>VZRH01006095.1:313854-336360 GCA_013397555.1 Urocynchramus pylzowi
TCTCTCTCTCTCTCTCTCTATATATATATATATATATATATCACATGAAGACTAACTATATCTGCATTTTGTTGTCCTGGCAACATCTGGGCAACTGCTGAAATATCAGACACAAATGGTTCACAAGCATCAAGGAATATTGTCCAGTTTCTGTCTACTACTACTATCATGCCCATTTACATATCAAAAGGATTTAAAAAAGTATAGATGTGTTATTGTAACTAAAATTATTTTTAGCAAACATATACATCATGCTATGAAGCAAATCTAAGGGCTATTGTGACAGCTGATACAACATCATCTGGAAAGAATGGCAGTATCAGCTACACATCTTCCTTCATCCTTCTGACAGGCTCCATCAGGGGCATGGGCCAGTGCCACCATTAATCCCTTGTACTATGCTGTAGGTTCAGCATTTGCAGCAAGCATCACTGAACAAAGGAGCCTGAAAAACAGACACCAACTTCAAAGCCAGGTCTAACAATGGTGTTTCCAATGCCAGCTCCTCCTGGTAAATAGAGAGGCAACTTGAAAAGCAGTCAAAACCACACTTACCTCTCCAAGAATGTTGCATTGTGGTAAATATCTCAAAATAAATACCCTTTTATAGAGAACAACAAAAAAATCTTTGGTACCCAAGAAAACTGTGTGACAGCAGTTACCAGGAGAATGAATACCATGTTCTGATATTTTATAGGCTTTGAAATCACAATTTTAACCTTTGCCAAGACTGAAGAAAGGAGATAAGTAAGGTGATAGATACTGCATTTTTACTTTACCAGGCTAAATTCAGGACTTCAGATCCCCAAGCTGTTGCACATATTTCTCATATTTTGATTAATCACTTCTTATTTTGCAACACAGTTTTTGCTTTCTTCTGTGCTTTTCCAAGGAAAAAAGAAACTACTCTTGAAGCAATAAAAGTCACTCTTTTGAGTCACAAATATATGACTGGTTTCATCATTACTGTGTTTGATCTAGTGGAGTAGTTATTGATCTTGGTAACCATTGTGAAACAAAGAACATGTTGTCTAATCTTCTGATCGCTATCATAATAGTACTGTGGCCATCCCTAGTTTTAGATTTCTCAAACAAATTAAGAAAAAAAATCATTTAGATGGCTGCCAGCTACCTGATACTTTTGAAATTTTAGATGTGTTAATAAAAACTAGATTTATCCAGAATTTGAGTGTCTTTGTAGTTAGCTGCATAATTTATTAATAAATAGGAATACAGCTTCAAGAGTGTATTAATATATTCATTAATTTCATGAAAAACATTATCCGGTGCCTTTTTTTTCTTAGACTAGCAATAAGATTATTCTTTCAGTTAAACACTACAAGTTATGTTTTAAAAGTTGCTGAAAAGAAGAAGGACTGAACATGTAATATTTTATTCACATACAGGTATATTAAGGAACATTTTAAAATTTTGCAATTGTGGATTTATAAGCATATAAAAGATTTAAAAGTCCCATTTAGATCCTCAGTTCCTAGTTAGCACATTACCAGCTAAGTATTTCCAGTGAATGTCTCTTTGGAACTTTCTTATAACCTTTCACCCTCATTAAAGAACAGCTAAGACTCTAACAGAACTAAGAAATCCTGAACATCTACTAGATGTTACTGTTTTGTGAATTTTTTTTCAGATTTCTTTCATAGTCCAGAGAATGCAAAATGACACAATAGAGAATATTACAAAAGCACACCATATGCTAAAATATAGATTATTTTACTCCTCTGTAGGATTCTTCTAAACCTGCCTTTCCTCCCTTTTGTTATTGACAGTGAAATATATGCTAGATCAGTCCATAAAGGAAGTGCAGATGATCTGTACAGGAAACTATGAAAATGTGGATCCAATTGTGCCTTTTTTTCCCAACCTACACACAAAGCACACACTGCAAAGAGAAACTGCAAGAAACTGAGCTCGTAGCATTGAATGTTGAATTCTGATATTGAAATTGAGGGTTTGCTTCTTTAATCTTTCCTTCTGCAGCACTAGTGAGAAATTTGTACAAGAATGAAAAAAAAAAAAAAAAAAATAAATTACAAGACCAAACATGTATCTTCTCAAATAGTGAAGGAGAGGAAAGACCAAATAATGGAGGGATGTTAAGCCACATTAGAAGAAGCACCAGGCCAGGATCCATAGCAGTATTTCTACACCTAGCTGCTAACTAGGAACTTAACTCAATGCTCTCACTTAAAATGAGATGCCTAAAATCATCTACAACTCAAAATTTCAGCACCTGAGTTTACAATACTCCTGTGCCACCTCTCTGGTCTGCATCTCAAGAAATGGAATGGAGTTGCCCAGTCTCAAGTTGCCTTGGACCAGAGTGTTGCTAAAATAATGCAGCTTTTATTCTCTTCCTTTTTTTTTTTTCTTTTCATACTTCAGCACAAATAAATTATTAGATGTCCAAGTTGTGGCTTTAATTATGTATATGGGAGTGTAACTGACTTAACACAAATTTTGCATGGCTTAAAACAATAAATAACACAAATTCTGGTAATGTATAAATTGCAAGAAAGTCTTACTAACCTTGCAATGCTAGGTGGAACATATAAAGCTGACACCCTGACTCAATTGCTCATTAAATATACTACAAATGTTTCAGCAGATTCAAGGAGAAAGTTTATTTCTTTAGCAGTGCACAATTTTCATTAGGTACATTTTCAGAACATAACCACATCCTGAGGTTTCCTTTTAAAGAGCTTTTATATTTTCAACCTTTATGCAATATTTTAATAATCCAGTATTGTCTTATGTGGAAAAAGAGAATGTGTGTCCCAGATTCACTTCACAATGTCTGCTTTCTAATCAAGTAGTGCAAAATTAATTGTATTTAACATAATGAGTTTCCCATTCTGCTACTTTGAAAAACTCCTAGGGTGATGGAGGAAAGTTTAAGTTCTTCCTGGATCACATTTAAAAACTTGTCATGTAATATGTAGGGTGGGAGAAAATTAAATGTTCTGCAGGATGTACTACTGCACCATCCCCAGATTTTGCAATTACATTTCAGGGCAAAGTTTGAATAGCCCCCAAAGAAGCTGCATTATTGGAGAGAAGGTTAAGCAGCAACACTGTTTTATAAAAGTTCACGGAAAAGCATTAAACAGAGATATTCTTGAAGGATATTTGTATTGAATCTCATAGAGTATTCAGTGAAATGTATTTGCAAATTTTGTAATGGTGTGATACAATTATTGAGATTGCATTCATAACTGAAAAAAGTAGTCAGATGCAATCAAAACACGCCACTTCAGATTAGTACTCTAGCAATGGATAAGAGCTTCATATGAAAACTGGAGGGAGAAGATTTTCTGGCAAGTTAGAGACCTCACTTTTTTTGTTATGGTGTCAAAAATGCTGTATTTGGTACATAATACCCCCTGTATTAAGCAGGGGGTAGGACCAGATGACCTCCAGAAGTCCCTTCCAACCTCAACTATTCTGTGATTCTATGTGAAATGCTGAAGTATTTGAGTTAAATTTGGCAAGGCACAGTTTTAGTCCCTCAAGGAATTGCATGTGTAAGTCAGAGAAAGAGTAGGTATTGGTTTCTTGCACCTGGGTAGGCTGCTTCATTACTGGGTTACTGAATGGGAGCAGTCAGCTGTATATGGATGTCTATGAGCTTTTCTTTTCTTTCAACTGCCAGAAAAAAAGTTATGTTACAGTACAAACAATATGTTTAATTTAGCATAATTTTTCTCCTAGTGCAAAAAGCCACGAATTTGGTTCTTTATGACTCATTCCCACCACATACATTTTTCACTTTGGCTCAGAAGGCAAATATTCAATTATTCATGTAACTCTCTTTAGAACACACTGCAGCTATGACAATGCTGGAAAGCAAAATATTATGCTTAAAAATGGTGTCTTGGCTGCCTAAACTAATATCCCTGTACATGACTGTCATCATGGCCTGTCACAAAACTGACACGTGTTGTGTGTTAAAACGCAAGTTCTGTGACCATCAGGTACTTTTTTCCATGGTCTGCTTGTCTATGTATATAAATGCTGTCTCTGTTCCATTCTCTAACTGTAGCAGGGATTCTGGTGATACTTACATATCTCTTTCTAGGTAACCAATTTCTTTTTGATTCCTGTAAGTCTAAAAGAAACCATCACTAAAGCAATAGAGTTTCTCACTTGAGTCAAGTAGGTTTGCACTGAACAGCTGACAAAGATCATATCTGGTATCAAAATACATGGTACAGGGAGACAGACATTGTCTTCCAACCATTATGAGGTGAGAGATGCAAATTTTTGTGACAGAGCTGTTGATAACTTAGAAGCTGCTGCCGTGAATTTAAAAAGACAAATTCCCCACTCAGATCTGAGCAGGAAAACAAGGTGAAGCACGTGAAGATAATGCACACAAATCACAGGCTACAGGCATAATACACAAGAAATAATTTAAAGTAGAGGGTAGCAACCAAGGCATTCATAATAGATATGGAAATGTATCACCGTGTGGAAGGATATAATACTCTTTGTAAAACTATGTTTGACTTTATACTCATTTAAATGTAAGTAATGGATTGGACAATTCTGAGCCAAAGACTTAAGAATGGCATAAGAATCAGTTTTTAAAAAGCAAAAACAAAACATTGTTTGAAACCAACTGAGCATTTCTTCCCAAGAAATACATCTATGTATATGAAATCATAAAATAAGCATCTGTGTTTCTACATAATCCAGAACATGTACATTAATTAACACATGAATGTCAGCACTCCTAACTAGAATTTGCCCTTTAGGGAAACCACTACCTGTTGCATTGAGTCACCGTCATTACTTTTCTTTTTAAAATCCTTACTTTGCAACAATGTAGATCATGAATCTTCACCTGAAAAGGAATACAAAGCCCACCCTGGACAAAGACAAATGTTCCACAGGCTTTAGTTGAGACTAATGTGTGAATTGATATACACACACCTCCAAACACAAAAAGAATGCATATCCTGTAAACAAATCTTTTAACCTAGAGGACCTCAATACAATAAATGCAGAAGAACATAAGTATTGTTTCCCTTCTATTTTTTTTTTTTTCCCCTAGGATCCCTTCCTTAACTAAGCACTCCCATAAGATAACACTGAGCCAGGAGAGGCTCTGAATATATCTTAGATTACCATAATTATACACAGCAAGTGGCTGCGTGGTACTTAGTTCCCAGCAGGGGTTAAACCATGACAATATTTATACACTATATAATAATAACAGCAGCAGAAGGCAATGGTGTAAATTTGAGATGCTTTTCCACTTTTTAAAATAAAATTTACAATACACTTAACAATGAGATAAACAGCAAATATAAATGCTTCCCAAAGTGTGCTCCTGGCAACAAAAACTGTTTATTCACTTGGAAGCTGTCTAGAAGCTGAAGTCTTGCCAATAATTTTAATCTTATCTCTCACATATGGGAAATTATAATATTTTTCATTATTTATAATATAGCTTAAATGTAGCTTAAGGAAAATACTTTAGGATAGGTAAAAAGAATAATTGTTGTTATAACATTCTTCAGTTTTTTAGACTGCAACTGATACACTCAAATATGCATCTCCCCTGTCAGAACTGCCATTCAAAAGTTGTGTCACAGAACCTCTTAGGTCTCAAAATTTCATAGTTTTGATTAGCTTTCAAGAAGAAAGCAGATTAAACAGCTTACACCTTTGGTGAATTTTGAGAAAGCAATTGTCTTTTCTAACTATCAGCATGCTGCCTAGATAATGCAAATAATTAAATTACATGTACTGACAATAGTCCAGATACTCACAGCAGTGATGCTCTTAGACCTGTAATTACATTTTTTAGTTTGAATTCTTATTAAAATCTCCCTCATAGGAAATGTTTTAAAGAATCCAATAATGAAAGACACTTTTTTCTGAATTTTGAAAATCTACAATGAATGTAATTAATTTTTAATCCACTGAACATTTCAGATAAGTCTAGAATGTATGTTATCTGTTCATGTTTATTTTACTTGGAGAAAGTGGTATTCTTATTTCACATCATTATCTTCACAGATATTACTGAATAATAAAATCATGTTTTGTGATTCATTTCTATTTCCATGGTACATTATCTAGTGAGAGCACAAAACTAAACAATATATATGCAATGGATTTTGTTAAGCATTCTAAAAGGTTTTGTTACATTGTGAACAAACAGCAGAAGAATTTTTTTTTTACTTTTATGGTCATGAATGGTCACTATCTAAATTGTCTAGAAGTACATGTAATAAAAGACCAAAAGAGAAAGTAAAAAATGGATCCCTTACTCATATTGGTGTGTCCAAGTATGCAAACTATTAACCAGCTATCTTACTTTAAATACTTGTAAAACATGTTAGATACTTTCAGAAGTAAGAACAACATATATTTATTTCAAAGGTGAAAAGAAAGCCATGTGAACTTGTCAAGTAAGAGCTCATTAGATGTTAAAGAAATGTTTCATTTCTTTATAGCAATTAAAATGGCCTCAGTAGTTTGAACATACCACTCCTGTAGTTTCCCCTTATTACAAATAGAATTCCTTTTCTGGATTCTATTGCAAGATCTTCTGAGGACCTTTCATTTAAAAAATACTGCAGCAGATACAGATTATTTAAAAGGTGTCATAGATTGAATAAAATAGAATTATCTGACAAAAACTAGGAGTTTTCAGAAAGTGCTAATATTACTTGGACTTTGACAGTGGAAATATTTTTTCCCTGAATTTCTCTAGTGGTCCACCTACAATTTTAATTCCATTTAGATGCACTATTTTATTATCTGGATTTTTAACTGCTTAGTTGAAGCACAAGTGAGAACTCAGAAGCATCCTGAAGGTTCAGTCTACAGAAAGCATAGCAGAGCCTTTGGAAGAGGTGCTTGGCTGTTGAAGGAGTTATCTGAAAAAAAAAAAAAAAGGGAAACTAAATGCAGCTGGAATCTGAAATTTTCATTTCAAATAAAATGTAAATTGGGGAGGGTAAAGGAGGGGGAGAGAGTGTCACTCTAAATCAGAATCTACAAATGCAGTGTTCATATTTCCAGCAAAATGGCATTTTAAAATACAAGTCAAATTGAAACCTTTTCCTTTGATAAAGTCAATTATATTCTGTTGATGTAGACGTCCTTTACTTCAATGCCAAAGAAATATTAAATCCCCAAAATATTCCATTCCAAATTCATCTTTTCATTTCTCCGAGCAGCTCTTATGTAATGTTGTCACAGTCTACAAAAACAATATCTACACAAAGTAATGCTCTACTGGTTACATGAGAATTCAGAAAGAAATGCATTATGTATCACATCTTAATTTGTAGGTCTTGTAATTTACTAGTAATATTTGTTCTTCAATTTGTTTCTTAAAAAGGCTGCTGTTAATAACACTGTCCCTGCTAATTTTTAGAGCTGTTATATATATGGAAGTAATTTAAAACATTCACTGGTACAGGAAATTTATGTATTTCTATATTTGATGCATGAAGTGCAGATATATTTCTGTACTGCCTATATTTCTGTTACATTTAAATAATGATCACTGTCCCAAATCAGAGAGACCCTTATATGCTTTTCCACAAGAAAAAGTTCTAGCCAGAGACAAAAAGAAATAGAAACAATTCCTAACACATAATTATGTTAAATACTCATAGTAAAATTATGTCAACATTCCCTATCCTGCCAGATTTAGTAAGAGTTCTATTTTTCAAATGGTATGTAACTATGGCAGTAGTCTCTCATTGTTTTTTATGTTTTATCTGAGCTCAGGCTTTAATCAACAATCAGACACTGATTATTCTCTTAATTCTATAAATAATCAGATAACTGTGACAAGATACATTTTAACAATAGTCAAGGTTTTTAAATGTTCTAATATTATTGGAATAATTTTGTTAATAACTGAAGGTAAGCCAGTATTCACTTATGGTGAAAGAAATTGAGAAGTGCACAAAAACAATTTAAAATGCCAGTCTTTTTCTGCAAATGATCTGCATTTTTATGGTAACATGATGAAACAGTAACTTAATAATTAATACTTAATTTTCATGAGAAATTAATTTAAATAAATTATTGATGGTCTCCTAAAGAAAATAGTCATTTAAACAAAAGAGAGTTTGTTAATTAAGTTGATCACTCTCAATAAAACCAACAGTGATATTTTAATTATATTTTCAGTTACTCTGTTCAGTCAACATGACAAATCTGTTAGTTTAAAACTAGTTGTTTTCATGATGTGAATAGTCATGTCCCTGCTGATGGAGCTCTGCTTTTAGATCCTAATGAAATACAACACGAATGTAGATTTCTAGAATGTTACTTGTGCTGACAAGTATTAGCTGCCCTTTTTACTTGCTAATATTGCTACCCTTGGAAATGCTGGGGCTTATGGAATGATGCCCATGAGCTATGTATTATGGAAACATGAATTTCAATAAATTTTGTAAAATCAACATTCCCAGGTAAATAGGGGCTGGAAAATTCCTGATCTCATGAAGCCAATGGTAACATTCCTACTGATTTTCTTCTCTTGAGTCCAATGCCCCATTTTTAAATTTCCACTAACGTCAGTTGAAAGTTGTCTGTGTTCTTTGAAATATTTTGTCTCTTTCAACATGATTGACACTTTTTAAAGATTAAAACACTTGCAAAATGCAATCATAAGGAGAATTATCACCACTAAAGGGGAAATAAGTTTATATCTTTGTGTAGGTCTTTTAATTGCAAAAATTAAAATCGGAGAAAACTATGATAGATAAGGCTAGATGTTTGTAGAAAATTTGTCTAAGCTATTGAAGATTTATTTCCATGTATGTACAATGCTGCCTATCACTCACTTCCTAAAATAAAGCACTTCCTGCATGTAACATCTAAATTCTTCAGAGGCTTAAACAGATTTAAATAATGATTGAGTACAAATTATCATTTGTGGTCTCATGCACTAAGAACAAAGGGTGAAAATGCAGAATTCCTTCATTACTAACTAAATGTCTACTGTAAAGGTCTCATGGAGAAAGTGAGCTCCAAACAGCTGTTTTACATTTTTAATGTATTTGTCTGGAACGAATTGCCTGTCTTTATTCAGTCTGTACAATACACATGAATTACAACAACATTGTCAAGATGTATTGGAGGAGGACAAATCAAAATGTAGGGAACAGATATATCCCAAATATGGTCATAATTATTCCATAAATTACTAGAAGGCATGTCAACAGCACTATGAATAGTATTGACTTTCATTCCTGAGTTACAAAATGTAGTACATTTTCTGAATTATTCATTTGGAAGAACAAAGAATCAGTTTCCAAACAAAATGTAAAGAAACTGTTTGAAACATTGTATCAAGTTTGTGAGGCCAGATTTTGGTAGCAGGAAGCTGCAGGGGTGGTTTCTATGAGACACTGCTAAAAGCTTTCCCCATGTCCTGTAAAGCCAATGCCACCCAGCTCCAGGATGGACCCACTGCTGGCCAAGGCCAAATCCATCACTGATGGTGACAGCACCTCAGGGATACCAGAGTTAAGAATGGGAGCAAAAAAACTGTTCATTTGCAGTCAGAGGGAGATATGTGAGAGCAACAACTCTGCAGACACGGAGGTCAGTGCACAAAAAGGGGGAGGAGGTGCTCCAGGCACCAGAGAGAGATTCATTCCCCTGCAGCCCATGGTGCAGACCACAGTGAGGCAGNTGCTAAAAGCTTTCCCCATGTCCTGTAAAGCCAATGCCACCCAGCTCCAGGATGGACCCACTGCTGGCCAAGGCCAAATCCATCACTGATGGTGACAGCACCTCAGGGATACCAGAGTTAAGAATGGGAGCAAAAAAACTGTTCATTTGCAGTCAGAGAGAGATATGAGATATGTGAGAGCAACAACGCTGCAGACACGGAGGTCAGTGCAGAAAAAGGGGGAGGAGGTGCTCCAGGCACCAGAGAGAGATTCATTCCCCTGCAGCCCGTGGTGCAGACCACAGTGAGGCAGCTGTGTCCCTGCAGCCCATGGAGGATCACAGGGATGCACATATCCACCTGCAGCCCATGGAGTATCACAGGGATGCACATATCCACCTGCAGCCCATGGAAGATCCTGTGCTGGAGCAGGTGGATGACCAAAGGAGGCTGTGACCCCATGGGAAGTCCACGCTGGAGCAGGTTCAGTGGCAGGACTTGACACCCTGTGAAGAACACGCACTGGAGAAGGACTGTCCCCCACAGGAGGGGTCCACGTTAGAGCAGGGGAAGAGTGTGAGGAGTCCTCCCCCTGAGGAGGAAGGAGTGGCAGACAGTGTGTGATGAACTGACTCTAGCCCCCATCCCCTGTTCCCCCTGAGCCCCTGCAGGGAAGAAGATAACGAAAATCATGAGTGAGGTCAAGCCTGCAGATAAGGGAAGGATGGCGGGAAGGTGTTCTAAGATTTGGGTTTATTTCTTGTTTTCCTACTCTGATTTGATAGCTAATAAATTAAACTAATTTCCTCAAGTTGAGTCTGTTTTGCCTGTGACAGTAACTGATGAGTGATCTCTCCCTGTTTTTTCCACAACCCATGAGCCTTTTGTTATATTTTCCTTCCCTTGTCTGCCTGAGGAGGTGAGGGATAGAGCAGCTTTGGTGGGCACCTGGCACCCAGCCAGGGTCAATGCACCACAAATATAAATATCATAAGTAATCCAAACTAGCTGCATCTCAATCTTTTTACATTTTTAATCAACCAATTATGGGACACACTGAGACTGTTTGTATGGAACAAATATACCTTGTGGATTACTGAACTCCATAAAGCTATTGAAATCTGGCATTTAGAAATAAAGGTCAAAACCTGTAAGTTTCAGATGGAATAATATTCTGTTACCTGAAATTCCCAACTGTAGAAGATAGAACACTACTGCCAGTGTTCAAAGAACATTGAGATTTTGCATTTTAAAAGAATAACAATCTGGGAGAAAAATAGAAGAGTGGTAGCTAAAAGAGTCAATACATTACATTTTACATATAATTATTTTTATGCCTTTCTGTTTAGTCACAAAAAAAAAATATTTAATCTGGCAAGTGTTTCTTACCTTTTCATGCTCTCTGCAGATGAAAAAAAACCCTCATCTCTTTGCATAGTAAAAGTGCATATATTTACTTGGGGACAAAACAAACAGCGGGAATAGTGTTGTTGGAATAGTGTTGGAATCACATAAAAATAATGTTGACCTAATCATTACCACAGCTTGTGCAGCTGTAATATTGGAAAGCAGTGGCATAGGGGTTACAGAAGTAAGGCAAACCATGTTGACTCCACAGTTTCTGGTAGTGAAAGTATGAAAATCCATGGCTGAATTTTTCTCCAGTAGCTTGTATTTTAAGCAGTAAAGAGTAGTTTTTGAAGAGTAATTTTCTTCAAGTTAAACCTGACCAACTTTAAGTGATTTTAAACCTTTTGACTATGTTTTATGATGTTTGGTATAGTGGTTTTCAGTAATGAAATTGAAAAACCTGAGGAGACTTGAGTTTAAGGAACCCTTTGAAAGTGAACACAGGTATGACAATTTATCTCACCATTCTCAGAGCCTCAAACTCTTCAGAAAATGGAATTACTAGAAAAGAAAAAAAAAAACCAAGCATACAATTAATATTTCTTATTTAAAAATAAACAGAGGGAGAGAATTCTCCTTAGAAATTATAAACAACTACTAGTACAATAATTTATTCTTATGTTAGCATCTGTACTGAAAACTCCTTTGTACAGAAATGCCAAATTCATATCAGTTTTGCAATCTGATAAAATGATTACTGGTTCATATCTTTCTGATGTTCCATTTGTACAAAATATCCAGAAAACTGCTCTTTTTGGCCAGCTGAAAATTTTCTCCCCCTCAGTCCACAGACTGGACTGCTCTCATACAACATTTCAACTTTTGACATTCCCTAGAAATCTTCATGGAAAAGAAAGTGAGACAATAATTTTTCAATGGAAAAATTTATTTTTAAAATATCATACAACTTACCTTAATATATATAGAAATATATCTACATTCCTTCATACAGTAGCCTGAGAGACCAAACCAAGATCAGGTTTCTTCTTTATTGCATGATGTATACATACCAAGAGATTTTCAGTCCCTGTTCAGACAAGCTTTCAATTTGAATAAGCAAGGAAGACAAATGGAGGAAAAAATTAAATATTAATATCTCTAATTCGAGTTGGAGAACTGGGCTAGAGAAAAGCAACTGACTTCCAGGGATTGAAAGAAAGAGCAGAGCCAGGATTCAAGTGTAGAATTTCTGCAACAGTGCAGCATCTCAATTTGAACATTTTCTTTCTTCTGTGCCATGTAGGATTTCACATATGATACTTTTTAAACCAAATCTGGTTTGCAGTTCTGACTACAACAACCACAGTTTTGCTTGTTCAGACCAGAATAACCATCCTCCATTTATTCTGGAACCTGAAACTCTTGTTCCAACCTCTTCCCCACAGAAGAAATGCCAAAGGAAAAGAATGTTTTAATAATGTATGGATAACCGCAAAAGTAAAGCTAGAGTAATTTTATGTGAAACTTGATCTTATGAAAGAAAATCTGTGTATTTTAGCTAGCTTATTCACTCTTTTAGAAAGTGTAACTACAGTAATAAAGTAAGCAAATAAGAGAATACCTTCCTATTTTTCAGAACCAGAGGAGTATTAGGCGCCTTACTAAATTCTTTGATTACAAGTAGACTGTTTTCTTTCAGTAAATCACTAAATGTAACCAGATGCCCCATCACACACTGCTTGCACCTTTAAGGTAGAGTTTCAGGTGCCTTGCCTGGCTGCTCACAGGAGACATGCACTGAAGCAGAGTGGTAGGTATCAAGAATGCATGGAATGGGCAGCTCATCAGGGAGGCTCCATGGGACTTTGTACATTTCCAGGCAAATAAAATCTAGGGGAAAAGTGCTGGGGTTTGTGACTTTGGATTAAGGCATTCATGCCTGAGCCTAATTCAGGCATCTCAGCCTTCTCTTGGCTTGTAAGCATGAGAAATATTTATTAGGATCACCTTATGGATGCATGAAATGAATCCTCCATGTAAATGTTTACAGAACTGGTCTTCAAAACAGTAAATTAGAGGAACAGCATTAACAGTATACATCTTAGTAACCTTGGACTAATTCTGATGTGGAAAACTGAAAATGAACAATTTTTCCTTGAAATTGTAGGACACAATCACTTGGGATAGGATGTGTTTGCAGTTGATGTGGTTGGGCTGCTTAGTGAGCACCAATCAGCTGAAAAATACCAGTGATCTCTGTCACGTGGAAGATTAAAAACAGATCTTGGTATTTTCACTGTAGTATGCTCCTGCATAATAGGTAATGTAGACTGTCATGCATCATGTAAATGATGTATAGGCTGTGAGCTGGCCCCTTCCTCAATGGCAAATTTGCATCTAAGAATTTAGCATATATAGTGTAAGGAAGTTTTACAGAAGGCCTTTGGCTGCTGAGCTGTAATGCTCTAATTTACCTACCTAAAATATCATTATAACTGGAATGGCATAAGTGATGTTTAATTCCCACAATGCTTATTAACATAGAGCATTGTCATATACTCTGAAAAACTGCTTGTAATGCACTCCTTGCACCAGTTACCTTGTCTGTTTATAAATAACCAATTTAGATCTTTTAAATCAAATAAAGGCAACTTCTCCTTTTTTATGAAAAGTCTTATTTTTGTTGCGTGCAAATGTGTGGCCTTTATAAAGGCAGGGTAAATGCTATGAATGCAGAATATTATTCTTTTGCAAACACTCAGTAATTATGCATAACTATTCTATTTTCTTTCCTTTTTCATAAGTTGTAGCAGGATGAATGCAGCAAATTATAAGGTTATTTTAATCATCTCTTAAATGCAAATGGAGTAGAGAAGCCAAGTCAGCTATAAAGGCAGCTATCAGAAATTATATTCCCCTGTTAAAAATATGTGTTAGATTCTTTCATTTCCCCAAGTAACTTCCTTACAGGTTTTCCCCCTTATAATTGTTGAGTGCAACTCAAAAGGCAGCTATTTGAAGTGATTGATCTAAAAAGCTCACAGTCCACAAACCTTCATTATGAATTGCACACACACTTATAATCCACCTTGTAACCTTTTCTTCCTGCCCCTGCCCTAGCCTCAGGCTCTAAAAAGAGTCATTTGCCATGCAAATCCTTACATTTTTGAAATTAGCTTTCCAGTAACTTATCATAATTTGTTGATAGGGTTTCCTGTCCACAAACTTCACAAGGGCCATATAAAACTCACTGCAGTTATGCAGCCAATGTGCAGTAATGAAAATGAACATCCATAGGTGCTAATTCTAGAAGAACATACAAAATCATCTGTGTCTGTGTTTAAATAACTTTAAATGGTTACTTAAAATTAACTTTCTTAACTTCATAAACTCACATATTTAAAAGGATACTTTAAAAAAAATCTGGAAAATAGAGAATTAAAACATTAGTTTCTCTAAGTTATTTCCACATCTTAGTACAAGATCTACTAGGCATAGTAGGAAAGTGCTACAGTCACTTTTGATTTTTCAAGAATTTACAAAGAAACAGCAGATCCAGACATTATAGGTATGTGTCGCTTCCATGTGCCCTCTGAAAGCCAGCCAAATAGTTTCCAGTGCACGTATTACATGCTGCCATGCTGGGAGCCTGGTTCTACTAATGTTTAAATGTTTCCTTGACACAGCTAGTCTCATGAACTTCAGTGGGCTACTCACATATTTTAAATTGAAAAAGGTATAGAACTGGGAATAGAAAGGGATTCAGACTTCACCTTCCTTTAAGCTTTGAAATATCACTGGGTGGGCAAATACATGCCAACTAAACTGTGATGTGTCATATGCTCAGTATTGATATTATATTTTAATTTAATTCTGTAGCCTATAATGCACATGATGAACTGTATATATGAAGAGAAATAAAAGTTTTACTTCTTAACTATAGTGGGAAACTCTTTCTTATAAAAGGAAAAAGGTGGTATCAAACACTAATTTTCTTTATTTCTTTAAGGTCTATGTGGTCTGTGTTGAATGGCTGGAGTATAGAAAATAGATGGCTCAAAGGAATAGAATTGTCTAAGCATGGGAATAAGTTTATCTGAGATATAGCAAAGAGCAGCTGAGAACAAAAACAGAAGATGATTGAAGAAACCAAGCACTGAAAACTGACATTAAAAATTTTAACCTCATAGTTCTAACTAGCATGTTTGTAAGTCTTGGTTTCTTGTGTGGTATTCATAGAATGTTTAAACTTATAATTTATAAACAGTTTCAAAAGAGTATATAAGTCAAATGTGCATAAGTTCAACTTATACATATAGATATATATGTATATACTTTTGCTGTTATGATGCCTAAAAACTAATATCTGATGTGGTTACCATATTACATTCACACTCCCAAGGACCAGTCTCTGCCTCAAATTACAACACATACCTTTTTATTGTTAATAAAGAAAACATTGTCATTTTAATAACTATGTTATTGGTCATTATTTGGCTTCTATCATATTATACTTAAATAGCTAATAATAAGACAATATGTAAAATGGCACTGGCACTGCAAGTATTGGTGTGAATGGGGTGTTTTGCAGAGCTGGGGCCTCAATCAGCAGAATTACAGAATCACAGAATCATCAAGGTAGGAAAAGACTTTCAAGACCATTGAGTACAACCCCTGAACAAACATGACCATACCAACTAAACCACAGCACTGAGTGCTATGTCCAGTGGTTTCTCAAACACTTCCAAGGATGGTGACTTCACCACTTCCCTAAGCAGCCCTTTCCAATGCCTAACAACCTTTCCATGAAGAAATTCTTCCTAATGTCCAACCTGAACCTCAAGTGCAGCTTGAGGCCAGGTCTTCTTGTCTTGCCACTAGGTGACTGGGAGAAGAGACCATCCCCCACCTTGCTACAACCTTCTTTCAGGTGGTTGTAGAGAGTGATAAGGTCTCCCCAAGCCTCCTTTTCTCCAGGTTAAGCATCCCCAGCTCCCTCAGCCACTACTCACAGGACTTACCCTCCAGATCCTTTATGAACCTGTCTGCCCTTCCCTGGACATGCTCCAGCACCTCAATGTCTTTGTTCCAAGCATTCACAGATTTTTCTTCTAACTTCAGGAGAGAATATGCTGTTCTTCCTGCAGAACTTGCAAAGCTCAAACAGAGAAATATAGCATAATACATCTAGACCAGATTTGGTTATCATATGTGATATGTGCTGAAGCATCATATGATATGTGGTATAGCTGATGGTTGTTTTCACAGCCATAAAGGAGCAGCAAAAGAGAAAACTCACCACCACTTCTGCAGCAAGAGTTTCAACTAAACACAAAAAAAAAGGGTCCCCCAGACTGAAGTTGCTTCTTCACAGTGCACCTGAGAAATGCCCTCTGCCAGCACTGCATCAACCCCATTCTCCTTTTTAAGAAGTCTGTGGTGTTAATGAAGTAGTATTTTATTTCTCTCCTATTTTTGTTATTGTCTAGAAGTCGCAGATGCATGTAGGTAGATACCTGCAGGTAGCAGAAGGCTGAGCAGACTGTGTCGCTCATTTATCTTGCAATGCAAAGAAGGTAAGGGAAAGCAATCCATTACACACAAACAATTCAAAATATTTCCAAGTTGCCCTTGGCAAGCAGGTGCAAACAGGTGTGTACTTATCCCAAAGATAGCTTATATGTATGCAGTCCTTTCCCCCAACAAGCTAGAGAGACAAATTATATTCTGAATTCCCTTTTCAGAGGATTCCAGGCTTTTGAACTTACAAAGGCAAATTTAAATTGCTTATCTGTAGTACAACCATGATCTTTATTACTTTTCATGATGTTGGACTGTGTGTTTTGTACCTGAACCTCAAGACAGCATTTAGTTCAACGTGTGTAGGTCTCCAGGCATCACTTTAGGAAATTATTTATGTGATTACATGCATAGCATGTTACTCCTTAAATTTGCAATTAGTCCATTGAGAAGGTCTTCAAAGTTTGTTTAGGGTTTTTTTTTTTGGTTTAGGGTTGTTATTGAGGTTTTGTTTGTTTGTTTGTTACTTTTTTGTTTTGTTTTGTTTGATTTTTGTTTGTATTTTTTGAGGTCATCTGTGAATTCTCTTTTAAAATTCTAGTTCCTCATCAGCTTTACCATAGCCCGATGATGACATTTTATGCATATTCTCAAAAAAAAAAAAAAAATCATTGTAAGAAGTTAAATGGTACTAATTCTTACAGCTTTCATTTGTGGGTGAAAACAGATCAGAAAGCAAGTGTAGTAGCAATGTCATACAATGTAAATGCTCTGTTGGGTCATTTTATGGCTGTCTATTACAGAAAGATAGCTAGGTAGATGAAATAATTGCCAAAAAATATGTGATTGCCAAAATGGATTGATATCATTTATTCACAAAAAAAAAAAAAACAAAAAAAAAAACAAAAAAAACCCACCAAACCAAAAACAAAAACAAAACTGTAAGGGGTAAGCTGTAAGGGTATTGCATGAGTCACTTGTCTTAATTTTGGTAAGCAGTTTTAGTGTTAAACTTCAGTCCTTCATATCAGGTTCTGGATACCAGCACTTGTCCTGCAATCATTGGTTTGTTGTGACAACTTGAGACTTACCATGAACATGTATAAATTTTACCTGTAACTCCTCTGGAACACCCTCACAATTCCTTGAAATTCTATATAACTTGAGGTGATATTTAATCATGTGTCTATCTAGTGGGTGAAGTTCATTCTGTAGGTTGAAACATGGTATTAGAATAGCATCCATACATTTGGAATTCTGGAATCTCCTTCTAGATAGGAAGATATGTAATTTCTGTTAAATCAGACACTACAAGTAAACAGTTCTAATTTTTTTTTTCTCTTGTAATTGCATATTTATAATCCATGTGCCAACTTCCACATAATCAACTAGATAAGCATTTAAAAAAGAGCAGATGAGATAAACTATCAGCTGCTCTGGTTTTGATTTGACTAAACTGTGTCATATAAAAATGAAAGTAATCTTGTGAGCCATCTGCAGACATTTCCTTCTCCTCTAAGGTTTACAGAACTACCAGGAGGTGTGATCTATATGCAGTTGGGGTGCAATGCCTCAGAGGCAGGTTCTCTACTCTTCTGTTGTGTATGTACATAGAAATATTTTCTTTCCAATATTTTTATGGCATCTTGTAAACCGTTCATCATTCAAAGACAACAGTCTTCTCATAGAAACTGTCCCTATGGATTTGGGAGAGGGTGGTTCCATACCCCTAGTATGAAAAATGATGGCCAGCATGGGAAGTGCTGCCTGGAGGTGGTTTGGAAGATGACTGCTTGGGAAGCTCTCTAGGCTGGGTGTATCACTTCTTACAAATTGGGAGGGCAAAGTGGACCACAGCTTAGCTGCAACCACATTTATTAGATCAGCTGCAGTGCCATAAAAAAGAACTGGGTGTTTATCTGCCTGCTGGAGACCAACAGGAGGGAGAAAAGGAAATAACCCTACATTTATAGTATTTGGCCATTCCTGGTCTGAGACAAAAGTAATGACAATTGTGGTGAACTCTAAAGCCAATAGAATAAATCCTCATTATTTATAGTCAAAGCTTTCATTATTTGAAAAATTACTAAGGTGAGATAGGTCTCAGGTAAACTTTAGATTTTACAGTGCACTGTTTCTAATAGTCTTCATGTATTACACAGTTAGGAATAAATGTACATAACTTAGTTGTACCCAAATAATGTACACCTTGATTTGAGAACTGAAAAATACTGTTGTGATTTTTCTTTTTTTTTGCAGGGGAAGGGGGGAAGAGTGAGCTCTTCCACATATTCTATTGCCCCTACCAATATCAAATTAAAAATGGCATGCTCAAGAAAAGAATACTCTCTGCATATGAGTTAGTATTTAGGAAAATTTAATTTTCACCTTCGTGTATCAAGTATAGACTGGATCTGGTTGGTTTTTTTTTTTTTTTTTCATCAACTTCAGGAGACCTTCCAAATACAGTAACATCATCCTGAGCAGATACAGTAACAGATTCTGAGCTTGTTATTATGACTTAGTAACATATTTGAAAAATTTGGGATGTTGATTCAGGTCCATATGGCATATGATTAAAAAAGTTCCATTAAGTGTAATAAATGCTGTGAAGCTCAAATTGTCTGGATACTTGGCAACAGGCATTCTTTGTATCAACAGTATAAAACACACTCTACAACTATGACACCAGTATCTGTAAATGGTTAACTGTCAATTGTCAATCCCAATGGCTTTTGTTTCCCATAAATCCACACAAACCCAAATTTTCTGGTTTTCTTTGTCACCACTGTGCTAACACTAATTTAGGAAATGCAGTGACTCCATTAGTATCTTCTGGGATATTTTCTTCATTATCTTGTAACTCAGCATCTCTTGTTCAATTGCAGAGAATATAATTTCCATTGTAGAAGTGGCACATTAGATTGAATTGTCATGCTGTGAATAAATCATTCTGCACACATATGGCATTTTCATGTAACAGCTGATACTAGTTCTTTTGTAAGAGCTGAAACTGGAACTTGTATTGAAACAGTGTTTCACTGTATTGAAGCAATGCATATTTATATATATAGATATAGAAACACTTGCATAAGAAGTGGACATCACAGATTCCTGCTTAACTGTACACAAGAATAAAAATTGGCAGTAGACATCAAAAGTAATTTTCTATGCAGGAAACAAGAATAATGTTCTTCAGATGGCTTACTAGATAATGTCAAACTATATAAAACTTCTATAGCAGTTCAGGTAAATGCATTCTCTGGGTAGTGATGCCAAGAAATCAGCCTCAAATTTTATCTTAGTATCATTTGACCATTCTACAGATGCAAGAAAATGTAACTGGACACAAATACATCCATAATAAACAACTGATTCCATCCATGGTCAAAACAGTAACATCTGGTACTATAACATCACATAAATATTGCTTAGGTAAAAATTCATTATGTGTTTTAATGCAACATCTTTCTGCAGTATTTGCAGGTTATCCAATCTGGTTTACAATACACTGTACATATTTACACACACACACACATATATACACACTTATACATGTTATATATGCTGAGCTTTTAGCCATAGTCTCAATGATTGCAGTTTGAAGGCAGTTCCCCATTTCTCAATTCTCCTATTGCCAATTCAGTTGGAGAAGCAACAGTTATGATCTCCTGTAGTGTCAGGTCCAACTCATGAAGCAAACAGTATCTATAATCAATAGCAAATGTTTTCTTTCATAAGATGAACTTGACCTTTTTCTGCTGTGCTTCTAGACTTACACAAGACTTTAACTCCCTTAAAGCAGAAGTACTGTTCTGTTGAGGCATTTGGTTTCTGAGTATGCTGATTCAGCTACAACATTTATTGTAGAAATTGCAGAAAAAAAAATCTATTTCACCAGTACAGGTTCTTTTTTTTTTTTTTTTTTTAATCCCATCATGAAACATAGAGAGTACTCCCCAGCTCTCTGCTCTGGTGGGTACTCTGCAGTGGGTCCTCCAATACAGCAAACAGCATAACAGGTTTTCTTTCTCCAGCAAAGGCAGTGCCCCTGACTGTCACTATATGATTCCCTACCATTTTCATGTGAACAACAGAAGGAACTTTCAAGGCCAGGTTGGATGGGGCATTGAGAAACCTGGTCTAGTGGGAGATGTCCCTGCCCATGGCAGAGTGGTTGGAGTTAGATGGTCTTTAAGGTCCCTTCCAAACCAAACCATTCTATGACTTAGGAGCACCTGGATTGTGTAATAATGATGCAAATAAATTAAATGACAGCATGACACTTTCATTTAACCATTGTAATAGAACTAAAAAGATTACCCCAGGGTAATATACAAAAAAACCAAATGGAAGTCTAAACCTGACTGCAGCAGACAATATTAGAAACCAACCAAACCAACCAAGAAATCCACAAAGTCAGATTAGCTTCAGGGGCTCACTGAGCTTTTTTTTCCCTACAGTGTCCTTTTCTGTCCAACACCACCATTGCAACACCAGAGGTCTCCTAACAGAAGTTCATGTTATGTACGTGAAGCACCTACCTATGAAGAGATGGGAACTAACACAGAATATTTCTTTCTGTATTCCAACAGCCACTTATGAAGGCAATGACTGGTAAATGTCCCTACATCTTTTTTATTTTGTTGTATTTTCAATATTGAAAACAATGAAGGTATTTCAAAGGCAGTTGTAATGAAGTACTCAATTACTTCAGACTTAGGCTTTTAGCATGGGCGATGGGATGTGAATAAAACCTGCATGATTTCTCATACAAAGTCACTAAAGGTGGGGAAACACAAAGGTAAAAAAAAAAAACTGAAGTAGAATGGAGACATAAAAAGGTGGAAATGAAGTCAAAACCACAAAACATAGAGAAGTAACAGCATGCACTTTCTTTCTAAATGTTACTGAGGTGACAAAGGCAGCATTCAGTAAATAACAAAGGAATATGTACCTTTTTCGACAACTGGCTGATTGTAAAAATTTTTGCACAACCTCACTGTCAAACCTGAAACATTGCAGCTGCAACAACATTTTTCTCAAGAACATTTCTGAGGCATACTTAAATCCTCTGCTTAATGCCATACAGACTGGAATCAAAACTAAATTTAGAAGCAGCTGTTTTAACAGAATTTTATTTTGCTCATATTTTTAATATTTTTATCTAAATGTGTGAGTGAATAATGAAATCTGGAAAGGTGCTATCTCCCATGCATCATTTCCTACTAAAATATAAGTATGAGGAGGAAGATCCAAAACACCGGACTATGCGAGTGCTCGTTTAGTGTTTGGGGAACGCTATCAGGTTCTTCTGTTTCCTTGAGGGGCTGCAGGTCCTCAGGGCTGTCCTGGTCCTTTTCTTGATAAAACAGACTGTGGTAGTTGGTTCGGCGTGATTCTTCCCCCCCTGCTCCCCCCTCCAACTGTGTATTTACGGAGAAATAAGGTTTAATGTTACCAAAGGAATAAGGCAGGGCGTAACACGGGTGCTGCTGAGAGGACAAAGGAAGGAGAGCAGGCACTGAATAGATGGATACCGGAATAATTTCTAACTCGTTTCAATCCGAACAAAAAATACCTAATGTATTTCGATAATATGCCTAATGCAGTTTATAATCTGGGCGAAGGGAGGAAACACGGGGGAAAAAAACCCCGCGTAACAATATCCTGCAACTCAGGAAGGTGTGCCAAGTCCCTTCGCTCCGCATTTCGTGGGTATCTTAATCCTGGGTCATCCAATTAAAGAAAACCTCCTTCGGCGGTTTTACGAGCGCAGCACATCAACTCCCTTTGTTTATACGCTCCAACAAGATGTTCTTTCCCGCTCCGACAAGAGAAGGAGCTGGGACGCCAACGCGGGGTCCCTGCGCGCTGGCCCCGGCCCGCCCGGGGCTGCCTCAGGTTCGGCATTCCCGCGGCGGGTCCGCCCCAAGCCAGGAGGGAAAGGGCGGGCACCGCCG
>VZRH01006095.1:337807-350335 GCA_013397555.1 Urocynchramus pylzowi
TGTGCGAGGGAGCGGGCAGGAGCGCGGGAGTGCCCGTGCGGGAGCGTCGGGAGGGCGCGGGTGCGTGTGCCCGGCTGAGCCGGGCCGGCGGTCCGGGCAGCCCGCGGCTCTGCCGCCCGTCCCCGCCTGCCTGGAGAGGAGAAATACCTACGTCCCTTCTGCGGTGTGTGCGTGAGGAAATGCCTCTATTCTTTTCTTCTTTTTGCATGTGTGTGTGTGTGTGTGTGTGTAAATACCCAGGGACCGTGTCTATCTCTGCAAAGTTCGTGCATCAGATATCCCGAGGAAATCCCGGTTTTTAATCTAGAGAAAAGTGAAATAGCCGGGATTTGCCTTTCCATCCCTTTAGTGGGGACAGGACAGGGGTGAGGGGCGTTAGCGACAACTCTGACCTGGGATTTCGCTTCACCCTCTCTACTTCCACCACGGTGCCGGGCAATGTCCAGGGCAATGTAACCCGCTTCTGGAAAGGCTCCGCGGCTCTGGAGACCCGGTCCATTCCCACTTCATTAAGAAACTGTCTCCCTTACCCTACTGTATCTGTTCTCATGATTCTGTATTACTGTTTTCTGAGTGTAACAGAGTACATCGTTTGTGTTGTTTTCCCGTTTCGGAGTACGTCTGGGTTCTCTCTATTCGAGGAATTTTACAACAAATAGTTACGCACGGTACAGCACGTATGGTTATACACGTCCGTATGCGTGTCTTCTGCAAAGTTGGGTCTGGTTCAGCTCCAGCCGAGTGCGTAGAAAGATGACAAAGCTGGAAAGATAGGCTGCTGGCTACGTTGCTTTTTTTGTATCTACACGAACTTTATCTTTTATTCATCTCTGATACAAGACTGAATTGTTTAAGTAACATGCCATTACTAGTGTTGCATCTGTTTCTGGTAGTGCATAATGCTATCTTATTACTATTATTTGTTGAGTGTTTTTGTGAAGTGCTTTCCTTGTAAAAATGTTTTCACCTCATTATATGAATTCCTAGATAGGAAGTTCAGCCTCTCTCTCCTACGTAAATAATTATAAGGTATGAGACAGACACTACCTATAGATGTCTCTGTAAGCTGTATCGAGGTACTGTCTTAGGCTTGGGCAGTGCTAAATTCTGATGTGGCTCGTTATGCATCCCCCAACATTTTGTGATAATGCAGCATTAGTGAAGATGCTCTGATATGGTGTCGCTACTGTACTCTCTTATTTCTCGTGCTTGTAACAGAAGTTTTACTGCAGTAAAATACTCACCTTTGCCAAAGTAGTTTTGGCAGCAGATGTTGCTCCGGTACTTGTTTCTTCTCTATGCTCTAAGCTGACGAACATGCATTCAGAAGTCTATAAAATACATCAAATTGCTATCCTAACTTTACTCTTTCAAGCTGCTGCTACAGTTACCATTGTAAGATGTATTTTGTTTGACGAATGTGCATAAAGGAATTTATTGTGTATCGAGTAAAATTGCTGTTCCCATGTGGTCTAATACATGGAAAAGTTTAAAGCCTCTGGAGAACAAAGGCTGAGCCACTGCTGTGAAGAAGGGCTAAGAGTCTTATTTTCATGACGTCCTATTGCTTCACATTTCCCCCCAGAAGAGTAATGCTTTGCTAAAATCAAGTAGCATGTAAGATGATACACTGCTGTATATAAGTGGTGGAGATACACAAGGTCCACAGTGTGGCTTTGTCCAGCCTCCTGGGGTTGCCAAGTTCTGCAGAGCTTGTCCCAAGTCTGTTATGTGAATGACAAGTGCTGCTGCTCAGACCAACTACAGTCTTGCATTAGTCTTTGATACTTGGTATACAGTCACATATGTTTGCAAATCACTATGAGAGATTGAAGCCGAAATTGCTGCTCCTTACAGTGTTTTATGTTAGGATCCTGATGGTTCATTATGACTTTGTTTTCTTGGGATGCATCAATAACGTATTACTGCAAGGTTTGATTAAATCAATTTCTTTCCACAGACAAGTAAACAATAAAGTGATTGATACCTACTCACAAAAAACGACTCACAACTTACCTAGATCAATATGTTGTAAAATTGTGTACTGTTGAATTATTTTTAGGGAAAAGAGGGTGAATTAATGTGTGGAGCAATTGTATGGATATTTACATTGTAGATTTTCTATAAAAGCCCTTACATTGCAACAATATTAGGCTTTCAAAGTGAAGTGCTAAAAAGTATGAAATTATACAGATGACATTGCTGGGCATTGCTTTATCACTCTGTTTTTCATGTCCATGTATTACAATGTACACTTTAAATGATGTACTTGCATGCCAGTTTCCCAACTTTCTAAGTTCACTCACTAGAGCTGCAGAATTTTAATGATGTTTTCTTTGTTTGTTGTGAGGTGCCGAACTGAATTTTTTGTACACCTTTCAAACGGTGCTGAAGCAGATTTTCATTTTATGTTTCGATTGTACATACACAGCTATTATTAGAAGCACCCAGTAGCTTCCCAAATGCAAATGTTTCTATACTTGCAACATGCCTATGAGGTTAAGTATTTTGACCTCTGCTTTACCCATGCAGAGTTGAGACATGGAAAGATTAAGTACCTTACTCAAAGCTGTTCAGGAAATCTGTGGGAGAGTTTTGTTTGATACCAACAGCGTCTCTCTAGTAGTTCTGTTTCACAGTCGTAAAATCATCTTCCTTTTGTGGCTACACTTTTGCCTCATTCATTCTCTGTTGCTACTTCTCTCACAGTAATTATGACAGAAATTGATATGGTCATGTCTCTGCATTCAATCTATATTGAAACTCATAATGTACCATATAGTAATTATGGATAAAAAGGAACACAAGAACTGGACTTGAGCCTGGAGTTGTTTCACAGCTCTCTGTTTCCCATATTCACAATGAAAAAAGCAGAAGTACTTCAGAAAAATCTATTACATGGCTGTCTTAAAACACATTGTAGTGTGCAAGCGCTGAGGCCCCAGACTAACTGTCAGTGTTGTATTTACTCATTTTCAGTATTTGATTAAGGAGTCTTTGAAAACCTCCCGCAATGCAGTGTTTTTTCAAGCTGTTCTCTTAATTTTTAAAACATAAGCAGGAAAGGTCTCACATTCTATTACTCTCTTACTGTAAATACCATGTATGTGATACAGGCAATAAAGCAGGAGCCACTGGCATGCCCTCTATCAGAACTTGCATTTTATGAAAGAAGTCTCCTGTGGAGAGTAGAATCTTTCTGTCTGTGATACACTGCTTTTTTTCCCCTCATGCAAGTCTGCTTATCTTAGGGCAAGGCATAGCCCACCTTACAAGCATTCCTGAGAAATGAACGCATGTGCAGGATCAATGGAATGGTGGCATACCACTAACAGTTCATGTTACAGAGCCCATTTTGTAGGACACACATTTTTATGGACAAAATTGCAACTTGTCTTTACAACCTGCCAAAGGGCACGTCTTTGATGTAGACCCGATATGTCAACTCACTTTGTACTTTGCAGCAGACTACAGCAGTGCTTATGTATGACCTGGGCATTATCTCCATGCCAGTTTTCTGCTTTTTGTCTGATAGACTAAGAAGGAACACTTAAAAGAATGAGAACAAAAGAAAACCTTTCAAGGAAGGAGAAGAAACATCCTGTCTTTCTTTTGTCTCTTAGTTGATCCTCATTTGATGTAGCCGTATTGTTGTTTTCTGATCATACATGGAACTCATTAAAATTGTATAGAAAGGTTAAACACTTGAGTAGTTAAAGCAATTTGTAGTGATTCCTTTCAAATGAAAAATCTTCTGTTTAGCTTCACAAGGACTCTCAAGTTATTGCTGGGAGTCCTGAAATAGTGAATTTTGCCTCTTAAAAATTTAATGTCATAAAATTCTGCATAAATCTATTGAAATGAAAAATACTGAGATCAAAACATGCCCAAGGATACTCTGCCACAAAAGAACTGATGACAATTTTAAGTAGGCTGCAGTGATCCAACTTTTATCATTTGACTTCCAGACATGATCCATGTTATTTGTAGGGCTTTGAACCAAAGGCCTGAATAGAGTGAGTGGAGACTGGTCACTTTGGGAATGCAGAGCTCAGAAGCACAGACCATCTGCCTATGAAGGGTGATAGTTTATGGTAGCATTTTAGAAACACTTTTTTTATTAATAGCTTGCTCTTATTATTGCCCTTTCCTGTAAGTGGTATTTTGAAATGTAGTTAAGTCTCTGCCACAAGCCGACAATAAAGCAGAAGAAAATCCCAAGAATGAGAACAGTAGTCCTTGTTTGGTTATTTGTGTGCTGGATCACTTCTCTAGTATTTTTGCTCTTTCTTCTCCAAATTTTGTTCTGAAAGAAAGGTTTTCTTGTGTTACTGAGGACTTATGTGCTTTCCAGTTCTATGGAGAGTCCTTGTGGTACAGGTGACATGTGCATATTGGGTGAGTAATACTCATGTCTTAATTAATGTGTTTCTTGCAGTAGTCTTCTGACAGGACCCAGCTTAACTAAGAGCTGTTTGTTTCCTCTTGTAAACTTTAAGAAAAATATGCTAATTAATTAGGGAAACTGATGCTGTAAAAAAACCATGAGAACCAGCCATTGGAATTGCTAGCTTGCATGCTGCTGTTTAATGTGGCTGGCTGTCCAAAAGCTGATTGTTACTTCATCTGGTATGCTGAGATAGTGTAGTTGAAACAGATCATGTTGCGGTATGGAAGTATTTTTGTGTTGCATCTTCATATTTGAAGACCACAAATGAAACAGAGAACTAGAAGAGTAACTTCTGCATAGCTAGACCATTGATGATAATCCCTTTGACTTTTATGTTAAGTCTTTGATTTTGTTACTATAAATAGCATTTAAAAGTGTTGTGCTAAAGAGCTTCATATATCTTTAAAATGGAAAATTTGATGTAACTTTGTTTTATGGTATTAAGGATTTCTTTGTTGTTGGCTTAACAGAGACCTGCTATTATTTCCATATTTGTTCTGAGTAAATTCTTTTTCAGACATGCAGAAACATTGTGGATTGGGAAGTTTTGATGGCCTTTCCCTTTGATGCACAATCAATGCTGCTTTGAAGAGCTATACTTTAGTTTGGTTGGCTCTAGGGTTTCCTCCCGTTTGCTTTATTCAAAGTAATTTTCACAGTTGTTAGACAAGGTTGAACCTGCACTTTTTTTTTTTGTTTTGTTTCCTACCTTCTGTGGTTTTGGTGTCAATATTTTATTTTGTTAGTGTGAAATACCATTAATAACTGTGGGTTTAGTATTTTTTTATTTAAAATAAATAAACAAATAAAAATATCTACAAACAACGTCATCTATTTCAGCTCACCTTTTGCATTTTTCTAGGGTAGATTAAGAGAAATGAGATTCTAACTCTCTATCTTGAGACAGCCTTTTAACTCTTGGCATTGCAGACCTTTAGGTAGGCAAGAACCTTACCCAGGAATGGGACCTGTTTTCAGTAATGTCAGATTATTTCTGTCAAAGCAGGGTAACATAGGAGAAAACCCTAACAGGAACCTAAATATGAGCATTCCTCAATAGTGTGAAGGCCATTCTCAGTGCCTTAAAGTATGATTTAATATTCCTTGTTACAGTAAATATTTCCAGTGTCTTCTGGCATATTTTCCTGACATACTGGATTTTCTGTTGAAATAACTGTTCTAATTTTTCTTCTTCCATGAGAAGTTTTGGTCAGTTGCACATACAGCTGCAGTGAAGTAGTTTCCACTATCCACACTCAAGACTCTACCACCCTTCACAGCTACATGGCTTTGGTCTTGCTAGCCCAGTTCACCAAGTTCCTGGATCCAAACCATGCCATTGCAGCATCTTAGTCTGGACCAGGTAGCATGCTGTTCTTAAGGTGGAAAGCCAAACTTACTGTACTTACTGCTGGAGCTTCTTTTCTTCTTTGTACTGTGATCAGCAAATTACAGTTATGTGGAGAATCATGTGCTAAACTTGACCTCCTGACTTTAGAGTAACAATTTTTCTTTTGTTTTTTGTTTTTTTTTTTTTTGGTGGGTTTTTTGGGGTTTTTTTAATGTTGTAAGCTTCAAAGTGTTTTTTGTTTTGCTGGGTGTGATAATGATGGTCTTGGTATTCCCTGTAAATAGCAGTAACTAAATAGAGGCCTCCTTTTGTGCTGTCAGAACCTGGGAGAAGATGTGATTAGTGGAAATTATTTAATTATTGTTCCATGGGTTCCAGATGAAACTGGGCAAAACCCCCTTCTGAGGAACTTGCAGACTGAAGAAACCAAATATCTTAGCCTTCACTCTGGGTCAGCTTCCAATGCAAAGGCAGAGTAATAAGCAGCACATCCTGGTACAGGTCATTTGCCCATCCCATGAGTTGAGGTAGCAAATCCTTGTGCTGCTCAAGCACAACAGATTGGTCACAAGTGGTCCATTTAATCACTTAGCAACTTTGAATGACAATTACCATCCCCAAAGAACCCTAAATTGTTGACTGGCCCTTCTGAGGCTGCTCTCTTTTTTGAGAAGTCCTGCCAGAATGTTTTCTGTTGCTGGAGTTCCTGTCTTGGGAGGAGATGTACTTGCTGGGGATGTAAAATGGTAGAAAGGTGCCTGCTTATTACTTGCAGCTAATCTTGGTTTGAAAGGGTGACCTGCAACTTTCTGAATGGTGATAGGGCTCTAGCACAGACATCAAGTGAGTGTCAGGAGACAGATAAACCATCTGACAGTACGTGCTGTCTTCCTGGAGCTTCTTTGTTGTCAGTGCACTGATTGTGGTTAGGGGTGGCACTTAGTGTTGAAGGGGTCTAGAGGAGCTCCATTAACTTTGGTTTGAGCAAGCTCTGGTGTTTCTGACATTGGAACAAGAACATCTGGGTGATGTGATGTTTTTATCCTTTGACTTAAGAGTTCAGCTCTCTATAACTTCTTGAGCTCAGCAGGATGAAATCTGTGGACTTGGCATGTGACTTTCCTCAATATTGGAGGATCTTTCACTTGAGTTTTTTAACATATGGCATCCAGCTTTTGCATTGCTGCTTATGACTGATGTGGCCTCTTGTACCTCAGGTGTCTAAGACATACTTTGTAGTGTAGCACTGAGTTTTGTTTCTGTCTGACAGCATTTGCCAGGATCAGCAGCCACAGTTGAGTCTGTTGCTCTGGAATCATCAGACTCATTAGAGGATTGGGCTATAGTTCAGTGTAGAAGATATTCCAGGTCACATCCTAGATTATTGTTCATGATTTTGGATCACCAGAAAGTAATTTGTTTAGAAGGCACATAGTACTTTCTGTGTTTTGGAACTTGTCCTCCTATATGCATAGATTGGTCTAGACAAGCCTGTGATGAGAATCATCTCACTGCTTGTAGTGGGTCAGCTCTAGAATCATTATCCTGTGTGTGACAGTTGCATCCCATAGAACATAGTCTGTCTTACAGATAACAACATTTCCCAAACCTCTGAAACTTCAGAAGTGTTCCTTGAGAGATAAGATCCTGAGCTACTAGGTTATGTGCTTTGGAGAACTCAAGGCTATTTTCTTTCTTTTTTGTGATTTTGCTTCGATCTTACAGACAGAATTAGGAATTTAATGAATCATTCAGGGTTTATAATTGTTTTATCCTAGTTAACTTCCTGTGTAACATCTAGAGAAGGAAGAGAGCCTTAGCCAAAGTATATATCAAACATTTGAAGGTCAAAGTTTGATTCCTTTTCAGCTGACTCTTAGCAGCCTGGAGAACCTGCCTAACTATATAGTTGTTCACATATTTGGTGAGATGCCTTGTGCAATGTCTAGAGTCTAGTAAATCACAATCAAATTCATGTCCCACATGATTTGTTCCTACTTTTGTGACTTGAACCTTCTTTTTTATATAAGATGAGTCTTTACCACTATCATTGTGTTGCCAAAGTACTTAACTATTTTTCATTAAGTGATATCATCTGGTTTGATTATTTCTTTTTCTATCCCATAAATTGAAACTGAATGTCTACTGATACCTATTTTTAGATAAATGTTAATTCTTTTTATGCCTGAAAATTCCCAGTTATCCATCACCTGCTGGCACTGCTATATCGGCGAAGCATGTGACAGTCCATGTCACTATGCCTGCCTGCCAATATTACCTAGCAAGGGTAAGATGAAAAAATAGACCCTTATTTTCCATAGCCTGCTGTCATTCTTCTGGACCAAGATTCTGGCAGCTATCTCAAAATCATTACATTCTCTGATCATACTAGCTTCTTTAATCTCATTTGGAATTTCTCTAATTTAGAAATTCCAGACTGGTAAAACCGATGAGAATCTCCTTGGAACTTGGTGTTTCAATTGAGAAAAGCATCTTAATTGAAACATTACTTTGATAGAAGGTGTAGTTGGAAAGAGCCTCAAGGTCACCTTGTCTGTTCACACTTGAAAAGAAGTCATACAACCCAATTTAGTTTTAGTTTTGTAAAATCAATAAAATTACTAACTTTTATTATTGATAGGAGCTATGACTTGGCTGGCCTTTGCCAGAATCTGCTCTTTTAGTGAAAATTTGCATTGTGCTTTAAAAAATGGGAGAACGAAGAAAAAAAAATTATTAGGAAAGTTGTCCAATAAGCATGATTTAGAATTTAGATGCATTGTGTTTTTTCTGACAGTGACTAGACAGAAAACATAAATTTTCTAGTACAGATTGAGAATTCTTTATCCAGTTAATGGTTCTTATTCATTTTTTCTGGTTTTTTGAGGCATTTTGGGCTTAGTCACTTGATTTTTTTTTTGAGAGTTTGATGCAGCAGTGCTGCAGCAGGCTTTTACATAGAGCAGTAGTGCTTAATGCATTCTAATCTATTCCATATTTTTTTCATTCATAACGCAGATTTTTGAGACATTTTGCAACTACACATCTTCTGTTTTAAAAATTAAAATGTAGAATAATTTAGTGAGGCTCATTCTCTAGGTGGGGAATAAGTCAGAATTCCCTGTAGAAGAAATCTTCAAATGATGGACTATTGAAGAGATGTTAATACCTTTTCATTACTGGTTTCAGGATGATCCATGGCTACATAGGTATGTACCATCCTGAAGGTGCCCTCCTGGGCAACAGCTAAAGTGCTTTTTGCTAGATATCCCAGGAGGAAATCTTTGGTGGGAGGGAAGAATAAGGATTAAATGTTTTGATGCGGTCCCTGACTTACAGTCCTAATAATATGTATATATATATATACACACACACACATATATATGTATGTATATATGTGTATATATATATAATAGGTAGGTATGTATGTAGATTTTCAGGTATGGGGTCACAGGCCTGTGAAACTGACTGAGTGAATCACAGAAATGAGGCTACATGTGTGGGACATTTGATCTGTCCATAATGAGCCTCAGCATCCTTTGTGTAGACAATTATCGAGAGCAAGAAATGGATGCTGCTCCCAGTTTCATCTTGCAGTCAGATTTTTCATGCTAAACTCCTGTTCCTGGAATAAAATTCCAGTCAATGTTCAGGGATCAGCTGACTCAGTGCCAACTTCCCCTGTTGCTTTTGGAATGAGAGCTATCCATCTGAGTGAAATGTCAGGGATAACCAACCCTATGACTTTGTCTTGGACTGATGTCCCTGGTCTTTAGAAAAAGTCTGTTACTGAAATCTGTGCTTTTTGGAGCATGGGATTGGCTCCCAAGGAGCAAACACTGAAAGAAAATGAAATTACTGCTTGGAGCCATCTTGATTGCTGCAGTTGTCTTATGAGGAAGGATCTTCCCTGCTCTTTGTAATTACAGTGTTCCAATGACAACGAGCCCCACTAAGTGATTGTAATGTTAAAACATGCTCTGGCTTGGGTTTATAGAAGCATTTCAGAAGTAGAGGGCTGTGGCTTCACAAGGTAGACTTGCAGATTTTTATCAGTCTGTCTGTGCAAGTTGCTGCATGCCTTTGATACATGTATCAGTGACGATTGCTGCCTTCACTGAGTACCTCTGCAGGAGCTTCTCAGTACGTGTGCTGCTGATCAGCCTGTGCCAGTAGATGTTTGATGCTCACTGCAACCATTGTGGGTTGTTAATTTAGCCTCCCATCCCAGCAGCATCAACACTTGAGGAGGAGGCTTCAGAGCTCTCCTGTGTTTGTCTGGGGAGTTTTCCAGTGAAAAGGAGTAGAAGTATGGGAGAGGTGTGAACAAACAGATGCATGACTGCCTGAAGGATGCAGGATACCCTGCAAGAAAGTAACAGTAATATGAGTGAGCAGAGTGAAAGGCCTTGAGAATAAAGTCAGTGTCTGAGCACTGGTTTTAGCTATTGTGGTTTGTGGACTCCTGAAAGGTAGTCTTTCAGGTGGTCTGTGAACTACACAGTGAAAAATTCAATAAAAGATGGGGAACTATAAAAAAAATTTGACTAATGAAGTCAAAAGAGTTGATCAGAAATATTTTGTATGGATTTTGAAAGTTAGATCAAAAAAGCATTGTCTTACTGACTTTTATTATGTTTAATAAAATGAACCAACCAAAGAACAATCTAAGATACCTTAGTAAAAATAACTAAAGTAGTAATAAAAATAATCTTTTTCTCCAGGGACCTGTTTTGTTGGGGTTTTTTGGTGGATTTTTTGTTGGTTTTTGTTGTTTATTGGTTTTTTTGAATTTCTTTTTTTGTTTGTTTGTTGGTTTTTGTTGTCGTTGCTTGTTTGTCCAGGGTTTTTTTGTAGATTAATATTTAATTAAATAATTGTTATTTTGGACAATAGAACATTTCTGTCTCCAGCAATTCATAGGGTTAGCTACTTTGCTTGGAAATAGACTGTTTGATGCATTATCAAACCTTTTTAATCATACAAGAACAGGTTGCCTGGAGAAGTTGTGAATGCCCAGTCCTGGGAAGTGTTCAGTGCCAGGCTGGATGGGGCTTTGAACAATGTCATCTAGTGAAAGGTGTCCCTGCCCAAGGCAGGAGCATCGAAACCAGATGATCTCTAATATCCCTGCCAACCCAAACCATTCTATAGTTCTATAATTCTCAGAATCTGTAACACTTCCATTAAATAAAAAAATAACATGAAAATAATATCTCTGTCATTGTTAGTCAATTTTAACTCTCCTTGATGAGGACAGACTCAGTTTCATCCTGTAATTTTCTTGTGCTAGTTCATTTTATTAGTGTCTGAGCTGTAGGAAAATGTTTCAAGCTATTTAAAGTAATGTTAAATAGAGTGAAATAATGCTCCTGTCTTCATTTTGAGCCAGATCTACAAAAGTGGCAGCTTGGATAAGTGAGGCTTGTATATATGCATGGTGGTTGGGGAAAAGTTCTGAAAGAGCAGCAAAGAGAATAAAAGGTTTAAGAAAATTTATAAAACAATGTACCTGTTCACTGTTATCATTGTTGGAGCTGTTATGGCAAGAATCTTCATGTGTGAGTTCAAGTGTTGTTAAATGTTGAATTTAATTTTGTAGAAAGATATGTGTGTGGAAGGAGAGGATCTGGGAATTCTGAGAATTAATGTTCTGGGGAAAAAAAATGAGGTTTTAAATGCTCCATCCATCCATAATAATAGTTATGAAGCTTATTACTTTTAGCACTTGCATACATTTTCTGGGATAAGTAGGAGAGAATGAAACTGGGTTTATGTCTGTTAGCATGTCACGTGGTGAAAAGAGTATGTGCCTGGGTGATACTGATGTAATCCTGGGGAGAAAAATGACAGTACTGCATTGGGGAGCAGTGGATAAAATGGAGATGTTCTTGTACCAATGAGAAGTAGAATAGCAAAGACAGTGAAGGAAGTAAGAAAAATAAAACTTAATGACAATGAAAAAAATTAGGGAAAAGTCCCAGTTTCTCAATTCAGTGATAAAATCACATATAGTTAATTTATTTATTATTTTTTCTACTGTTTCCCTTAATTGTGTCATCATCTAAAGTCCCCAAACTTTCATCTTTAAAATTTGAATTTTTCTCAGACTCTAAGAGTAAAAGGATTTCAATGAAACACCAAGATTAAAAAAAAAAAAATCTGTCTTCTCTCCTTTATAAAATACAGGGCCTTTGTCTTAGAAATAAAATTCTATGTTTACGTGATGTTACATTCAATTTATTTTTAGAACCAGTTGTGCTATGGTCTATCTTGGCTAAAGGAGTGTTGTTGACATTATAAGTAATGCCCTTGAAATAAGTGAAAAAGCAAACCAATTTGACATCTGAAATATGTTCTCATCCATTTGGTAGTGAGATCTCCTATTTGAATTTTCAGAATTGGTTTGAAATTATCTTGTCCATATTATCACTAAAGCAACAATAACAGAAGAAGATCTAGATTCTCCTAGATTCTCCCACTGGAGACTCTAGGCCTGAGGCCATCTTGGGCACAGTGGCCACAATATGATGGAGTTCTCAGTGAAATAAGGAATGGGTTCACCAAAACTGTCTTGGACTTCTGGAGGGCAGACTTCAGCCTGTCCAGGACAGTGGTTCAGAGATCATCTTGGGAAACAGCCCTTAAAACCAAAGGGGTCCAGGAAAGCTGGACATACTTTTAAGAAGGAAATCTTATAGGCACAGGAGCAGGCTATCCCTGGGTG
>VZRH01006096.1:0-31973 GCA_013397555.1 Urocynchramus pylzowi
GTGCCTGAAGGAGGCTGTGACCAATGTGAAACCCATGCTGGAGCAGGCTCATGGCAGGAATTGTGAACTCTGGGTGAGGAGCCCACGCTGGAGCAGGTTTGCTGGCAGCACTGTCTGTTCCCCAAGGATTGAATCCCGTGGGAGGGATCCACTCAGGAGCAGTTTGTGAAGAACTGCAGCCAGAGGGAAAAACTTGTGTTGGAGCAGTTTGTAGAGGACTGTCTCCCGTGGGAGACTGCACAGCGAAGCAGGGGAAAAGTGTGAGGAATCCTCCTACTGGGGAGGAAGCAGCAGCAGAAACAACATGTGATGAATTGACTGCAGCCCCCATTCCCCTGCTGCTGCTGCAGGGGAGAAGGTAGAGAATTTGGGAGTGAAGTTGACCCTGGGAAGAAGGGAGGAGTTGGGAGATGTGTTTTAAGATTTATTACTCATTATCCTCCTCTGATTGGATTGATAATGAATTCAGTTGGTTCTCCTGGGTCAGGTCTGTTTTGCCTGTGACAGTAACTCGTGAGTGGTCACTCCCTGTCCTTATTTCGACCCGTGAGCCTTTCGGTGTATTTTCCCTCCCCTGTCCAGATGAGCAAGCTGAAGTCATTTCATCTCTTGAGGTTACATTTAGGTAAATTTTCAGAGAATTGATGCTCTAAGAGACATGCAGTGGCGCTTACACTGATTACTCTAGCACATTCTTCATACTTGTATCTAAGGAGAAGTATTTAAGGAATTTGGTTAGCAGACTTTGTTCTTGCAAATGTTTTTGCCTGGAGACACCATCATTGTATTTGTGTATTCTATCATTTCAGTGTCACTTGTGAACTCAGTTCAGTTAGGTTTTTTTTAAAACCTCAACTCATTACAAAATTATTTTTCTGCATTTTGGCAATAGTAGAATTAGAGCACAGTGCTGGGTTTCAGGGCTCCTACGCAAAGCCAAAATCCCACTTGCAGTAGGTGCTGCTTTTAGCTCTTACTTTTCATTTCTGTTTTAAAATTGCAGGAGTTTTTAGATATATATATATATATCTCCATATATGCCTATCTATCTATATATCTTCTTTTCTTTAAACTTTGTAGAAAGCAGCAATTTTGTCTGCTGAGGAGTACTCTAAAAATGTGTGTTTTCTAAAAGGGCTGCAGAAGTAAAGGTACAGCTTACTTCTCAGTGGCAGGAATAGAAACATTTCAAAAATGGACAGCTGTACTTAAACTTTAGTTCTTTTCAGTTCATAGATCAGCCCAATGAATATTAAGACACTAGGATGTTAAACCTAAAGAAGAATGTGGAAAATAGCAATCCTTAACAAGTAAATGCTTATGTGTTACGTTATTTAGTGTGTGGCTTTATCATTTCAGCCTTCAAAATTGTTGTGAGCATGCCAGGTGTAACAATTGCACCAAGTTTTTTTAATGTACGGATTCCTTTGATAATCACATCAAAGCATGATGACTTTCTTGTTTTGCTACTTTGAAAGATCTGATCTTCAAGTACAAACCACATCAGGACATCGTGATATCAATAAAATGAAATGTACTCGCAAACTTTTCTTGGAAATGCAGCAAAAGAAAATATTCAAGAACTTCTGCTAGGGGTCTTTTTTCCTTTAATTGTATGCAGACTACATTAAATATATTTTTTTAATGTGTCAGCCAGCAGCAGCAGGTTACAGAGAAGATGATCTTGCATTCTGGGAGGACCATTTATACTTTTTATTACCAGCCATATGTTGAGTTTTCCCCAAGTTCAGTTTGTGACCTCTAGAGTGCACTTTCTCCTGCCTGTTAATTGATACTTCTGTCCTTCAACTGGTTACTTATTCCATGTTGTCTTTTATACTTTTCCTGCAATCTGGCAGTGTCTAGTTAAAAAAATCCCAACCTTTTCACTATTGCCTTAGAGGCTAAAGAAATATTTATATAAATGACTTAGGCTTCAAAGTAAGCTAGAAGCCACTGCTCACACAGATTTTGGGGGCAGTTTTGGCATTTTAAATACCAAAGTGTAAAAGGGTGGCAGAGAACCCACAAGAAGTGCAAAGTATGGCGTAGTTCAAGTAAAGCTTTTCAAATCACTGCATGGTGCCAAATACTCAGCTCTTCAATACATCTCTGACTGTGGAGCTTGTCTTGTGCAAGTTGGTCATTCATGGGACCTCCGTGTCTGCTTTTAGGAAGGAAATATGCAGTTCCATGTGCTGGGAGAGGACCCCACGCACACATTTCTTAAGTCTTGGTGGGAAAGATGAAGGAGGATCTTAATGTGATGAAGGCCAGACCTTTCCTTTTTCCCAGAAGAAGAGGTTCCCTAAAGCAGAACATGTTGGCAAGCGCTTTTTGCTTGTTAGGAGATAATTGTGTGTTACAAACTTCGAGATAGGACAGGAGGTTGATGAAGAGTGGGCTGAAAGGCTTTTCAGAATATGCTGTTTATTAACAGGAAGAGCTTTCCCAAAGTGGAATGACCCATGTTTAGCAGTAGCTGCATATATAATTATGCTGCCACTCAGACGCCTGAGGGCTTCATTTAATTACCGTTGATTCGTAGTCTCAAAGGAACTGAGAGTTCAGCCTAAAGCTCAGTTATAGGTGTTGTGAGGGCTGTGCTCTATTTTCAATTTGACTAATGAATTTTAAGAAGAAAAACATCTTTCTGAGACGCTCAGGAACGGATCTGCTGCTTTTGCAGGATACAACACTGACCTTAGCATAGCTATATTTTTTATGCTAGTAGATTTAACATAATATTCCAAAATACTTTGTTTTAACAAATGTCTATATGCTAATGTGAAAAAAAACTAAAACTCCAATAAAACCCTGCACAAAATCATGGAGTCAAAGTTAAATTTCTTGGTGTAATAATAGGGATAGCATTCCAAGGTTTCCTTATTCACTCTAACAGTAGGTATGTTAGGCCCAGAGGACGAAATTTTCAGAAGTGCTTAAGGGATTTAGTAGCAGAAGTAAGTCCCTATTGATTTCCAATGAAATTTATACTCTTGAAATTTTTTTGGCAATTACAAAATCCCAGCATACTGTCCAAGCAGCATTGCGAAACAGCCCTGTGGGCAGCTAAAGTGTTTCTCATCTCCCACTAGGACATCAAAGGGGCAGTTTCATCCTGGGTAAAATAGGATACTCAAGTGTGAATTTGCCAAATGGGCCCTTAAACGAGATCAAGTTCTAAAAAAATTCCTGTATGGTGTTCTGCATTTCGCCTCTGCCCATTATGTAGGTTTTTTTTTTTTACATTATGAAGAGATGCTGCTTACCAGAACTCAAGAAAGCACATTTTTTTATTCCAGTGAGAGAAAAACTGGTCTTGCAGTTGAGTCAGTTCATTTTCCAGTTTTGCAAAGAATTTCCTGCATGATTTTGGGCAGTTCATTTTGGACCAGATGCTACTGCCTTGGGTCATATCACATCGTGCTTCGCTATGTGACTGCTCATGGTATGAGCAGGATTAACAGAATCTGGGCTTCAACATCCCCTTTGCTCACACCTTGGAAATTCACTGCAAGGAGTTACAAAGTGTTTTCCTGTGGCAGCCGGAAGATGGTCATCAAGCATCTCATCTTTCTGATTTCCTTTGTTCTTATTCCTGCCTTACTTTGTAAACCAACATCCCATGATTTTGTGTGCCCTGTGTGTGATGCTGCTTGGTGATGTTAGTTTGCACAGGTTAAGAGCTGAGAAAGGGAAGTTCAGTTTTGCTCTGGACATCCATTTCAAAATTCAACTGACTTAAATTAGAATAAAAATCAAGTTTTTAAAATGTCTGTGACAAAAAACTCTGTTGTATGTTGACTAATAAGTTTAAACATGCCTTACTCTGTAATGCCATAGAGGTATTTATAATTTTAAATGCTATTCAGAATTAAAAGCTGATATATTTATTTAATAAATATTGAAACGGACATTTAGTGTTTCCAGAACCTTCTTTTCACTGTCCTCACTAGAGGAAAAGTAAGAGAGAAGTGAATCACGGTTCAGCTCTGATTTGTTTGCATATTCCTTGTGGAGTTTGGTTTGGTTAAGATTGCTCGACTTCTCTAAGAAATGGGCAATTCATCTCAGGAAAGCTGATGACCTGTGCTATGGTGAGAGCACATTTGGTGAATGCAGTAATCAAATATTAACATGTCTATCTGTAGGAACATAAAGCATGAAATACATGGTTCTTACTTGCACAGTAATTTGTGTAATAATTCCATAGGACCCAAGAGTATAATAAGTACTTTACAGCTAAAAATTAAACTGGTACACACTGGTCTCTAAGGCTACAGCTAAATAACAGTGCATCTGTAGAAGTCCTGAAACCAGTCTTGCATGTGACTTTCAGAGGACATATTACATCCTCTGGCCAGGCACATAAGCCAAGTACAGTGCTCTGTTTACTTCTTGGATGTGGGTAATACAAACCACTGTTTCTCTTCCATCTTAATGGTTGTGTATTTTTTTTTATTCCAACAGTGGATCTCCTGAGTCTGTCTGCTGCCTGTGATGCCTTGGACCAGCACAACCTCAAACAGAACGACCAGCCAATGGATATTCTGCAGATCATTAACTGCCTGACCACCATTTACGATCGGCTGGAGCAAGAGCACAATAACCTGGTCAACGTCCCCCTCTGCGTGGACATGTGCCTCAACTGGCTTCTGAATGTCTACGACACGTATGTAGGGGGGGCTCAGGACATGGGAAAGCTCCAGAAGCTTTCCCAGTAGCACAAGGGGAGGGGGAAGGTGTATTAAGCTGTTTGCTTCATGATAGCGTGGGTAGCTTGGAGCTGAAAAATAGGCTAGTTGAAGTGGAAGTGTAATAAACCTAATGGTTTAATGGCTGCATTTAGCTGAATCAATACAGCCCTTGGTTAGGCTTACAATCCTGGATTTACTAAGCTATGTAATGAGAGAGCTGGCAAACAACTTTTTAAGCAGATTTTTGTGCTTAGACCAATTCTGTGACTGCGTGTCTGTCCATAGTAAGGACTTTACATGGCATTTTAATTTATTTTGATAAAGAAATTCAAGAGAATTATCAAGAAGCAACAGAATGAACACCATATAAACTCTTGCCTGTCTATACCTCTGGATGTTAAACCTTTTCAAATATGTCAATTTTCTATAGCTTTCAATCTGTCATTCTTTTTCCAAGATGGAAGAGGGTCATCTCTTGTCTAATGTGCTTACAACCCTTAGCTGTAAGATTTGAGAAACATTTAATTTTAAAAAGTGTACCCGTCAGGTTAAACACAGCAGACTAAATACACCTGAAGAAAATGTATGGGTGTTCCTTTTAAGTGGGTTAATGATACTGCTCATGATGCATAGGCAAATTCAAAGATACATTTGTAAACTCATTTTAGAATAAGCCATTATATTTGTATGTGGTGAATTTAATTTTTAAAAAGTCAGTTGTGTGTTTTTAAGGTTTTTATTGGCCACTTCCAGCCAGACATGCTCATTTCTGTGGCAGAATAAACATTTACCTGTAGAATTGGAAGGTCATGGGATAATTACTGTATTTCCATTGACATTTTGTACCATACTGTTGTTATAGGGCCATAACATTGTTCTTCCATCCACCCTTTGTCACAGCAGTGAAACTTCAGTGATCACTTGCAAAAAAAAAAGTACAGATTTGTAAGATCATGTCTTCCTGAAGGATCACCTCCAATAAGTCAGTTTTTTGTGACATCCCCTGCAGCAGCTGCAGTATCCTGTGGATTACCCAGATTACATTATATTTCTTTTAGTTTACCAGTACTAGGGAATGGGGCTATATTCACTCAAGAGCCAGGTTTTATTTGTTTAATCTACTTTGGCTTTCACAGAACAGTGATCCACTTCTTAGTTGCCATGAACCATAAATCACATATAGATGAAGACTCCCAGTTAGTGAAAACAAAATGTCTGTTAGGGATATTAATCTGTATCAGTCACATAAGAGGCAGAGAGGGAACTAAAGGTCATTCCACAGGCTGCTCCTAAGCTGAGCTGTCCAGTTTGGATGTGACATGTGCACTAGCCATGTCCAGTCTAGCTTTCTTTATGTTGCACTGTGCTGCAACTACAACATTAGAAATTATAATTATCTGCCTCCAGGCAATTCCCTAGGTACGCTGGGGAGCTGCATATTGCAGGGCACAATGGAACACAGAGGTGTTTTATGTGTGAGGGAAGCTTGTAGCTATTTTACCAAAATTCAGGTTTGAATTACTCTGGTAAGAGGGGTGACCTTGGGGTTATGTGTGTTTAGTTTTCATTGTAAACTTAATAGGCAGAGATCAACCAAAGTGCACAGCACTACCAGAGACATTTAATTAAATGTACTGCATCTTTACTTTTCTTATAATTGAAAACTGTCATTTGTAAAGATATTAATCAAATTCACAGTCAATGACTGATCTAATTATGGGTACAGCTCTGCAAATCCAGCACATTTCGGATTTGTTTTAATTGATCAGTCACTCATGCTCATTTGCAGTAGCTTGCTAAATTATTGGTTTGACTTGGGAGGAGAGGAGAGTGAACTGAACAACTCATGATTCGTACAAGTTTCAATTTAATTGCTTTGCAGAGCAATCATTATTCTATATTCTTCTCTTGTATAATTTGCATGAGTCTGATATTCATCAGGAGGAGTTTCTCAGGGCACAGATGATAATTAATTTGGAAAAGATTTGAGGGAGAGGAGTGAGAGGACCAGAGTGTGGAAAGCATAGGTAAACTACAAATGCTTCTTATTCGTGATGAAAAACCAAGATTCTTTAATAAAAAGCTGCAAATTCTAAATTTGGCTTTGTCCACAGGTTTCTGTCTGTACCTTTTTTAGGGTTTGCAGGGGAGATGTGTGGGTAAATGAGCACCGCTGGCTCCTCAGCTCTTTCATAGGATTAAAAAGACCACATGCATCTTTACCTGTGGTGCAGCCTGATGCATAACCATGGCCTGCCTCTACATGATTTATCTTATTCCCAGTGGGGGCCTTACTGGTGATGCTTCAAAGCTGTTGATAAGTCTCTGCTTCAAAAATGTTGGGTTTAGGCATTAGCTTCCTGTTTTGTGTATGTCTTCGTTTGCAATAGATGTTACGTATTTGAAATGCTATCAGAAACAAAAGTCTGGGGGGGAAGCCAGCAACTGGAAGTAAATTGAGTTAAAGCAGATGACTGAGAGAAGATGTGAAGGTTTGTCACTGCATCGCCTGCAGCTCAGAGGAGGATGTTGTTCTCGCTGTCACATTAGGAAGCAGAAGTAGTAGTGTGGGCGTGTTACGAGGCAGGAGCGAGCATGAGGGGGAGACTGACAGGCAGCAGGGGCTGGTTGGAGTGTCCCAGCCCCTTGGCACTGCACAGGAGAGGTTTGAACGCTGCCAGGAGGAGCTCAGAAACCACACCAAGGTGTTAATGGCATAACTATACAGCCTGCCTGCCTTGCCATGATCTCTAGGCAGGCTTTATCTTTCACCTGAACATATTACAAGTGTCTCTGTCACTGCACACTTCTGGCAGAGGCTGCTTTTTCGTGCTTGGTTTCCTGTTGCCTTTTCAGGCAAGTCAGGGCATGGCTGGCAGACAGTAAGCAAAGACTTTCTAGAAACGACTGCTACATTGGATTTCTGGTGGAAGTAAAGCTATATTGTCTTTGGCAAAAGAGCTAGTTTGCTGTTCTGTCAGGGACCTCGTCTCCTCTGAGAATAACTCAGCAGCAGTTCATAGAGAAGCCTGTTCAAGGAAGCATAGTGTAAAGACCCTTTACTCACTTTTTTTATAAAAAAGGAGATGAGTAGTTGTTTCCGATCGAGATCATTTCATGTAGTATTGATGAACAGCAGCACACTGCAGTTCAGCTATGCCTGTGAAGCCACAGCAATGTTTTATTTTTTTAGCTTAACTAATAACCATCCAGCTTGAGTCTTGTCTGTGAGATTTAATTTATGAAGTCTACAGTACTGCAGTGAACTTGGTTACAGTAAACAAATTATGACATAAATGGATTTTATTATCAGCCAATGTTTCTTTTCCATTAGGGGTCGAACAGGAAGGATCCGTGTCTTGTCTTTCAAAACTGGTGTCGTATCCCTTTGTAAAGCACACCTGGAAGATAAATACAGATGTAAGTTGATGTAATTATTTTGGGTTTACCTTATGTTTGTGTTCCTGTTTTATTCCTCCTGTTTATTTATTGAATAAACATTTAAATAGCGTACAGAGACATCATTTTAGATATTGCAGATGCAAAGTGTGTTGTTTCACCTTGGACTTTTAAGTTATTTGTTCTCTGTAGTTTTAGGTAATTTAGCACTGCGGTTGCCAAACATTTTTGATCACACCCCTCCCAGCAGAAAAAAATTTGACCATGCACCTCCAATAGATGTAGATCTATTTATAAATTATGTGCATGTACTGCTGTACTAATATATTGTCTACATTATAAAGCATACCGAAAGCAGAAAGTTAAGAAAGATGAGATAAAGATTAAGTAAACACTATTTTGAAACTTTCAATTGAATTTATCATTTGTACAAAAAGGATTTCTTTTCTGCACCTTGATGGATTGTCTTGAACACTACCTGAGGCACAAGAACCCCTTTGGAGACCAGTGGTTCAGCACACCTTTATACACAAAAATGCATGTCTACAGGACACTTGCATTACACTATTTTCAAATATATTAACTTTTTTAAATGATTCCCATATTGTGGTCAATCTTATTATGTACGTTGTGTCTAAATATAGTTGCTACCTTTAAATTTTAATAAATAAATATTAAAGGTAGGCAAATTTTGCATATTTTAAGAGAGGAAATACTTGGAAAAATTCCACTTGCAGTCTTAGTTTTACCTGACTAATAAGTCAGTTCACTAATGAGACTAGGATCCAGAAAAGAACTACTGATAAATGTAGTTACCAAAAGTAACTTTCTTGTTGAATTAACTGGTAATTCATTCCTGCGCTTAAAAATACCACTGAAAATCCAACCTTTAGGGTTTGACCCAGTACCATAACAGTTCTTCATCAATTGTTATCATTTTACTCTCTACTAATGCAAGCTGATGAACTCTAAAGAGAAAACAGACAGTACCAACAGCAGGGTCTATGCATGACAATGTGTAATTGGATCAGATTTTAGGGCAATCACAATGAATGTCACAGTTTAGATTTCTAGATGTTTCATGTGGGTGTTAAGAAAAAGTGTTCAGAAAATCTTTTAAGAAAATTAGTACAGATATTTTTCAAAATGGTATTTCATATAAGATTATCAGAGTTATGGAGGAAAACATTTATTCATATTTTAGATTCTCCTGCAGTGTGTGTGCACAGTAATGCATAACCTATTAAGTGTCCTGTAACCTTGCTGAGGACAGTTAATGTTTTAATGACAGGGAAATTGGATGCTGAATAGCTGTAAGAGAGGAAGGAATTGTGTCTGTCATGCTGTGGTCTGGCTTTGCCATCCATGCTGAAGTCATAGGGCAGTTGCCATTAATATTGCTGCAAGCATGCAATGACTTGCACCCCTTACCATTTTTTTGTCTCATTTGTGCAGCAGACCAGAGTTGTCTGTGCTAGAGCACAAGTCTTAAGGCTTGCAGAGGTGATGGAAGCATTCATCCCAGAATTATTCATTATAAAACTAGACTTCACAAGAGTGAAATTCATGTAATTAAAAAATAATCCTTTCTCTATCTGTTCCTTTATTCCTTTGGAAGAAAACAGGTGTCAAAGCAGTGGTAGAAAAGTTATCTTGAGCAGTGCTGAAGCACCTTTATAATTGTATCCATGCTGTTGGGTAAAATATTAAAGTGACTCCAAAAAAAGAGCATTATTTTATTCTAATAAAAAAAAGAAAAAAAGCTCTCTCTTTTTTTTTAACTCTTGAAAAGTAAGGAGAATTTATTCAGGTAATGTATTTTCAACAGATATGTTGCCAAATAAATATTTCATTTAATGATAACCTGTTTTTTCTTTTTATTATGAATTCTATAACCTCCTCAATATATACATAGTAGAATTAATTCCCACCAAATTAAATTGAGCTTATGAAGGGATAATAATTCTATCCTGTAAGGATTCTTTTCTAGAATGATACAATAACAGAACATGGCATCAAGTGACATTTCACTTCAGAAGCAAAAAATTAATATGATATTAAAATTTTTGATGGATGGCAGATCTGCTATATTGTAATTTTTATTTTATTTTAGAAACTCTCTTGAATTAAAAGATCATCATATATAAAAGTTAGGGGGCTCTTGTTTATAATTTTAACTCATCTCGAAGAGAAATGGATTCTCTGAGTTGTCTGTTGATTGCTAAGACTTTAAAAGGTGCTCTATGTTGTATGAAATTATTTTACCATTAAAGATTGTTTTTTAGACATGTGTTGTGGCTTGAAGTTCCTGCTCTTTAGTTAGCTGTGTTATCGAGCCTCTGCTTCTATTACCAGTAATGACACAGGTGTGTATTAGAGTGGCCTTTCTTCCCACATACAAGCCAGTAACACTGTTCAAAATTACCACAAGACACATTTCACAGAAAAACCCGGGTGTTTATGGGAACAGAAGCGCCAGATGGAAGTCATATTTGTGTTCATGTCCTCCAAGGCTGTTGACCGCACCTGTGAGCCTTGGAAACACAAATCTGGGCTGCTTGCCACATCCTGGCGGAGATGCTTGACCTCTGGTGTCCTTCTCCTTCCTCCAGACCTGTTCAAACAAGTGGCAAGTTCCACTGGCTTCTGTGACCAGCGCCGGCTGGGGCTGCTGCTGCACGACTCCATCCAGATCCCGCGGCAGCTGGGGGAGGTGGCCTCCTTCGGGGGCAGCAACATCGAGCCGAGCGTCAGGAGCTGCTTCCAGTTTGTAAGTTCGTGTTTTGCTGGCTCTGAATTTCCCGATTGGTATTTTGTCTTGAGCTCGCCTGTGCTTCCAAGGAGGATTGAAAATCTGGGATGAGGATTGGGGTACTGTGGGTCGTTGCCTTATTAAACTGTTCCTTTGACGAGGTGTATTTGAATTAGCTCAGACGGCAGATAATTGTCATTGGGGCTCCTGTTGGAACTGAACCCTGCAAATGGTGTAAGTCTTTGTTGCAGCAGCTCCTGGTTTTACAGTTTTCTGTTGCCCAGCAGTAGATAACTGTTTGTTGCTGCTGTGTAGGTGAACAGCAGTGGTTTATCTGAATTTTGGGCATGTACATACCAGTGACAGCCAGATGCCTCGGGGAACGATAGGCAATTGCCTGCAGTGCTATCTAGGGGTGAGGAGTGCTCAGTGAGCTCCTTCCACTCCTTGGCTGGATAATACCAGTTTTCTTTTAAAAGAGTACTGAAAGAATTCCTGTCCTGTCTGTTGAGGAATACACAGCAAACTGGAGGCTCTTTTTCAAACTTGTAAATTATTTAATCTGGGGAGGAAGAGAGTTAAGGGAATTATTCATCCTTATCATAACTACCAGCAGAATGCACAAGATGAAGACAGCTGCTTAATGAAAAGGTAGAGGAGGGGAGGTAATGTATGGTCTGTGATTAACTCTAAATACATCTTCTACATTACAATGGAAGAAAGCTCGCTTCCCATCTCCTCACTGTCCCTGAGGGATTTTTTTGTTTGCTTGGGGAAGGGGGGAGTTGTTTGCTTTTTTGCCTGCTGCTCAAGTTTCATTATGTAGTAGTTTCAGTTCTGTAGTAAGCAAAACCCAGCAAGTGTTTTCAATGAATATTAATGCTTGGAAGTAGACTGCATACACACAATGACTTCGAAAAGAATCTAATTCTAAAATCACCACAAACTTCAGTTCTGATGGGACATTTGCTTTCTGTATTTGTGACATTTCTTTTAACAGATTAATTCTACAGGATTTACATTTTACTGTTTCTGTCATTCATGTCATGACCTTTTATAATTCTAATCGGTATTTGATGCCATTTCAGAATGAGTGTTTTATAGGGCTATGTCCTGGGTGAATAACCCATGCTCATAAACTGTGCACAGTAATGTTGATAGCTGTGTTAGACGCTGCTGGTGCTTTCAAGCCTTGACTTCCATGTTGGGCTTTCAAGTGACACCAACACAAAATGATTGTGCAGCAAATCCATGGTAAAAATTTTGTACAAATGACCTTCCTCAGGAATTAGGACTCACTGGATTCTGTCATTTTCCTAAGTGAATGTCAACAGCACTTTAGAACACCATTGAAAAACTGATAAGGAAAGTGACCTCAGAATCTGGCAAAACCATAGTTTTTTTTAAAGAGGGCTGCCATTCTGTTTGTTACACTAGGAACAAAACAGTATAAAATCACAATGATTAAACACACCAAACCCATTTTTTTTAAAGTAGGAAGAAGACTCTTGGAGATGGTGACTCTTGGAGATGGTCCTGTGCAGTTCTGGGAGTTGGACTCAGTGATTCTTGTGGGCTCCTTCCAACTCAGCTTATTCTGTGATTCTGTGATTTTGTGATAACTGTTTATTTGAACAAAATGAGTTAGCAGTATTGTCATTAGAAATGAAGACATGCCAGCAGGGTGAAGGTTGTACCACATCCAGCTGCTGGCATTTCTAGGAAAAGCCTGAGCACAGCTGGACACAATGTGATTACTGTGCAGCTTTGGCATGCTCAGAAATCAGAACATCAGAAAACTTGAAGTTTCCTTCTCTTACCTGCACTGAAAAATAGATTTTTTTTCTTACTGCAATAGGAGGAATGTCATCCTCTCATTTTTCCTCCGAATGAAGCTTCATTTTAACTCTCAGAGTGTAAGTGGGTTTCCAACCTGGTTTCCAATCCTAGACAATCTTCTAGGAGGGACAGAAAGGGGGAGGGAGGCTGAGATGAGGAGGGGAGATAGAGGAGTAGGTGGAACAGAGTCCTAGGGAGAGGAGCAGAAATCCAAACATAGGGAAAGCCCTAATGAAGGCGAGGGAGAAGGAATTAAGGAGTGGAAAAGAAGGATGATCCTTAGGGAATGACAGTAAGAACAGCAGTAAATATAATAGTGATGAAGGAAACAGTGTGGGTAGAATGAGGCATGAAATAAAGGAGCAGCCAGGAATTGAGATGGGGAAAGAGATAAGAACTTCCCATGAGAAAGGGAGAAGGGGAACACTGAGACATACTTTAGGTGTAGGATAGTGGGCACCAGGATCCGCAGGCTGGAGGACAAGCACAGAAGTGTTGGTGGGGGGGACATGGAGCAGCCCAGGAAACAGGGAGGCTGGAAAAGCTGGACAGCCAGGCAGTACTGCTGCTCCCAGCAGCCTCCTGTTACTGGAGCAAGATAATTCATTTTTGTAGAATATTGTGGGGGTTCATAGTTTACATTACTGCATGGAAACTAATTTAAGTCTTTCTTTGTACACCCACGTTGAGGAATGCTTTTTCTTTAGTTTTGGTTTTTTTCTTCCCTTATTTCTTCCCTCTTTCTGGTGATGATAAGCCAGCAATATAATTGCAGTCGTGTCAGAGTCGTAACAATTGTGTGCTTCAGAAATGGTTCTCCCAGCTCCCTTAGGTTACGTGCCCTGGCAACGGCCTTGTCTGTCTGCACAGCAGCAGAAAAAAAGGGGATGTTTACTGTTCCCAGAGATAACAGGGAAAATCTCTCCTGCTTTTTGAAGGATGAGTCCTTGGGAATGTGGTTTGGGCAGGGAGGAGCCCAGCCCTGCTGTTGGCAGCAGCCTTGCCTGCTGCACACCTCTGCTCCTGAGAATTGGGTCCCCTTCTCCCGAGGCTGCTGCTCCAGTCCTCCTGCTACTTCTCCCTCCCCCAGCAGTGACTTGTGCTTTCTGTAGTTTTCTTTTTTGTAGGTTCCTTTTTTGAAGGAAGGTTCTGGTAGAAGTTCTTGGGAGGAAAAGGATATCATGGGACTCATCTTTCCTATTTGGGGCAGGGGTGTGTAATTTCTGCTTTGAGATTTTAAAGAAAAAATACTTCTAAGTTTAGAGAGCAAAGAGCTTAATCCAGTGACCACTTGAAGACTGTATAGTTCTGCTTAAGCTCAGAATGCATCAAAGCAATCTATAGATCCATGAAAAATTGAGTGAATTCAGTGTTGCTACAGTGTGAAAGGACTTTCCTGTTAGTTCTGTGATGAGTATGTTTTTTAAGTAAACAGGATAGGGAAATGATATGGAGTGAAGGACACACGGTTTTAATCACAGTGGAAAATTATTAATATGCTTTCCTCATATAGTGTAAACAGGACCTAGGAATTCACATTACTGCCTTGGATGAGTTACTGTGACATTGGGACTTCGAAGAAATGAGATGAGAGAGCAGAGTGCAGCTCAGATGAAAATGTCCCTTGCCATTTCTCAGTAATATGTGGGATAGTTGGTTCCTGGTTATAAAATGCTTTAAGTATGCTTTTTTTCAAGGATATACTTGAATTAGTATAAAAACTAGATGAAGCTAAGGATTAGTAAAATATGTGCAGTTAACTCATACATGTATTTTAAACCTTGTTTTGCTTCACTTTGATGAAGCAAAGTATTTTAATTTTCTGTGTTGCATAGTCTTCATTACTAGATTTGTACTTGATCAACGGTAGCGCAAGATCAGCCTGCTTTCTAAAACCATGGAAGTGTGTCCAAATCTGGTGTATTTACTAAGGCAAATACAATCTAAAATAGAGCTGTTAGTCCTTTTAGGTGGTGTTTGGGTGTTACAAATCCTGGGCCAGACCCCTGAAAGTGCCTTTGGCCGTAAATGCAGTGGTTTGGATTGGTTGGACAGTTGTTTCTTGAGGCATTGTTTATTGCTTTTATTTTCTAACAGTTAGGAAATACCAGTACTGTGTACAAATAACTATATATTGCTATATATACAAGTCTATATGAAAATAACTTACAAGTGCAGTGTTACTGTTGAGGGACTCGATCTCTTTTAACAGATTCAGGCAGCCCTTGTTTCTATTCATAGGCTATTTCTTCTGCTCCTGGCTCTGACAAGAGAGAGCTGGCCAAAGGGAACTAGCAAATCCTTCCTCAAGCTGCTGTGCTTTAAATGTCATAAAACAGCAATTCTGGTTTTATTTCAGCAGGATTTTGTCAACCTGTGCCTGACTTTGGAGGCAGTCTTGAAGAGTCCTACAAGTGAACTGCTTTCAAAAGCTATTTTAAAATGGTTTAAGGGGTGGGGATCAGGAATATGCTGTTCAAGTGTGGATGATATAAAACTACACTAATTCACTTCTGGATTCATGTTATTTTATTTTATTATTCTTTGCCACTAAAAACATTGACTGGCATAGTCAATGCAGTCAAGTGCAATGCAGGAGGGAAAGACAAGGGTGAACAGGGTTAGGTCAGACTGGGGAGACAGGGTTGCTGTTACTGGCTGCTCTGCATTTTTAGACTTTAACAAGTCATCATCCCTCAGTTTTGTTTGTCCAAAGCAGTATTTGCTAATATAAAGCTTTCCACCTGGGGTGAAAAACACCATTCAGTTAACAATACTAATTTATTTCCAGTCAATTTCCTACACTGCACATAAGCAGAATATAGCTAATCAGAAAAGTTATCAGAAATTTCTGCTAGATTATCAAACTCAGTCTAAAAGCATACCACATTGTTCATGTAAAATCTCAACTGTATTTTGCAGCATATTTCCTATTATGGACAGACAAAGTTAATATAGCATAGGATATTTTTTCAGCTATTAGCTAGAGGAAGAGAGAGGGAAGAACAAAAAACTCGTCTCCCAAGTATTGCATAAAAATGCTAGCACCACCCAACTTCCTATTTCCCCATTGTTTCTACAAAATAAATACTGAAAAACAGATGTCTGGAACATAATGAATTTGAATGTCCTCCATAACAAATTGTTACTTGTAAGCTGGAAAGGCCTTAATGAATTTTACTTTATGATTCACTCTGTTATTACCATAAAAATTGTGAGTTGCACAGAAATGTGTTCAAGAGAAGAACCGTTAATATTCTTTACAGCTTGATCTTGTTGCTTCAGATATGAACTGTATGAATTCAGCCTTCTTCCCGTATGTAAAATCTTCAGCTGCTGCCTTACTGGATTTAGAGATTATTAAAAAAATTGTAATAGCAGCTCAGGAGACAGTTGAGAACTGTCTGTCCTGTACTGTCTGACCCTGACCAGCTTTTCTCCACGTGGCTTTAAATCTTCATGTAATATAATTCAGAACCAGTTCTGATACATTTTAATGCACCTAATCTCTCTGAGCACAGGTTTTGTACAGCTGCCATACGGAGCTCTGGCTAGGCAGCTATTGGGACTGCTGGCAATTGACAGTGGCTGCAAAATTAAAATAGATCTAGGGTGTTACAGAAAGTCTTTCACTGCTGCAGCATTTTCCCTGCAAATTTAAAGCAGCTACAAGTGGAGAGCAGTGCTTTGAGCGGCTCATTCTTATTCTGACTGCAGCTTGCACTGCAGCATTTCCGTACACCTCATGTTTTTCTATTAGGAATGGTATATTAGAGAGATCCTCTTAATTTTTTTTTTTTTTTTTTTTTTTGAGGCTTAGAGGACCTCTGTATAGAAAGTGCAGTCTGCTAGGCAGAGTTATGGTTTGCCAGTGTAGTTGCTGGCTGAAGTTGGATCCCTGAGTGAGTCACAGAAAGCCTCTCCCCTGCCCTTTTGTTGCCCTGCCCTCCAGCTGAAAATATAGATGGTCATATTTTAGAAGCATGCCTTTCACTTAGGAGTTCCAAAATTAATTTAATTCGACTGAATTCACTGATGTACTGTGGCAGAAGGCAGTATTCACTGTTCTGAATAAATCTCTTGCCAGTGTTGACTGGACGTTATTGTGCTTTTGATTTTCTCTTTTTATTTGGGGGGGGGGGGCTTCCTAAATTCTGCAGCTACGTGAAAAAACAGAGAACTAGGGTTTAATGCAGAAGACTTCAGAAGTATTCCATTTACCATAATCCTTCCATGAATATCAAATTGTGAAGGACTTTATCTGAATAATTGTAGATATGTTCTGATTTGATGTTTTTATCCCAAACATCCAAAAAAGGATATTTTTGACTATACTAGAAGTCCATGTATGTGGATCCCAAGTGTAGTGATAGGAGTCGATGGATGGTTTCCCAAATGAGCACCTTAAGAAGGAAGCTCTGACCAAGAATCTTTGTTTCTGATGAACTAAAGTATTGCAACAGCATTTTAAGTCAATTTTTATGCAATGCATTATTCAGGGCATATTACAGGGTTTGTATTTCACATCTTTTTCTTGGGGTTCTGTCTGGGAGACTGCCTTTTTCTTAGCCTTCAAATATTGATCAGTTAATTTGTTTGTCAAGGTTATAAACAGTGTTAGATTTAAAAGAAAACAAAAAACAAAACTACAGCTAATTGGTTTTCCCTGTAGCTCTCTCTCTTGCAGATCAGTTGGGATATTTTTTTTCTCAAAATTCGTTGCTAATATTTTTGGTGGAATAAGGTTTTAGCTAGGTGATACTAAACTCAAATATCATGAGAAACTGGACAAGTGACTGAGAGCAAGCATAAAAATCCTCAGCACTCAATCCCCTATTCATCTTGGTCCATGTACATGATACATTAATGCTTATTATTTATTTAAGTGCTTCAAATAGGTTTGGAACCATAAAGGAAGACAGTCAGCCTTGTGAAGTTTAAAATATAAAAGACTGGCCCACTGAGAGCTGTATTTGAAAGCATAGAGAAAAGGGAAAACAGAGGATTTAAATATATTCAGACCATAAAAATGCTGTTGCTGTGGGGAGCATAGAAGGAAATGTCTTGAGGAATTGGAATTAGCATGTAGTGATGGTTTAGAGAAACAGAGCACGATGTTATCCCTCTTCATCACTTGGGCTGTTCCCTGTGCAGACACATCCTCCCTTCTCCAACCCTCCCCACCAGAGTCCCTTGAGGTTTCCACCTGATTTATTACCTCAGTTTCAGCACTGAAACCATCTCCCAAGTTCTCAGATAACCAGTTTTGGGCAGGCTTCGTGAAACCCTGCATGATGGAGGGCTGTTTCCTGTAAACACTGACTTCATCATTCCACTGTTTTCATTTAAATCCCTTTTGATGCTCCTTGCCTTTGTTCTGCACAGTTCTTTGCAGTGTCCAGCCTGCTGGTGCAGTGTGACCTCTACCCATGCAGAGATCACTACTGTCCTGTTTCCTTGCAGGTTTTGTCTCTTTGTTTTCTTTTGCATACTGCGTGTGCTCTGGGTAGGGATGATACATCATTTTTTTGGGGGTGCATGGTGCCTGGCACAATGGGATTTGGCTCTGTGACTGAGCTGCCTTGAAATTACCATGGCAGAGATACCTGAAATGTCACACTGGTTGGGATGGGATAGGATGGGCAGCAGAGGATGGGATGGGAAGGCAGCAGAGGAATGGGTTTGCCTGGAAGTGTTCATTGGCTTTTCTGCTGTTGGCAAAGAGATGAGTGTGGGATGTAATGGAATCTGAGAATGCTATTTTGTGGGACAGAACTCTATTGTGTTTGCAGTCAGTGACTGGAAATTTAAAGAAGAGGTGGTTCGAGGCATTGAAGGAGAAAGGGGGTTTACATGTTCAACAACAGGCTTGAGAGAGATTTGAATGATTTCCTTATGTGTGCATTATGAAGAAAGGTCAGTGTTATAATGAAAGATGTTAAGGAGAAAGGAATTTTGATCAAAAGACATGCAATTTTTAGGGCTTGGATAGCAGTTTTTAAAATAGGTGAGAAGCAGTGCTATATGGTCTCAGATAAGAGAGACAGAGAATGTGAGATCAGGCATCAAAGGTGATCCTGTAAGTGGATGATTTTCTCTGTGACAAAGTACATGTAGTGCTGTCTATTGTAATAGAGAGAATAAGAGAAAAAGAGATTTGAAATATTAATAATAGTTTTCAGTTTTTTCAGTTCCTGGCTTGAAGGCAGGAACCTGTGGATTTTTTTTTTTTTTTTTTTTTTTGTGAGTGGTTGGACTGGGGGAAAAGCTGGAGTATATTCCTGGAAGAGATATGGAGTGGACAAGAACAGCTTGAACCGTTAGTGGGTGAGTAGACAGATGGGTTGTGCTCATCCCCTGTCGTTTTTCCCCTTGTGTTGCAGGCCAACAACAAACCAGAGATCGAAGCAGCCCTTTTCCTGGACTGGATGAGGCTGGAGCCACAGTCCATGGTGTGGCTGCCTGTCCTGCACAGGGTGGCTGCTGCTGAGACCGCCAAGCACCAAGCCAAGTGCAACATCTGTAAGGAGTGCCCCATTATTGGATTCAGGTACAGACTCTCTCCCTTTCAGCCACGTGTGCTTCTGCTTGGTGGATCAAGAGCTCTGCCTGATTCCAGGCAAATTAGGAGCTTCATTTTATAGGCATATTGTTCTTGGGAATAATAATTGTGATGGGGACACGAGGGAGAGTGGCACCTAGACTGGGTACAGTACTCTGAGACTTGAAGAGGACAGTAGTCATCTCTCAGTTAAAATATGGCACTTCCTCTGTGTCCCAGTCTTTCCATGCCTTAACAAAAGCATTGTTGGAATGCACAGCTAACACAATTTGCCTTACATTCAGTGTGTCCTATGCAGTTGCATTTTCTGAATTGGATCCTAATGAATTGCTTTCTGTCATAGCATAAAGCAAGGAAGTGCCTTGAAAATTCTCAGGCATGTAAAAGCTACGTGTGCATTTCTCTGCAAAAGAATGTTGGTGGAACATTAACCTGGAGTGGGGGAAATGTTGCTGGTCTATTTAAACATCTGGATTGACACCGTGGTTACTATGGCAATGAATAAGTCACTGTGTTGTAAAATGGCTGTGTGTTGGTGTGCCTGTTGAGAAGCCACTTAAGGGCTAAGTAAATACTCACTTTCAATTATGCCTAGACTTGTTTTATCACTTTGCCTCGCAATAGCTGCTTTGTATGGTTTCTGCCCTTTTTACACACAGTCTTCTTTTACCATTGGCATTTCTCCTTCTATGTTATCATGTTGTTTACAAAGAGCTTTCTGTAATTTTGTTTCTAAAACCCAGATAGATAACAGCAGCAAGCACTGCTACACAAAAAAGCCATCATTTTGCTCTAACCTGGGAGCAGATGAATGTAGCTTTTATGCATGTAGTGGGGCAGTGCTTTCTGCTACAATTTCAGAGGCAGTGGGAAATGAGCGAAATTTTGAAGGTATTTATTGCTTTGTTTTGAATCTGGGGCTGTTGTTCTAATAGTCTAAATTCTTTTCCTTTTGCTTTTTATTCCCCCTGAATATCTTAACTTGAAAGTGATAAATACTACAGAGGAAGAGCTATGGATTGGGTGTGAGTAATTTAGCACATCCACAAAGTCTAATTTTTCCGTTCCCAGATGCAGTTTATGAACTACTGTATTACTTACACAGTTTTGTACAAACCAGCCAAAGACAAGTAGGTGGAATTGAAAAGTACAGCCCTTGGAAATATCAAAGGATGGCAAGTAAATGGATAGTCTGTTGTAAGCACTGAGAACTCGGGAAGCAGACACTGGAGCTCTGTGTTTGTCTCTAATTTTACTTGACTGATCTCATCTGTCTCTTAAATTTATATAACAAATCTATTATCATGATAGTAGAATCTGTCTGTCACAGATTTTTTTCTCTGTCTTTGCAAGTCATTGAAACCCTGTGTACACACTTGACAAAAAGATACTGTATTGGAAGGCTTTTAGAAAGCTAATACTGTGCACCCAGTTCATGTAAAACAATGTTCTTTTGAGGTCGTTGTGGCTGAGCTGCTTCGTGTATTTGGAACAAGACAACCCTTATGCCTCCGGCTCTTTCAACCACTTCAGCACAGCAGATACAACAGTTAGCTGCCTCATAGAGCTGATGAGATTAAATAATGGCCCAAAAGTGCATTTGGAGTTTTGCATGGATGGAATGCTCTGCAGGAAAATTGTTTTTATAGAGGTGCTAGGAAGGACATGAGGGGGTTACCAGAGTGACTTACTGAGAGGGCATTACTTTCTTGAATTTTCTTCCTGGAGGACATTCTATTTTAGGAATCATGATGAAGAGCAAAAGATCTGAAGTTAGTGTTATAGAAATAAAAAGTGTGGTAGTGTCTTTCATATGTTAAAGGTGACTGAATGTGTAGAAATCTTCATTGTTGCCCAATATTAGAAATTTTTTTTGAAGATTAGATCTATGACAAACATCTGAGGCAGCAGTACCTGTCCCTCAAGGCATAGGAGCATTGCACACCGTGTGACATGTCATGGAAGAGCATTTACTAACACAGCAGACTTGATGGGGTGATATGAAGCAGTCATATACAAAGCTCTGAAGCTGTAAATTTTTTTTTTTTATCCTCTTTTAGGTACAGAAGTTTAAAGCACTTTAACTATGACATCTGCCAAAGTTGCTTCTTCTCTGGCCGTGTTGCAAAAGGTCACAAAATGCACTATCCCATGGTGGAATACTGCACACCAGTAAGTAGCTGTTTTACTGACCCTCACTGTCCCTTCTTATGTAGAAAGTAAAAACTTCTTTTCCTGTGTGCAATGTAATGAAGCATTATCTGGTTTTCTTCCCTCCCCCATAATTAAATCTCATTTTATATGCTATATGTGCCAGCAATTTTGTTGCTCCAATGGTTTGAAGTAAACTGAAGTTCATTGTTTGCACAATTCTGTGTCCTCCTGTATTGTGCTAATGACTTGTTCCATGTTCAGTGCCATAGCTCACTTTATGGATCCTGCTGGAAGCACATGATTTGTGCAAATACTCATTCATATCTTGAGTCCCAAGGTTTTCTCCATATCAGTGTGTGATTTTATTCCTCCTTTCCTCATCAAGTTGCAGCTTCACGTGCTTTCCCCCACAACACTATGGTTGCATTTTTAAGTTCTTCACTATTTCATGGTACCTTTGTATTGTCTGATCACTTGGTGATATAAAATGCCTGGGAAATTCTCATGGTTTCAAGGTAGATTTCATTTCTGAAGGGGGGAAGCCAGGGCATTCAGTATGGGGTGCTGCAGTGATGGTGTGGTGGGGGTCTTCACCCTTCTTTCATGGCTCCCAAAAGGATAGGTTTTGCATCAATGTTTCTTTCATACCTGACAGCTGTGAAGGGAAATTCTGCATTTCTCTCTCACTGTGCTCCTTTTTGGCCTCTCAGGACCAGTGCAAAGGGGCATCAATTAGAGGCACTCTGAAGTTAAACTTCCACCACATAGACTGAACTTTCAGCTGCTTTTGCTATTGCTTGTGTTGGTCTTGAAGCAGTGCACTCTCATCAGCATTTTCTGGTGAAATAGGATTATTCCTAGTCTTTCATCTGCTGGTAGTCATAAATGGTGAAAATAAAGCATCAAAATTATACTTGGGCTAGCCTCATAAAATTACATGAACAGTCTTTAAATCTTCATCCAAGCAAAAAGGTATGGCCAAAATGAAGCAAAGACTCAGCTTTTCTCTGAGACCTAAAAAAGAGAGAAAAAAAATTTAAAATATTTTAAATAAATAAAATAAAATATTATAGTAAAGCAAGCCCAGATTTTTTGTTAGTTTTAACTTACAGATAGTTTACTTGCATTATCTATCCACTTTTACCCTTCAGTGGCAGTATTTCCTGGGACTCTCTGCAATGGCAGCCAATGCAGATTTGCTGGCTCTTTGTCAGTGTTCCTTGGCTGTGGTTTTCAGCACTGTCCCCCAGGGGCTGAGGTTGCTGGAAGGGTGATTTGCCTGAACTGCTGCACAAGTCAGAGGGAATCGCTGGTGCTGCCTGGGCAGGTCTGAACAGACTTCTCCATTGCAGGCATTCCTAGAGCAGAATCTCGTGATCTGAGTGGTAGGCAGGGTGAGTGAGTGAGAGACCAGCTCCCTGGGAGCCTGCTTTCCACCTGAGGCTGAACCCCTCCTTCCCAGATGGACTGCGGCTTTGCTTTGCACTTTGCCACTCTTACTCTTGCTAAGAAACAACATGGGAGATTTGGGAGTGATACAAACCAGTATCTTCAACCATTTTCTTATCCTTTTGATGTGTTTTGAGGAAAGAGAAATAGAAGGGGATTACGAGGTGCACCCCCAGCCTGCATCAGCCCATTGCAGTGCTGTGTCCAGCAGGTTTGTGTTGTCCCTGAAAGTGCGGATTACTAAGAGGTGAGCATGGTGGTGAACAGAAGACCTGCCACCACGTCCAGCCTGCTGAATCACAATAAAGAACCATTCACAGCCAGTGGATTGTTCCCTGAACTCCAGCAACCCGTGCTAATGTGCCGTGCCTGGCTGCACAGGCAGCCAGCTGAATTAGAGGAGGATTAGCTGGGGTGGAGGGGGAAGTGAATGTGACACACAGCAAGCCCCACGCTTCTTTGTGTTGCTGCTATTACAAAAATTTACCCAAGTACTGGGGGACTGAACATCCAGTGAAGCTATGTCTAGTTTGTAATTGTTTTCTAAATGAATGAAAAAGAGTATGCAGGTGGCAGAGCATTTATCAGTCTTCCTCCACACTAATCTCTCACCTTAAAATGCATTTTGGCAGACACAAGACATGTGATGCCTTCTTTGATAATATCTTTGCAATAATTCGATGTGCACGACAAAGTGTTCTGATATTTTTATTCTCTCTCCCTTAGTATCAAGAAATTTTGGAGCACTGCAGTCTTTAATTCTGCTTAGGGGAGTTTTGAGAACTCATGCTAAATACCTGAGGGATGTGATAATGTTCCCTCTCTTGCAAAAGGTTGAGTCAGAATAAGGGCAAGGCAGTTGCTTGGTTTTCATTTAGACAGAAAAATTGCTACAATTATTCCTGAAAGCAACACATCTAAATTTATTGTTCAAAGAGATAAGACTTTTAAAGAGTTTTCAAACAAAGCATAGAAGACAACTTATAGACTGAGATGTAAATGCAGGATAATTTTTCTGTTAGGGTTTAATGAACAGTGACACATGAACATGAAAAACACCTCGTTGGAAGGAAGTGTGTCAAACTTCCTGATAGACCTGTCTACATCTAAGGTTTCCAGTCAGGGCTGAGGTCTGGGGAGGGGAGTTGGCAAGGCACTTGCTTAAACCAAACTGGAAAAAGTCAGCTGGTGGTAAAGCTATTCCTATGTGAATAAAAAGAACTCTTTCTTATTGAATAGTTTGGTTGCAGAATGGTTTTGGAACCTTCTCAACCCATCTGCCTATATGTTGTTTGACTTAAGAGAGCTGGGATGCTGAAACTCCACTGTTTCTTCCTCATAAACCAGTTCTGCTGGGAATTTTGGTCTGGATGATTTTACTCTGAAAATTGTGTGTAATAAAACATCTGTGGAGTAAATCAGAAGGTTTGGCTGAAAATAGCCTCAGTTTATCATCTTCTCCATGTAATAATCACATTTTCTTTGCCTTTCTTGTGCTCCTTGAACATTTTTTAAATGGCAGTTGGATTGTATGAGAGGTGCCTGATGCTTTTAGTTGTCACTAGAAGATACATTTTCTTCTCGGGATTCTTGTGGTACCAGCTAGATTGGGATGCTTCTGTGCAAACACAGCATTTTGCTCTTTGCCTGTCATGGAAAAGGTTTAGGGGAGAGAGGGGGGAGGACAGTCCCAGGAAGGCTGAAGCAAAGAATGTTTCATTTCTAATACCTCAAAACACTTAATCCAAATTACAGTCAAATGCAATAGAAAGTGTTCTCAACATCAGAAATAGACAGGGCATTCATAAATGCTTATAAATGGCACAGGTGAACAACTGGACAGAAAGCTGTGCTTAGTCTATTTATACCAAGATTAAATATTAAAAGTTTTTCTGTTTCCAGCAGATGTGCTCTGTGTGCTGTCTTGATGACAAGCTGGTTAAGAGCTCTCCTGGCAGGCGTTGCAGATGGAATCCAGCAGAGGGAATTCCCTCCTCCAGGGGCATGGGCAGGGAGCCACCTCAGTAAATCTCCTTTCTGGAGTCCTCTGGGTGGTCTGGGCACACTGCATCCCTCCCTTCCCCAAGTGTCTTTACTTCTGATTAATTAAGGAAGAGATGCTCAATATTACCAAACATTATCTCAGTTTCTTGAAAATACAGATGCTGCTGTTCTGGCTTATAGGTTCTGCTGTGTCACTTTTCTGCCAGTCATTGCTTACACTGAATTTTCCTGCCAGACCAGACTGACCAGAAAGGGAGCCAAAATCTTTCCATGAATTTCATAGGTGTCATATGTACAGGGATAATATTTTCCTTTTTTGCTAATAATTTTCAGACTTTCTACAGATATTTTTTCATGGCATCCTTAATTTTTCTACCTTTTAAAAATCTACATATCTATGTTTGAGCAGCTCTGTGAAGGTTGGCTTAGCTGATAGGTTCCAGCACATCCTTCCCCTCTATACAGAAGGTACAGAACTCAGTAAAAATGTCAGAAAGATTAACTTTTCCCTGATTTCTTTCATTTAAATTAGATAGATTGTAAAAGCAATATTGTTATGTGGGTCAGGAAGAACTTAATTTACTGTAAAAGATCAGTACTTCAGGGTCTAGTGTTTCTGCAAGGTTCAGAGAAGGGAGTGCAGCCTGACTGAAGTAATTGAAGTATTACATTAAAATTCATCAGAAAATTGCCTGATTCTTCATCAGGCTCTCAATTAGTCTTGCATCTTCACAGCAGACATCCTTGAAACTCTTCCTGACTCTTTCTGGTCTTTCTAAATCCTCGTTGTGCTCCTCTGCTGGTCTCTACATCAGCAAGGGAAGGCTGCTGCAGGCAAGGGAGTAGAAAACTTCATGCAAATTGTTCTCTCCTTGGAGTATTGATCTTAAATGCCTCCTAGTTTCACATTGAACAGGTGCAGGAAGAAATAACTGATCTGAGAGCTTTAAGCAGTTCTCACCTGCTTTTTGTTTCCCTTTGAACAAAATATTAATGGCACAGAAGGCTGAGGAAGGAAACTGGAAAGAAAAGGTACCTAGAGACTTTCATAGATTGACAAGTCCATGAGATGGAGATGCCAAGCATGTGGTAAGAGTTAGGATCCAGACAGTGAAGCACCCAGCTGGACACACAGACTGGCTGTGTGTCCTCCACTACAGCCATTTTAGTGCTGAACCAAAAGTAGGCAGAGAGACCCCCCCCCCAGCCAGGTGAGGAAATGACAAATTATTGTCTAATTATTGCTTGTCTTCTTGAGATCACCTGATCTTGAGGTGAGGCATGAGCCTGTCAGAGGGTTTTGAAACTTCTTTTTTTTCCCTCCTTCCTCCCCACTAGCAGTGTCTGTGTAGTGCATTGTAAGGTGACAGTGATGGACAAATAAAATGTGCTGTTCTGGGGCTTAGGCTGTTGGCTGCTCTGCTTGGTGTGATCACAGCTCTTCCAAGTGACCCAGCAAAGGAAGAGGCAATTGAAAAACAGTGACAAAAGATGATTTCATTGTGATTTGTGGCTTTCAGACAACTTCAGGAGAAGATGTCCGTGACTTTGCCAAGGTACTAAAAAACAAATTTCGAACAAAAAGATATTTTGCAAAGCACCCTCGAATGGGCTACCTGCCTGTGCAGACTGTCTTGGAGGGAGACAACATGGAAACGTGAGTAGCTCTGAAGTATTTTAAGTAGCAATTCATTTGGTACACTATTTGAGCTCCCCAGCTGGTGCCAACTCCTTCCACTTCCTAAATGCATAAAGCCTCTTTTTGTCTTTCATTTCTGTTTACCTCGCCTGGCAGGAAAACACAAGCTGGGCTTCCAGTTGCCATTGCCTTTATCTGCTTTCACCTGTCCTTATACAGGAACTTCAGCTTCAGTTAGCAAAAAAAAAAAATGCTCACAGTCTTACTGGCAGTCTTACAGACTTCTAAGTTTGATGCACAATTTGGAGGCTAATGATACATTCAATAATTTTTTTTTTTCCCAAAAGGGTGTCTTTCCTTGGTTTTATTTTTTTAATTAGACTACGGTGTTTGTGACCTTCCTAGATGATTTCTTCTTTTCTCAGCCTATAAATTTAGTCTTACTAAATGACTGATGTCTTCGTGGAAAAAAAAAAGCAGTAATGATGCACGTGGAGAAATCAATGACTTAACCCAGTTCCCTTTGGTTTTTTACACATTTAATCACTTGTTTAATGGCAATTGCACGCAGCTTGTTCTCGCTCTTTCTCTTTTTAAATTTTAGATTTCAAGGTTTTTTTCTCACTTTTTGGTTGGTTGCTCTTCACAGCCATTCATGTTGGTCTGTTGGATTTCTGCTTTTTAGTTATTGTGACTTTTTTTTTTTAAACTTTCTGTAATTATTTTGCTGCTGAGTTTCTTCTGCCTTTCTCTTCACCTCCTCATTTTTTGTCTTGCAGTCCTGTTACTCTGATCAACTTCTGGCCAGTAGATTCTGCGTGAGTACTTTTGCTGAAGTGTGCTGCTGCTGCTACTGCTGCTGCGCTCCCTCACTTTTTCTTTTTGTTTATTTCTTTGTTCAGTTTTACATGAGATCATTTCTTTCTTTCTTTATGATTATTTCCTTTGATGCACTCTCTGAAGGAATGTTTTGATCCCAAATGAGTAGAATGAGATAAACCCTGGAATTTCCAGCAGTCATGGATTTTGTGCTGTGTACTCTTTCTGGAGTATGTATTTTTTATGGAATTAACAGGGGTTTCGTGCAGACCTACTAATGCTTATCAAAGTTTGTCATTTAAAAGCCTGTGTTTCTGAATAAGTGTTGATACCTCTGAATGTATACTAAATGCTTTTTGAAAGACAGAGATTGAACTTGATATAGATTTAATTCAGTTTCAGGAATGACACAGTTTTGCAGATAAAGCTATAATTTGGTTGTATGTGCAACCGTGCACACTCGAGTGCCCCAGTTAATCCAGAGCTCACTGAGTATTTTATTACAGTCTTTTAGATACATTCAGATTTGTGAAGGCAGGTTGAAATGGGGAAATGTTTACTGTATTTTTTCAGAAGTTAAAAAAGCAGCAGTTTTCAGCTGTGGAATAGATTTTCATTCTTGCACCACTCCAGCAGTTGCATTGTCTTACTGTTGTAGTAACAGTCTCAGCATAAACTAAAGATAGATGTATATTTACCATTGTGGCATTTGCTACTTCTTGAGTTACACAGATGCTTCTAGAATAATGTTAAATAAGGATTAATTTTAATTCACGTATTGATAACTAATGAGAAACTAATAAATAGATTTTTTTATATTTCTATATGGTGAAATGTATATGGCTTGCACCTCCATTGAACTTTTTGTAGAATAAACAAGAGTGAAATGTATACACTGGAATATTGATTTATAATTTTCATTGAGAGCACAAACACTTGGGAATCTAAGGGAAGTGCTCTACCTCTAGGAAATTTAAGCAACCAAGAAGCACATCTAATACTGTAAACCTCATATGGCTGAGAATTCACCCACAGAGAATGCCAAAAGTCTGGAGGCAGACTGAAATAGAGGGGCTTTGAGCTTGAGGATGCACTTTTATAGATGCAGCTATGGATCTAGATTCCTTATACTTCAGAACAATTGCAAATTAAAAGTAACATTTGAAGAAAACTTGGATCATGTGGAATGTCATCACTGTGTCTGACATGATATGAAATTCAGCTGTCGTAACATGGTTACTTGTAGTTACTTACAGTAATAACATTGTGGTGTGCCTACATCAATAGCTTCACACCAAAGGTTTGCTGTTATATAATACAGGGAGTTTAACTCACGTGTAATACTTGAGAAAACTTGAGAAATACTGAGGAGCAGGATTTGTGCAGAGAGGTTGCACTTTTTGTCAGACTAACTCAGGTATCTTCCGGAGCATAATCCTTCCATCTGGTCTGACAAGGAAGCAGAAAAATAAGAAATTAATAGTGGCTGGAAAGAATTGCCCTTAATTTTGTTCTGCTAACTTTATTTCTTTCCCTCATGCTACAGCACTTGACCTGCAATTCAAGTTATTGAGCTACCCAGGTTTAAAGCTGTTTCTCGCTTACAGGGTGATTCCAGCTTCAGCAGACAAACCAGTTATCATAAAACTTTCCCATGTTTTCTACACTCATGTCTTTTTCTGGTGTTCTCATGCCAGTTTTCTGGTTATCCTTGAAGTGCCTCAGAAAAGCATCACTTGGCAGCACTCAGCAATGCTAGTGCTGTTCTGACACCAACATGTGGTATACATGGAACTGCTTATAATTAGATAACTTTTTTCTGTTGGAAGTTAATGGTTCTTACTGCTTTTTATCCAGTATTTTGCCCAGATATGCTGCTTGCCAGGCATTAAAGGGACAGTTCACAAGTTGTGAGAATGTGTATCTAACTTGAGCTGTGATGGTACAAGGATACAAACACAATTTACTTGTTTCTACACTTTCAGGAAGCACCAACTAAAATGCTGAACAAAGAAAAGTACCCTATCCTGCCACCCAGGTCTCCAGGGGTGCTGGCAATTGCAGGAAGGTGGTGTTTACCACTTGGTCAGCACTTGACTTGACTAGAATTCCCAGGCTGCTCCTGCAGACCCCAGCTTGAATAAGGCAGCTGTGGAGGCCTTGTAAAAGGGATGGTTATCTTGGCTAAATATTGGCTGTGTCACTCAGCCTTCCTGCTGACTGTTTGAGCTGATTAGGAGTGCTGAGTATGTGTGCTCAGAAAGGAAGGACTGTGAGCTGTAGCGCAGGTGGTCGGTCACTAAGAGCATGTAAAATACAGCACAATCATTCTCAAGTTTGCTCAGAAACTGGCAAAAGTACCTCTGAGCAGCTGAATTCAACACAAAGCAATGCTTCTCTAGCAGGTTTGCTTTCTTAAGCAAACTTCTAAAAAGCTGTTTGAGATATATCTCCATTGCAGTATGTTCTGAAATAGGGACAAACCTGGAATTGTAGCCTCACTCCCTGCTTGCAGCTGGTAGAATCAACTCCAACAAGTTACACAACGTCATATTGTCTTTTTTAAAATAGATCTTTTTATATTATTACACAAATTGGTCACTTCTGAAGTTGCAGCTTAATTTCAAGACAGCAAGGATGTATTCATGCGGTCAGACCTGACTTTTTGCCATACAGTACTGCAAAAAGTGACACCTCATTGCCCAGTAGGTTCCACCCAAGTATCCTTCTTTTGTACTGGTACAAATACATCTGCACTGCCAGGGTGAGAGGCTCTAAGAGCCTGTCCAACTCAAAATTGAAACTACTTTTAACACGTATTTCCTAGTCTATGCCCAGTATTAGCGTCGACATTTGTGTGTGTTGAAAACAAGACCTCTTCTTGTATCGATGGTAGCAGTTAAGACCAGCTTAACATCTGCTGTATGACAAAAAAAAAAAAAATAGAAAAATATGGGTAACCTCAATTTATCAGAAAACCATTGCTATCCTGCCTCGTGATCCACTGCTCTAAAGAAATTGCATCCTTTTCCCCTCCCTTCCCTGCACTTCTTTATACAGAATGGGATATCAAGTCACAGAGAAGCAATTGCCCCATCCTCTGAATCTCTGCTGCACTGAGGAGCTCTGTGAACTGAGTATTTGTCCTCTGATGTGCTGTAGTAATGCTTGAATATGTGATGAGTAAAAGTAGAGGCCAAAGTTCATTTCAAAGACAGAATGAGACTTAGTATACTTGGCCTATAATGTCTTAAAGAGGAAAAACTTTGCTGTTCTGTGAATAGAGATATTAATGATGATGAATTTTGTGTATCCAGAATACAGCTCTGTGAGTTCAGAAGGATCCTGATCTAGAGCCCTTTGGAGACTTATTAGAAACCTGAAAGCTGAGAAGTCCAGTAGATTTACAGCAGGATTGTCAAACTGCTAACATGGGAACATTACAAACCAGAAGATTATTACAGTTTTGGTTTATAACCAGTAAATACAAAACCTGTCAGCTTGTGCAGTGCAATACAGTCACTTTTGGGCAGTCCCAGACTGAACCACAGTATCCAACAATTCAAAATTGGGAGAAATTCCTTCCTCATTCTGGAATTTCTCAGGAGTTCCAGATGGAGTGTCAGCAGAGATGGAATAAAGCACAGTTGAAATTTAGCAAAAGTATAAAATTACCATTCAATTTGGGAAGCTGCATCACTTTTTGTTAGTCTGGCACCTCTCAATACACGTAGATTGGCTAAATCCCATGTGGCAGCAAAGGGTGCTGTCTGAACTGCATAGGCAACATAATTTAATGTTGATGTTTTCCAGAGGTGAGACTATAAGAAACAATAATCTAATTGACAAGAAAAGCCTGTGAATTGTTTTCATCAACAGAAAACTGAAGAAGACCTCATACCATCTGTCAGGCAGAAAACCTGACATAATTTAGTGTCTCCCTGTATAACACACTGAGCTACCATTGAGATTGCAATTCTTGAAAGACATTAGGCAAAATCATGAGTGTCTGCAGTGTGTTATTAAAGGCTTGTTTCAGACATTTTATGCTTCTTGTATTTATTTCTAGCTGCTCGTGCAACAATCCTTAAAGGCACTTTTAAGTGGGATGTGCTGGAAGCAGGCACTGGAACAGGGTGGGAGGCAGAGGAGAGGTTCCCAGCAGGACATTGGCAGCCTGCGCAGGGCTGCATGTGAAGCAGAAATACCAATGAAGGAGGCAGGTGTGAAGGGAAAACCAGGGTGAAAGCTCTTCTTTAAATCCTTTGGAAGAGATTCCTTTGGGAGCTGGTGTGAAGAAGAGTCGTGGCAACAGATGGATTGCAAATGGTCAGAAATCCCCAATGTGGCACCACAAAACATTGCACCGATGGCTCGAGGAGGCACACGCAGCACCTGGAGTTCTAACTTGCTTTTTGTCAAACGTGGCATAAGGCATAGAGATGTGAGGGTATAGGCATAGCTAAGTGTCTTTTTACTTTTAAAGGGGTATTGTTTGTGATTAATCAGTGTTTTCTGCCTTATAGGCCTGCCTCGTCCCCTCAGCTCTCACACGATGATACTCATTCACGCATTGAACATTATGCTAGCAGGTATGAGACCAGCTGGACGCTAGGCAGATCTTTCTCTAAAATAACTTGAAAAGAAAAAAAAAAA
>VZRH01006096.1:32023-129702 GCA_013397555.1 Urocynchramus pylzowi
AAGAAGAGCAAGAGGCTACCTGAGCACTTCTTAAAGAAACATAAAATTTGGGGTTTTGCTTTCCAGGCTCTGGGATGCAAGAACATTGTCTGTGGTTGGTGTTAACCAGCCCATCCTAACTTGCATGCCAGAGCACCTGTGTGGTCAGAATTGGTTTTTAGGTCTCTTGGGGTCCTCATTAAGCTGTTTGCTCAGTTACTGATACTTTAATAGGACCTGTGGTGATAGGACAAGAGGTAGTGTTTTAAACTAAAAGAGGACAGATTCAGACTAGATGTAAAGAAGGAATTTTTGCAATGAGGATGATGAAGCACTGGGAGCAGGTTGCCTAGAGAGGTGGTAGGTGCCCCATTCCTGAAAACATTTAAGGTCAGACTGGACGGGGCTCTGTTCGAGTTGAAAATGTCCCTCCTCAGTGCAGGGGGGTTGGACTGGAGACCTTTAAAAGCCCCTCCCAACCCAAACCCTTCTATGATTCTACATAGGGTTTAGTTTATAATATGGACCCTGATAATAATAGTACAAATGAGAAGAGCAGAAACCTCCAAACTATGAATCTCAGGTGTCATTGTAATGTTAACTCATCTCATGAAATGCCACAAACGGGATTTTTCCTTGATTTGGAGGATTAAAATAGTGATATGTCACTGCTTTAGTGATAAAAAAAGCTTTCATACTGCTCCTAAAAATCAAAAAGTGGATTAATTGCACAAATGTGAAAATGTTTTTCCACCAAGCAAGTAAATTTTCCAGGGCTGAGGTAATGAAAAATAGTTATTCTGGCCTCTTTCTCTCCTCTAGTATCTCTTGATCAGGAGAGGTGGTTCTGAATTATGCAGGATGTTTAGGAGGGGCTGAGTGTGAAAACTAATGAGAAATGACTGATTGTTACTGTTTGGACAATGACATTGCCGGGTACAAAGCAATTTGTGTAATCCCCTGGCATCTTAAGGCTTTTCTTTGATTTTGGAATTAATTAATCGAGAGAAGTTGGAATATCACCTCAGAGAAAGAGCTGAAAACTTAGAAGTGAGTTTAGCCAGGCCATTGTAGCAAACAATCTTTTGTGATAGCTTATTGCAGAACCTTTTGGATATTCAACAGCGAGTGTAAATTAATTTGAGTTTCAAATTCATCAAAACCATCACGCTCTTTAATTCTTTCCAGAATGTTACAAAAACAAAGTTTTTGGAAAACATAATTGGTTTTAATGAGTCTCGTTTATTTTTCCACAGGCTAGCAGAAATGGAGAACACCAATGGTTCTTACCTAAATGACAGTATTTCACCTAATGAGAGCATGTAAGTAGGCTGTTTTCGTGGTTTTGACATGTATCTTTTGGGAAGTTTTGTAACTTGTACTGTTGAATTTGCATGGCCATGTATCACATCTGGTCCAATTTAATTGATGTGCTCATGTCCTTTCAATTTGTATCATAGTGTCTGGATTAATGGCTTATAGCTTAATACCAAATTTATACAACAAAATATTGATACCTTCAAAATTAAAACTACTACTTTATTTCCAGAAATTACTGCTGTATTCAGCAAATAATTTCCGTATTCAAAATATGGTCATTGTCTGATGAGTTCTAAGGACAAAGATACAAAAAACCCCTTCTATCTTAGTTCAAGCTTAAGCATGGTTAAATTGCTGTAAGCTAGAAAATGTTGGTGTGGGAAGAGTGTCATACAGAACATAAGTGAGGCTAAAAAGAAATCTTTGGTGTACAAATAGCTGAAATACATTGCAAGGGTAAGCCAGAAGGGACTGATCATCACCACGAAGTGCTAGCTGTAGTAAACTGTAAGTTGGACAGATCACTGGCAAGCATTCATTGTATTATTTTAAATGTGGAATTATAAATAAAAGTTTATTTTTAAGAAGTAGTTAAATCTGATATTCCACTGAAGCCCATTGTGGTTCTCCTCTGATAATATTCTTGGTCTTGTTTATTCTCTGAATAAGAGGACATAGAACTGGCTGTGGGTAATGTTTCTGAAGACAGCACAGAAGCAGCTGTGTCATGGGTATTTGAAAATTTGATCTTGTTTCTTTAACTGTGTAGGAGAAGCCATAGCATGGATTCTAAATCAATCAGATATGAAAACCCCAACTTCTCTAAAAATACTCTACTTGATCTCATCACAGTTTAAGGGATGGATTTTTTTTGAAAATTCAGACAATTAAATTTGTAGCAGTTTTTTACAACACAGAATTCTGGCCAATTTTCATTCAGTTAAATTGGATTCCAAATGAATAGCGTTTCATGAGGTTGATTCTGAGCCTGTGAGCTCAGAATGTTCTTGGATAGCAATAAAGCTGTTGCTTTGTTTCAGAGTAGTTTCTTTTTTGATTTGGTAGGATTGTTGCCTACCAGTTTTGAAAGAAAATCTCCTGTAGAACCAAGTACATTGTTTTAAGATAATGGTAAAAGGGAAAGTTAAAATGACCCCTCAAAACTAATATCAATGCAATGTCAGTAAGTTTTGTGGAGTTAATGAAAACTTTGTTTCCAAGTCATATATTAATTTTGTGTTACTATGGATAGTAGTAATGCTCTAATGGATGGAATTTTGTGTTGTCCCATTGAAATATTTCAGTGTCCTTGTCACAGAAATCATGCATATACTTTATGTCTTGTATTACACTTTGGTCTTACTGTTCAGTTCATTTTTTTGATCAGTTGGAAGTTGTACTAGCATGATTCAATTAATAAGTTAACTATCCAGTTTGTTCCTCAGTTTCAACTATTAAAATGAGAATAAAACTGTGCATTTTGAATTTTGGAAGAAATATTATCCAGATAGATACAAATTGCAGAAAAATCAAAGCTTACCATGAATTCACAATTGTAATTACTTCAGTTTTGCTTTTCAGATTATGCCTAAGTATTATTTTGTTAGTCTTTCAGGGTTTGGATTATTTGGCTAATCAGTACAGGTAGAGTGATAGATGGAAACAAGGAAGACAGGAAATAAAAACACAACATATATATTTATATATCACAAAACGTTTCATTGTGTAGTGTCACTGCAATGATGTATAAAATATCTGTGCAGGCTGAAAATCACACAAAGAGAGTATGCTTGTAAAGTGACATTTTACTGCAATAGTTATGTCACTTGTTCACAGTTAATTCACTTAAGATCTGTAAGAATATTTATAAATGCAAAGCAGTGGTTTGAAGGAAATCACAGTTGAAGTGTTTCATGAAAAGTATAAATTTAGGAACTGGCAAGCCTCTCCTTTTGTGAAAAATTAATACTTCTCTTTTATGAACTAATGTTAATGTTCTCTACATTGCTTTGGCACTCCAGCAGTCATAAAATTGCATCATTAACATTTTCAGGAGTAAATGAAAACAAGGAAAATTATAATTTTTGAACAATAACAGGCTGTTCAAAATGCCTGTTAAATTCTGATTTAGAAACATAACAGGAAAAAACCCTAGACTGACTAGACTGAATTATTTTGTTCTATGAGATCTCTAACAGCAGTGTCATTTTTTTGACCCTGTCCTATGGTGTCAAGGGAAACCTTTCATGGTTTCTCAGTGACTGCTAGTGAAAGTTGCATTGCTTAGGGTTTGGATGCATCTCCTTAGCACCTAAACCACACCTAAAACAATCCATGTAGTTCTGGGAGGTGATCAAGGTCTTCATTGTATTTCCTTTTCTCTTCCAGAGATATTTCTGTTTTCAAATGCCAGACAGCTTCTGGGGCAAGAGAATTAGAGAAAGAGATCCTATGTATTAAGCAGAATATGTTTGTATTCTGACAGTGTACCTCACTTTTAAATTTAAAGAAAAGCCAAACATCTGAGTGGAAAATAACATACTTTTATTATGTTAGTTCAGGGGTTTTTCTTTGTTTACCTAATTTAGAATTTTATAGAGAAAAAAAAGATAAATAAAGCACACACTTATTACATAAGGAGAGTTTGTAGTTACAAAAATAAATGCACTGCCCTTGCTTGAATGACCCTTCCACAATGCAGATCAGGCAGCAGAAGATTGCTTTTTTTTGCAAGCAAATTCTAATTGAAGTTTGTCAAAAGAGGAGAGCTGAGGTTGTCAGCTGTTGCAAAACTTGGCTTTAGGTATCTAAGAAGCAGAGAAGGAGGGAGGTGGTCTCTGCAGAGAAGGAAAATTACCAGAGACTCAATGAAACAGGTCAGCAGATTTTGCTTTAAGGTGCATTGCTCTGCTGTTGGTTACAAAGAGTTCAGCAAATCTCTTTGTAAGAAATGAGAGACTGGGAGTGAATCATCTCCTCATATTCACTGTGAAGTTGAAAAGCAGGAAGGGAACAGCCTGTCTTATCCTGCTCTGTTTTGCAGCGATGATGAACACTTGTTAATCCAGCACTACTGCCAAAGTCTGAACCAGGAGTCCCCCCTGAGCCAGCCCCGAAGCCCTGCCCAGATCCTGATTTCTCTGGAGAGTGAGGAAAGAGGGGAACTGGAGAGAATCCTTGCAGACCTGGAGGAGGAAAACAGGTGGGTTTTACCACCAGCTGCTGAATTTGAAGTAAAAAGTCTGCAAAATAATTATACTGTACAGTTAGATACAATTCAGTTTGATAAAATTTTTAGGGATAAAATGACTTACAAAACTGCATTTTTTTCTTACAAATGAGTAATTTCATAATGGGTAAAAGTTGGGTCCTTCTTCCTTTCTCTTTGTTTGGTATTGCTTGTTGCCATTTTTTTAGTCTTTCAATACAAATTATCACTTACCACTTCTAACTTCAAATTTACTTGAAGTTATCTTCATTAATCACCATTAAAAAAACCCCCAAATGGATACTTGAAGCATCACAACACTGCAGTCCTCTTTATACAGTACTCTGGAATCTTGGGCCATCAGCACAAAAACCAGGAGATCTTGACCCTGAAAGATTGTTAATTACAACTGTGAATTACCAAAACCAGACTGTAATATACAAATCATTCAGTTCTACCAAAAAAACATGGGTTTGATTGTCTTCTACTATCTTCAGCTTTTATAGTACAGCCTGTTGGCATTTTCATGCTCTTTTTTTCTTGCTTTTGTAAGAGCTAGGTGCTTCTGCTTACACTGAGGGTTTAATGCACTAATCATTTACCTTAGACTTGTCAAGGAAATAATGCAAGTGTTGGCAATGTCATAGATCTTCTCTCCATGTATGTCTTCTTTGGATGGTGCTAATCAATTACAGTGGCTCCATCAGAGACTTTTTATCAGGAGGGTCTGGGAGAATGGAGAAGATTGTAGGCATCAAGAATGAGGAAGATGTTTCACACAGAAAGCTGTAGTAAACAAAGCTCTTGCTCACTGAACAACAGGGAGATTTTATTTGAAACAAACCACAAACTTCCTACTACATAGCACATAAAGCCCAAGTAGTTTCTAAAGTGAAGAGAAATCAGTATTTTTAAATAAGACATCATACTTTGCATGTTCAGGACTGTAGCTAAGAAATACCTAGTAGCTAGTACAATGCAGATGATAAGATAGCTTCATTTCCAGGAGATGGGTGTTATTTTTTTAAACAGCATTATGTAGTGAATCATGGAAGAAGGAAAAAAATCCTAATGCTTTTCTCTCTGTATACAAAATAAGCTGCCTAGCAGAAAAGGGGGTGACTTTCAAAGCAGCCTAGTTTTTGATTGGAAAGGTAGTATGTGAAAACTAGTATAACATGGAGCTAAATAGCTAAATAAGCTAAAAAGCCCTTTAAGAGTTCATGCCTTAAATTTCTGCATGGGCTTTATTTAATTTAGCAATTACTGATGAGGGATGGTAAAGGATCTCTGGCAGGAATTACACCTTAAAAATACCTGGGTTTGAAGTTTGCCAGTCCTGGATTAAACTAGAGCTGTAGTCTGTAAGGTTGATTTTTTCATTTGTGCTACTGGAGGCACAGCTATTGATGGGATGCCACCACAGACAGCCTTGCCTTTTGTGAGTGCTCAACACAGCAGGCACAGAGAGCTCTGGCTCTGTCTCACAGTGTAGAGGTCACACTGCTCTGATTTTCATTGATTATGACAAAATCATGACTTTTGTCTCTGCAAACTGCTATAAATAACTTGTATGTAAAATGTAAGGTAGCTGCTGAAAAGTGAACAAGTTCTTGTTGTCCTGGTTGCTTGTTACAGCCAGATAACCATGAGTTTATGGATGAAGCACTGATTCCAGTTTAGAAAAATAAGCTCTTCAGACAGGATCAGTCAGGAGGCATTCATGTAACTTACCTACTTTTAAAAACAGTCTTGTCCCTTTAGATTCCTGTTTATTAGTTGTTCTCCTCCGTCGAGTTTGTGCAAACCTTTCTTGGCTGTTGCCAAAGGTAATCAGCAACCTGACACCTAATTCCTTGTGTGAACCTGGTTCCAGTGGGTGAACACATCTTCCTTCCCATGCATATCCTGAAACACCCTCCATGTAGACTTTAGTTACTGCCTCAGGATGAAGACATTCCTTTGTTCCCAGGTGCATCTCTTGCCGCTGCTGAGCTGGATGTGGTGCACGAGTCGCCCTTTCCCACCTGTGTTGATATAACTCCTGTTGCATACACTTGTGAGAACTTCTGCTAACTCAGGTTTAGCTCTCTCTGCTGTGTCTTGTACACTTTTATTGTAAGAGTCAGGGCATGCAGTCACTTCTCAGCAGCTCCCAGGAAAGCAGCCACAAGTAGCCACAAGTGATGCCTCAAGTACCAAGTATGAAGAGGAAGCAGTGCTGTGATACTGGTACCTCATTGCCATTTCTCTTTTTCTTCTGCTTTCCACAGTTTCCTGGTTTTTTTTAAAGCCTTTTTTTTTTTTNTTTTTTTTTGTCTCTTTTGAGCCCTTGATTGAATTCTGACCTCCATTTGGGTTTCAGCTACAGTTTCTGGCCTCCCAAGTATTTCCATCTTGACTTGTTACTTAAATGAAAAAGACTCATTGAAATTGTAATTCTGAGGTTTTGCTTTTGGACAGTTTAAAAGCTCTGTTGCCTATTTTGAATTCTTCTGAAATGCATTCTCTAACTTACAAACTAACCTAGCTGTGATGTGGTTCTGACTCTGATTTTGTCAGCTCCAAGGACCTCTTGTTAGATATTCATTATTTATCTGTTAGCATTTTAAGACCTTGGTGCTCTGTAGCTTGTAAGTATGACTTCCTTAAATAATGTATGGCTAAGATTTGACTGTTAAATAATTTATATTTGTTAAAATGTGAGCATTTTAGAGAATATTTTCAATGGCTGAAAATGTTTTATTTGAATTTTAGATCTTCAGGCTTGTGCTGAGTTTTGCATCACATGGAATATTGTGATAAAACCATTTCTGTATTCAATAGACAAAGAGCAATCTTGCTATTGAAGACATTATTACTCTATTGCAATATAAAAGAAAAATCCAGTTTTAAAACCCTCTCAAAAACTATTTTCTCATAAGTGAATGTATTTCAGAGAGAGAGAAGACAAGTTTTTGTTGTCCATCTAAAGCAATACATTACATAGGTTATACAGTAGGATAGGTAGTACTGACTAGGATGTACTGTAGTGGTATTAAATAGAAAGCATGTGGTTCTGCAGTGACAGAGTCAAAACCTTTTGCAAAGAATTAAAATACCTTCCTGCTATTTTAGTGAGTCAGGAAAGTGTATGTTTCCTAATATTTTAGTTGAACTGAGGTCTTCTATGTAAGAGGGAGACTTCTCTCATGTTCACTCCTCTTCCTCCCGTCTCTGCTGTCCTGGAACAAGAAGTAGGTAAATGAGAGCTCCAGCCAGAGCTATTTGCCATTCCTTTGCTTTTCCTGACTTGCAGTGGGAGTGCAGTGGGCTATGTGCCACCAGAGAAAGCACTGCTGACACCCTGAATCTCAAAGCTGCCCTGTTCCTTCAAATCTGAAGACTGATGAATGGCCTCCTCACATAAGTTCCTTCTGTATAGTTGCCAAGAGCAAGAAAGTGATGCATTTCTAAACGTGCTGTGGCTTCTTTTAGTATTTGTTTTGGCATTGAAGAAGGGGAGCTAGATCTTCTGAGTGTGAAGCCTTCTGAGTAAACACTGTCAGTCTAGTGAGGGACAGGGGGTAGGTGGTTCAGCTACCATCTTTGTGTGTTTCTTCAGACCACTGATTTTCTGTAGGGAGATGAGAAATAACATGAATTCACAAATTCTCAATTGCCTTTGAGAGGACTACTCAGCAAACAGAGTCCACTAGGATTTCTGTCACCAGGCAATTAATGCTGCCAGTGATAGATGTGATTCATAATTCATGCACTCTTTACTACTCAGCTCTGTACAGTTGCATAAATCAAGGTTATACTGCATGCTTCCTATGTTACTTTTTTCACAAATGCCTCAAAGAGTTGCAAGCATTGTTGCAGTAAATGGAATATATGGGTTTTTTTGAATATTCTCTTACTGGAGAAGGGTTCCTTTTCCCAGTGATGAGTACATGCAGCAGCATTGTTTGTTTGTTTGTGACAGCCAGATGTCAAAGTCACCCAGCCTGAGCTGTGGTGGTGGGAGGTGAGGTTTCCATGTACTGCCTGTGCTTGCTCAGTTGCATTCATTTAGAGGGGAGCATGTTTGTATCTTCCCTTTCTCTTATGTCCCATTTTGTGGTGAAAGTGTCAGAGAGTCCTCTCCTCAGGACCCTGAGGGCTGTGGGCAGTGCCTTGGGTGCCTGGCTCACAGCAGCAGTCCTTTTCACCACACAGCTTAAAACTGTTCCAGAGGGAGGAATAAAGGCCATTTGTTCTCTCAGGATATTCTTACAGCAGTTTTCCAATTCTTTCCTTCTTTTTTAATTTTCAGCTTTTTTCCATTATGTTAATACACCTCTTCATTGTGTTATGTTTAGATCCCAGTTATGACATTACTGATGGTGTGCACTGCACATCATGCTTATGGCTCTGAAGCTATGATGAATCTCAGTTCTCTGGATGGAGGACTGTGTAGCTAGACTGAAAAGGTACAGCTGGAAAACTCAGTAATACAGGTGCACTGGGCAAACCAACATGCATCCTTCAAAATTACATTCCTTTGTTGTAACAGTATTACAGTATTTAATTACAGAACTCCCAGACATACCTCTGGTTGGAAAATATGCAGTATCTTTCACTTTTTTTTTTTTCTGTAGGCTTTCAAAAAGATTTTTAATTATTTTTTATCAGACATGAAAGGATTTTTATCTGAATTACTCCCTGGTCCTTACTTGTATTTCAATACCACCGTTACTGGAAGGACTTCTCTATATTGATACAGGCGATAATTGTAGATTTCTTTGTAGCAAGGTATCTGATGATGTTGTAAGTATGACCAAGTGCATTTATTTAGTTTCAGTTAGGATGATGTTTTATCTTTTGCCTTACAGCACTTCAAACTTTTGAGTCTGCTGTTCATAGAGTATTGCCTGTATTGTGCATCTGGGAAATTCCTCATGGGGTAGTGATAGCCACTATCTATGGTCATGGTGAAAAGCAGGCTTAATGATCATTCCTGTAGAAACTTCAGTCAGCAGTAACACCATGTGTAATGAACATGTTGTCATGTTCATTTGTATTCCCTTTTGTATTTTTATTAATTATTCACCAGTTTGTTCAGCTAGAAGTATCAGAAGACATAAAGTCAGGCAGAAGACATAACTTACATGACAATATCTATTCCAAGTATAGATAACCCTTTTTTCCTAGATAATTTTCATGAACTTGAAACTCTGTATTTCATTAAAACAAAAAACTTCATTGGAAAAGAAAAACCTCCCTATAGCTATCCCTCTTTGTGTGGGTTTTAAGGAAAGAAATCTTGAATTTTGGAAGAGCCTGAAGTTAAAAATTATTAGTTCTTGTTTTTTAATAATTTAAAATTTCTGCAGATGTGGGTCAAACATCCCTTAGAGATTATGTTGTGGAGGGTGCCACAGTCCCAGGTGAGGACATGTCCATCATGCAGCTGCTAAGGAGCTTGAGGACCTTTAAAGAGCAGTCAGTGGCTTGTCTTTGTCCTTGGCATTGCTTTCTCACCCGTGTGAAATGATGCATCCTGCTTTAGTTCTCCTTCGGGTCACAATAATGTTCTTTTAGAAGTGGTTTTTTTTGGTGTGGTTTCCGAGATTTATGCTTCCAGACCAAACTGTCAGAGTGTGTTGTGGTTTGCAGGCAGAACTGGAAAAAGGTGTTTGTTCTCACAACCTCAAATAAGAGCAAGTTGGAAAAGTAAAATCTGGGTCACTGCTTGTGATGAGTAAGCAGTTACCAGAGCATCGAGCCATTTTTGCCCCTCTGGGAAACTGTAAAGGAACATCATAGCAACAAAATCCCAGTGCAGTTTGTTAGGCCTCCCTTGCCTATGAAGTTTCTGCTACAAGTTACTATTTTTGTGGTTTTGGACTGTTACCTTTAACAAGGTTTCACTTTCTTACCTTCTGTGCTTTTCCTGCTTGGTAGATTTATTTTTTTCATGTGGAACACTATAGATCATATTAATCTATGAAATGTTTTACTGAAGTAAAATTGGAGTTTTATGGAATAAAGCAAGCTAAGCAATGCCGTAAAGTTACAGTAGACAGTAGCACTCTAGGCAGAACAAAGAAGATGAAAATTATAGCCCCAAAAGCCCGTTCAGTTTAATAGACCGAGTTGCTAATTCTCATCTTCAGTTGATAATTTTAGCCCTAGGCTGGAAATGCATTTGCAGATCTGAAGAGAGGAGAGTGATGTGACCCGACTGACAGCCAAATTCTGTATTTTGATCTGACTTTTTGTGTGGCTGCTTCTCTGATGTTTCTCATCTGTAAAATAGATCAGCCAGCCAGGTGGCACCTGCTTTGGTCTAGTGTTTGTGAGGTATTGTGATAACTCTGAGTCCTCCTTTAGCAGTAATGACCCCTCAGGTGCAGCCATGTGTGGAAGGGAACTGGCAGTCCCACTTCTGCTGGGAAGGACAAAGGGCAGGAAGCTGAGGGAGGGCTGAGCTCAGGACAGACCAATCCTGGCTTCAGGAGGGTGTCTGGAGCCTCCTGCATGAGGTGCCCTGGGAGGGAATCAGCTGTGAGTTTTGGTGATGCCAAGAGCCTTTAGGCAAATTGAACCACAGATCCATCTAATACCAGATCCATGCAGATCCACAAAGAGTGAGCCCACAGGTGTGTGGATTCAGGAGAGGGAAAGGCAGCTGGTGCAGGTGAGCCCTGAAAAGTCAGGCACATCACACCACGTGAGAGGAGGCACCTTGTCACTTCCCCTTGGAGGGGCCATAAAGCTTTTGCCCCCTTGTCACCTCCCAACAGGAACCTGCAGGCAGAGTACGACCGCCTGAAGCAGCAGCACGAGCACAAGGGTCTGTCTCCCCTGCCGTCGCCCCCGGAGATGATGCCGGTGTCCCCGCAGAGCCCCCGGGACGCTGAGCTCATTGCAGAAGCCAAGCTGCTCCGCCAGCACAAGGGCCGCCTGGAAGCCAGGATGCAGATCCTGGAGGATCACAACAAACAGCTGGAATCGCAGCTGCACAGGCTGAGGCAGCTGCTGGAGCAGGTGAGTCCTCAGGCATTTCTTCTAGGTCTCTGAAGAGTAGTTTTCCAAACAGGGTGTGAAGCGTTATCAATAACCAGAGCATACCAAGAAATCATGTCTGTAGGGGCAAGTCAGAGAAAAGTACAAAATGGTTTTACAGGCTGCAAGTGAGAATATGGAATTGGATTTCGGTGTTCTTATTTAGTCCTCTTCCTTGTTTTATTCAGCATTAAAATGCATTGGCAGCATGGATGAATTTACTGAAAAACAAGCTGAAAATTCTATGTATTCATGGAATAAATAAAAATTACAGAGATATAAAGGTAGTGAGCTGTTATAGCAATGTCTTACTTTTTTCCTTCAATTTCAGCCACAGGCAGATGCCAAGGTGAATGGTACAACACTGTCATCTCCTTCTACCTCTTTGCAGAGGTCAGGCAGCAGTCAGCCAATGCTTCTTCGTGTAGTTGGCAGCCAGACTTCAGAAACCATGGGTAAGATAACGAAGCTCAGGTTGTCACAAAAAATAATTATGTCCCATTTTCCAGAAAAAAATCCTTAAAGACAGAAAACAGTTTTCCGTTTAGTTCAAATGAAATGAAGTAGATTTTTGCAATGATCTTCAATGTCGTCTGGCTGTTTACACTTTGCATCTTCATTATGATTCAGGCTTTGCTTTTGATCATGATGTACCAAGTAGCTTGGATATTTTGATATTAAACACAAAGCTCAGCGAGGGCTTGACTTCTGAAAACAAATGCCACTGAAAAGCTAACTATTCTAGTCAAACTGACTTTCAGTTATGGAGCATGACATGACTGATTTAAATATACATAATATTAATTATGGCTAAGAGATTAAATGTATGATTAGTCATCCCCATGTTAAGTGATGTGATCTTATATTTAATATGTTGTGGCTCAATCAGCAGGATGGAGCTGTCACTCACAGGCAGTGCTCATCTAGGGGCTTTTCTAAGTATCACATCAGATGTGATAATAAACATCATAAGAGTTGTGGAGTGAGGTTAAATAATAATATTCTGTAGCTGGGTGTTGGAATTATTATTTTGGTGCTTTTAGTAACTGTCTTGTGGCACTTTCCTAATTTCCTGTCTGTTACAAAATTAGTAAGTATTTATTACCAAGTGGCAAGGATTTTCTGCTAGTAAAAAAGCAATCAATCTTTTCAGCGTCTTTAAGCAAATGCACTTCTATTACTTCAACAAGATGATGTTTCAAGTCTGATGATAATATTCAGCTTCATACAGAGAAATTTATTTTATGTATATTAGTGAGAGGCTTAAGTGAGAGCTTTTTGCTGCTATTAGTGAAAGTGTCAATGGCAGTGAGAAATTTAATGGGAGGGCACATTCTGCTGTGTCTAAAGTGCTATTGTGGTGGGAAATATAGCTTTTGAGGAGGCTTTTTCTTCCATTCCAAGTGTGAGCAATAATTTCAGCCTATGACAGTATCAAACAAGCTGGGTTCTGTACAATCTGCAATTAAAAATGTGAAATAAATAATGCTTTTAGGAATGCCGAAGTTGAAATCCTAGGGGTGAGAGTACAATCACAGGTAACAGTAATTTATGGAAAAAGTAAAGATGGATCTTTTCATTAACCATGTTACCAGTGGGGAAATATTTTGTTATGTATGCCATATGCAGAGTAGATAAAATATATTAGTAGTGGTGCAATTTGCATCAGCTTTCTGGAGAAATGTCATTAATTTCATCACATAAAATACATGAATTAAAATACAATTAAAAGAAAAGATAGAAAGACATTGTTTCCCAGCCATCTTATTAGAAGTCTTGTAGTTTTATATCTCATCCTTTAGTGGGACAAAATAGAAAAATATACTTCTTTTCACTTGACTAAATATAAAATTCCCATTTACTTTGCGAGACTGGAATTAATTGATTGACACGGTAGAGTCATACAAGCTGCTAAAACTTTTTAAAGCAAATATTTAGACATAGCTTGATTTTATTTGATTGGTTCAATGGAGCCAATATGTGGGAGGACAGTGAGATGTTATCAGTAGGATCGTTCTGAGACTCAGCACAGCCACACTGTTGGCAGCAGGGAGTGGAGCTTATAAAAAGAATTACTAACCGGGCTAACAAAGCGCAACTAATTCAGTTTGTGAAGTGTCCTTTCACACCAGAAAGCTTTGCTTGCTAGGCTCAGAGTTTTCTGAAGCTCAGCTTAAAATACTCTTGAACTGTGAAGGGAACCAGAGTGGTGGTGTAAATAATGCTGCCATGCAGCAACCATGTGCCCAGGAATGAGGGAGCCATAATTTTTGAGAAAATATTGAGAATCTCTAAGTGTCTCAGGCAATGAGGCAAGGTAGTGGTAGCTTTTATATGTTTTTCTCTTTAAAATTACACCTTTGTTATTTTCTTATTTGAAAACCCACTGCATTTTTGTCTTTCTGCTTTGCCAAGGAGAGATTGCTGTGAATGATGTTCCACCAGCAGTGTTTTGGTAAAAGCAGTGACCCACTCAAACCCTCAGTTACAAATAGAATTTATTCCTTGTTAACTTGAAGTACACCTGGGCAAGCAGAAATGTTCTGTTCTTCTCATGGAGTCCCAGTGGGAAAGTCCTTATCCTTGGCCTTTCTCTCCCAGCAGGGTAGCAGCAGAGGAGGTTCTCTGAAGTGTATGAGGCAAGAGGTTGTTCTGAACTTTAAGTTGTTCAGGTACCACCAGAATATTTGAGACTCACTTAGCTCTCTAAACCTTTTGTAGAAACACAAATGGGGAAGGCTCTTCTGGGTAAGGAGAAGAGACTGAGCTCTGAAGGTGTCTTTACTTCTGTCAAGTTGCTTGGCTGATGTTTTTCTTTACAAGAAAATGCTCAGAAAATATCATCCAAATAAGGAAAAAAAAATAGAATCATGCATTTTAAATAAAAAAATACCACATTTTTGAGGGTTGGCAGTGCAACTTATATCAGCACTTACAAGGACATTTGGTAATTGGTACCTGTCTTCAGTTCTTGGCCAGGACAGCAGAACCACTGCCCTTTTATTGAAGTCTTCAGGGCCAGGAGGCTTTCTTCAGGCTGATAAAATCCTCAGCCTGGGTTGAAGCAGCGAGATCTCACTCTGAGTTTTCACCTTGACATTCAGCAAAGGCTGCAAGGACATTGCTTTTGCTAAGACACCTCTGTCAGTGCAATGCCTGATGTGAAAGTAACTCATGGTGTGAGTTGATTTGTGTGAGCCCAGCACCACTCGAAAGCCAAACCAACTGCAAGCAGCCTCAGCAACTATTTTTAGACCATTAATGGAATAAAAGAAGCTGATACAAAGACCATCATTTATATGAATTAAGTGCTTCTTGCAGATGCTCTATCCCACTTTTTATGCTGGAGTGGGAGGAATCACTCTTGGTCTGAAATAATTCTTGTTAAACTCTCAGCTTAAATATAGGCAGCCCTGAAATGCTCCTTTCATATCCCTTTTTCTAGGTTTTTCACTAGCATGAAGCACCTCAATGTTTAAAGAATGTAAATGTTAACAGAAAATCAGGCAGTTCTTACTCAAATAGGGCACAACAGGTTAGAATAAAGGGTCATTAATTAAGTAATTTTTAAAAGAAGTATGTAACTCAGTTTTTACAGTAGGCAAAATCGCTTTTGTGTTTTAATAGAGATAAAAGACATCTCTCAAAAAGGGAGAATCTCACTCAAAGTATATACTTTAGGTTTTTCTTTTTCAAGATGCTTTATTTATACTGGAGGCCAGGATATGCATTAATAACAACATATGGATTTCAGTTATATGAAACCATGAGGAAAAAAAATCCAGTAAAAAGAAAATGTATTGAATTTCCCATTAAGCTGCTGCCCTATAATCAGGTTATAGAAATTATTCAGTGGGAGAAATGTATTTCGCTTTATTAAACTGCTGCTAAACCCTTTTACAGTACAATTGAGTGTTCTTGGAGCGCCAATCTGATGCAATTAAACTGTCAGAAATATTAATACTGATGCAGATGAGAATCTGGGTTTCTACTGATTTGCACAGCTAGGCGAAGCAGTGCCAACGTGAACCCAGCACTATTAGAAAGCTGCTCAACAGCAGCACTCACAACAGCAATTTCTTTTTCCATTAATAGAATAAGAGAAGCTGAAACGACGAGTGTCATTTATGGAACTAGATGTTCCTAGCAGACATTTTACCCTACTTCTTTTACCTGAGTCAATTACTTAAATCCCTTTTTATGAATTAAAATAGTGTTAATTGTTTCAAATTCCTTGTTTAGTTTCCCTTAGATCCTTATAAAGAAAGAGAACAGTAACAGTCAATAAAATTCACCTTTGAAATTTTTATTGTACACTAAGCAGAAAATGTGTCTGAGTGAAGAGCTTTAGCTTTGAGGAGGACTTGGGCAATATAAACAGTTAGCACAGGCTCTCATGCAGTGGTGTGGATTTGCTTTGCAGGTGAGGATGAGCTGCTCAGCCCTCCCCAGGACACAAGCACAGGTTTGGAGGAAGTGATGGAGCAGCTCAACAACTCCTTCCCCAGCTCCAGAGGTGAGCGCTGCTGCCTGTGGCAGATGAGAGGGAAGAATGTAAAAAAATATATTTTCTGTTCCTTGATGTTTTCAGGGGGTTGTGTTTTGGTATCAGGCTTTTTGCTGCTCTTTGTTTTTATTTCAACAGTAGCTGTAGGGAAACTTGTCTTGTTTAGAGTGGAGGAGCAGCATGTTCCTCCTTACCTTAAGCTACCTCCACAGGTAGCCCTTGCTAGATATGTGGATGAAACAATGTTTTTTGTGAGACTCTTTCTTCCCCAAGCATTTTCTTTGCTTCCCTTTTGCCATGTTTCTTTTTTCACAGCTTTCCTTCTTTTTGGTTTATCCCCTTGATTTATTTTTTAATACATGTCTTAGCACATTTTCCTTCTGTCCTTATCCTTCTCCAAGACTGTGGTTTGAAAGAGTTCTAAGTCAAAGCTCTCAACCATGCAGCCTTCAGGTCCAGGGGCATAGAGGGAAAACAAGTGGGGTGCTTGTTTGTACAGTGTAGGCTGCACTTGTTCATACAGCCTGAGCCTTTCTTCCAGTGTTTCCATTTCTCTCATTCCTGTTGCTTGCTAAAAATAGGCATTTGTATTACCAGAATTTATTTTTCCAACCTTTTTTCATTTAAGCTCTTTTCTGAGCCCAGAAGAAAATACTCTGCTGCCAAGAAAAATGGCTGAGATTAGTAGCAGGAGATGGGAAGTTTGGGAAATTGGCTGTTGCTGTGAAAAGAGGCTCAGCCATTTGGCCAGGAAAGCCCTGGTATTGCCAGCCTGATAAGTGGATCTCAGGGGGCATAGACTTCCTGCAAGGCCCTTGCACAAGTTTCACACATCACCCAGGGGTTCTTCTTTAAGAGATAAATGCTGTAACCATTGTACTAAACTTTCAGTGGAGTCAGGTTTTCTCCATTCTTTGCTTTCAAAGCACATTCAGCTCTCACCAGAAACCACCTGTGAGCAGTGGGATAAAAGTCAATAAAACTGTATAAGATGTCATAATATAGAACAAAAGATGTAATCATTTAGAAAGATATCATTGAATAAAGTCTAATACAATAAATTGCCAACTGTACTCATCTCCACCTCAACATTATGTAAAAAAGTCTTATGTCCAGCCCTTGTTTTGCCTAGATAATTGCTATGAGAGACAACAGATGAAAAATCTTCCTAATACGTAGATTAAAAATAGACTTATTTTTAAAGTTGCTGTGTACAGAAGATTACAACAAACATTGTTTTCTTATTAGTGACCATCATTAGTGTAAATATGTTGTACATGGATCTTGCATAGTCACATGTGTCTAGATGTAGGTATCCCATGTGTAAAAATATTCATCAAATGTGATATCTAATTTGTCTTCATAGGTGATGACAGTGGCAGTGTTTCTTTTTAAAAACAAGGTTAGTTTTTGGTGAAATAGGAGCAATTTATGAAACTAAATTTAATGATATATTTGAAAAAGGGTGGTTCATTTCCTGTCTAGAATGAATAGGTAGAGGTCAGTCTGTTAGACATCACCTTTTGGTCACTGAGAATATAAAATGTTTCTTTATCTTATTCGTGAAAAATACAAAGCTTCATGAAACAAATGGAGAGAATATAAAATCTAGTAGGAAAAAGAAGTGAAATTGATAATATCAGATAATATTTTAATTTTGTAAATTAAGCTGTAGCTTCAGATTTTCATTCCCAGGATGCAAAATGTGGTCATTTAGCTAAAGAGAAAGAATAAATTCCCTTATTTTGTTTCTTCATTCAGTAACTGTCTTGAAAACATAGTAGATGATCACAAGCATCCACAAAAGGAATTGCAGCTTATGTACTTCCCTGTGTGACTAGCAGCCATGGAGAACAAAAATACTCTCTAGCTGGAAGGAGGGCTGTGAGTGAGGAGGGGGCACAGCCTTTGACATGAGACCCCTCAGCCAAGCCACGAGAGGAGCTCCTGCAGCAGCAGCAGGAACAGGCACAGCTCAGCAGAGCCAGGCTTTCCACAGCACTTTGCTTTTAGGTCTTGGCCAAGGCACTGCCAGGCTGAGCCAGAGTCTGACTCTCCCCCTCCCTTGGGCTACACTAAAAGATTAGTCCAGCTGGGAGAGAAACTTGTTCAGTTTTTTGGGAATTGTACCAGGTTTTGGCTAAAGAGATTAGGACTTCAATTATGTTTCTCTGTTCTGCATATATCTTTTGATGTATCTGCATGAATGCCAGGTTAGTGTAATTCCTTTTGGCTGAGGTGTAGGAATGATCAGGCTCTCTGTGAGAAATAGTTTGTCCTAAAGCCAGTGCAAGTGGATTCCCATTCATTTTCATAGAGGCTGCTGAGAGCTCATGTAAACTTCTGTTTCTGAAGTTTTCTTCTATTCCTAATTTAATAATTCAGTTATATTCAACTGATACCTGCATACATAAAGTTTACATCTGACATCTGATGTGCTGCAGCTTCATGTAGACTTTCAGTGTGACACAAAATATGCTGTGGTCAGTCAGATTCCACAGGCATCAGGCATCTCTGATTTAAAATTTTCAAGACTGCAGGAAGAAGAAAAGGAAGCAGAGTTGATTGGTCTCAGCAAACTCCTAAATCAGGAACCTTTTTGCTGTTGAGAGGTGTAATCTGTATCTCAGATTTCTAATCTTTAACAGAAGATCAAAGTGCAGCTGTAGAAGAGTGAAAGCAGTTTGGCAAAGCAGCCTGAGAAGACAGCATAATGTTAAGGACTCAGGCATGGTGCAAGTGAAATTTTGTTTATTTCCTGTACAAGTTGGATTGATTCTCAGGTTACAGGTGTGAATAGAAGTAGGTGTTCAGGAATAGGTGTTCAGGAATAGAAGAATAAACCCAAACAAGCAATAGCACATATCTATAAACAGTACTTTTGGTTATATTGATTCTTATTAAGTAGAATTCAAAAATCGTCAGCTAGCAGAAATGCAGTTGTCCCAGTCTGCCATTCAGAACTAGGTTGTGATAGAGGAGCTGAGGGAGCTGGGGTTGTTTACCCTGGAGAAAAGGAGGCTCAGGGAAGACTTTATCACTCTACAAGTACCTGAAAGGGGGTTGAAGCAAGGTGAGGATTTGTCTGTTCTCCCAAGTGTCAAGCAGTAGGACAAGGCGAAATGGCCTTAAGTTGTGCCAGGAGAGGTTTAAATGGGATATTAGGGAAAATTTCTTCAGGAAAAGGGTAGTCAAGCATTGGAACAGGCTACCCAGGGAAGTGTTGAATCAATAACCATGGATGTATGCAAAAAACATGTATGTGTAGTACCTGAGGGCTGCAGGGGGGCTCAGCAGTGCGGGGTTAACCGTTTGACTCAATGGTCTTAAAAGTCCTTTCCAATCTTAATGATTTTATGAAAAAAATGTTTTCTTTGTGGCCTGTAAAAATAAATGTGTTAAATTTCAAGCTAAATATCAGCATGTCACAGCAGAGGGAGTGACAGGGCCTTTTGAATCAGGGACATAATTATGGGTGGCCTATTGCCATTAGAATAACAAGAACTTGGAGGAGTTCAGAACAACATGACAAAAGCAAACTGGATTTTGAAGGCTTTGGTTGTGAGAAAAGTTCAGAGCTGAACAAACAGTGAAGACAGAAAAGAACTGAATTTCTGTGCTTGGGTGCACAGATGTGTAGTTGAGCATCACAGACATATTTAGCCTAAATATTGTCAAAAGCACCTGAAGAGTAAGACTTGCTCAGATTGGGAAATAGTTTACTAAAGCCAATAGTGAGTCTTATTTTGGAATTCTGAAACAAAGCAATAAAAAGCAAGAGTAATTGTCACTCACCTGGGGATAGATTCCTTAAGAGATTATATTTTTCAAGCTTTTGCTGCACAAAGTTATTTTTAAAAGGGCATCAAGGCTTCCTAGCATCATTTTGAATGTATTTTAGAGAAGCAGGTGCAAAACAGATTGTGTCATGGACCTGTACAAGCAGACCTCAGATGCAACAACTTATGTACCTTATACCTTTTATAAGGTTTTTCATTTGTTTGTTTCTTCAGTTTAACCTTTTGGCCGTTCTTGGCATTTCCTGAGGAGAACAAGACTTTCCTGCTCCTTGCACAGCTGGCTGTTGGTGCCAAAAGCTGTTTCATTTCTGGAGAGAGAAATTTTGCTGAATACCTGATGATTGCTGTCCTTAAGGAATTTTTCTTTCCTTTTAATCTAAAAGGTTTCCCATCCACTCCTCTTTTACTTTGCTGCTCCCAGCAAATTCACAACTGCTGCAGCTGCTTCAAACAGCTGCTGTGCTAACTCAAAACAGATGTCAAAGCCAGAGGTCTGACATTTAGTGGAAATCTACCATTAAATGCCACCTCAGTGGTTTATTTGACCCTGCTCAGTAATGGGCCACAGAGGAAAACATTTTCACGCTGTGTTTGTGCCCAAACTACTAAATCTCCAGGGAATTGGCTCACAGTTAGAAAGTAAGATTGGCAGGATTTTCAAAGCCAAATTCATCTCTCCTGCAGAACTGAGGAGATCAAGTTGCACCACTTCAGGTGGCTCTCATGGTGGACCAGGCTGAGTTTTGCCTTTATGGTTTCATGGCAGATGCATTCTGTGAATGAAACTCAGAGAGGTGTTTAGGGGCAGAAGTTCTTGAATTAACTGAAGCTGGTTAGAGAGCTTCACCAATTTGCAAGGCTGGGCCCCTGCTGGGAGATAGTGGAGAAGTGGGAGCCAAAACTGGTTAGAAATGAGACCATCGTGGCTTAGAAGAGCTGAGAGGCCATGACATAATGTGAGAACATTTGGACAGAGAGTGGTCCTCACAATTTTGCATGGTATTGCTTAAACTCAGTTGTGGTGTGGTGCAGTGAAATTACAAGATCCCACAGCAATAAATAAATGGCACTAAGAATAGCCCCTTTTTTAGGAGTTTTATTTTTATCTCAGTCACATTAAAATGCACCAGTCACATTTCTCCTCTCGCTTGTGCATCAGCCAGGCTCTGTCATGAATGGGACTAATGTCCTAAGTGGGACTAGCAACTTTCAGCACTGCAAATAGTGCAGTTTCTCTTATTCTGACAGCAAAATGTCTCATGATGCAGACTTTTCTTTTCACACTTTACTGAGTCAGTGAAAGAGTACCCTGGAGTTACTGTCCTGTGCAGGATTCTGGAAATACTCTTCTATTTGAGATACCCTGGCCTCTCCTGGATTGTGTCACCTTCTCTGTGCTGTGGTCCTGGATCCCACCACAGTGAGCCCAGGTGACTGAGATCCCTTATTGCTCCCTTTTTGCTCAACAGAAGGGATCTGGCTGAGCTTCTGTGCAGATGGGACAGTGGTGGGGTGGACTAGGTCTTCCCTGCTTTATAATGCCCACTTCTGGTGTAAACTGAAAATATGGTAATGAATTTAATAAAACTTCAACAGGTTTTTTTTTTTCCTGTTTTGAGAAAAAAGGCTCTTTGCAGACCCAGATCTCCCTTCTGTGCAGCCTGTCCCTCTCCTGAGCTCTGTGGCAGGGGCAGTGCAGTGGTTGCTTTGTGCTCTCTGTTGTGACCTGGATCTGCAGAGACTCCTGCATGAAGTTTTTGGTGGTGCCTCTGCTTTCAGGTTTGAAGTGGTCACCTTTGTCTGTGATGCAGTGCCATGTAGCTTTCCAAAAAAAGAGAAAAACTCTTCTATTTTGAAAGGGCAGGAAATGTTGATTTGAAATCAACAAGAAATAATAGATAATTAGGCACCCACGGATTGTGTATCAGTATTTGGACGCCTTACAGAACACAAATTTTCAGAACTGCAGCAATATAGACAATCTCCTTCCTCTGCAATTTATGCCAAACCATACTCCTTGCCTTAAAACTTAGAAACAGGCATTCATTTTTATGCAAAGAAGAAAATAATGTAAAATCCATTAAAGCCTTTTTAATCTTCCTCCAGAAGAAATTAGCTGTTGCTGTAGTGGATCTTTGCTGCATTTAACATATTCTAGGGCTGATTACTCACCACAGACTGTCCTCACCAGCTGTTTTGTGTGATGCTGAGCAACTCCAGATACCTTTAAATGCATTCATTTTCAAGCAGAATCCAGTCTGTCTCATGTAGATTTAAATTAAACGCTGTGTAGCTGCAGTTGTAGGTGCTTGTGCAGACAGGAAGGGCTTTTTTAAGAACTCCAGTATTTTGCCTGTAGGCAGCTCCTTTTCTCCTCTTGACCCAAGCTAATCTCCTGCTGGATCCTATTCCTGCCCCAGGACTCTTTCAAACCAGGCTGTACTATGCTGCAGTTTCTGGAGTCCTTAAGCTGACCTAAACCCCAGGGCTCTTCCTAAGAAAACAACCAAAGTATGCAATAAATTTTGTATCTTCCTTTCCAAGGATTTTCTGTTACATGATTGATATTGGTGAGATATTCTCATCTCCCCTTTTGGAAAGCATTTTTTAGGGAATTCGTGACTCCTGATAAAGTGCCAGAGGAGGTCTCAGGCTGTGCAGACACACATGTTAAGTCCTAGAAGGTTAGGCAGGCCTGTGAGGTGGAGTCCTTAGAACTGAAGTGACACCTCTCTGCACCAGCACGTGTGGTACAGACATCACTGAACTCAAGATTTCACTTAGGAGCAGAATAAAAACCCATGTGCAGAGCATGTTGTTATTGAACCTATTGCTGTCATTTTTAGTAGGAAGTGTTCTGCTGGGGAGAGGGGCAGGAAGGGACTAAAAATTCCTCTGTTCTGTAAATGGTAACCTCTGCTGTCCAGGCCTTCAGAGGCTGCCCCAGCCCTTTCCTTTGCCTGGAGTTTGTGAGAGCCATGGCTCAGACCTGTGCTGGGCAGTGATGCCATTCCTTCCTCTGCTCTCTTCTCCTGTACTGCCTCTGCTCTGCCTTGCTCTGCTGTTGGCCCTTGTTCTGCAGCTTGTAAAATACCCATAAAGCTGTTTATTGCCTCTCTTCCCTTCTCCTACAGCCTGCCATAGAGCAAAACTCAACAGCAATTAGGTTAGTGTTATGCTGACTGGTGTGTTCTCCCTTATGTGCCTGTCTCTCTCCCCAGTGTCCCACACATCATTTAAAATTGCATCATTTACAGCAGCTCTGGGGCAAAGATCATCCTGCATCATCTGCTGCAATGACTTTCTCTCTAGAACTGCAAATCTGGCATGGCAGAGCTGCCAGCAGTGTGACAGTGACAGTGGGACACTGTTACTGGCTGTGTGGTGGAAAGGTGGACAAAGGGGTGTTTCTGCTGTTGAGTAACACCAGGCTTTCCTTTTCTAAAAACAAAATATGCTTTGAGAAGAATCAGCATGATCAAAGTGTGGCTTCTGTGAAGGCTTGTTAAGAGCATCTTTGCAGCTAAACCCATCACTGACTCCATTTTGTTAGTACTTTAACATGATATTTTCTCTTTTTTCCCATTTTTACTTGAACTTTTTTTCTCTTGTTTTTCCCTCTGCCCCCTCAGTTTTACCATGCTTGCAGGTCAGCATGTTGCAAACATATTTTGCAATATATTTATTCTGAATGTGAGCATGTTACATTCCAGTGTACTTCTGTAGGTGTGAAATGTGTGTGTACACGTAGGCATGTATATCAATGCATACCTCAGTGTATGTAGGCTACAATACAATCTAAAGTGTCTGGGTAAATTAATTTGACATTGGGGGAAAATGTTTTTACCATTTACACTGATTGCTAGAAGTACTCAAATTTCCTAATTAGGATGCTCAGAAAATGAGTTCAGATCTTGTCTGCAGTCCTTATTCTCAACTGATAGGTGTGTGAGTTGCTGTAAGTAGTTTTCTCAAGTGTTTTTGAGAGGTTTAACCAAGCCACGGGTTACAGAACTGTTGTTGAATAAATCAGCTCAGAATTATCAGTGGATTTCAGTGCACTTTTTGTCTCTGTTTAAGCAGAAATGCATTTTTTAATGTTAAATTTCTAAATGGAAATTGAAGTGTCTTTTACAGTATAAAATATATGTTTATGTGTGGGTTTTTTTTTTCCTTTCTTTCTGATAATTGTTCCACTTCCTCTCTCTGTTCCTAAAGGAAGAAATGCCCCTGGAAAGCCAGTGAGAGAGGTTAGTGAGACGCAGGCTCACTGCCATGGCTTCTGTTTGTCACAGCTTGCTTTCTGTGCCCAGCATGTGTGTGACACAGCACGGGGTTGCTTGGGTTTGGTGAAGGGTGGGGTGGTTTTATTTTGCTTTGGGTTTTGTTTGGTTTTGCTGAGTGCATTCCTCATGTGTGCTGTAACAGAGGTGTACCTCTCAACTTTCAGTGGAGACAATGTCAGCTCAAGGGTTTGCATTTTCTTACACACTCTCAGAGGTGGAAAATCAGGAATACAGAAGAGAAAATAATACATTGAAATTAAGCCTCTGAATGATAAATGTTGTCAGTAAATATGCTGCAGTCATTGACTTATGTTCTGTTGCTCATGTGTGTCAGCACAACAGGGAGACTGGGCTCTCTTGCTGTTCTGCTTACAAACTCACAGATGTATTTACATCTATGTGCCAGTATACCACCCATCATCTCCAGTGATTAAATAGCTTTTTTTATATTTCTTTAGAAATATGAGAGTTGAGAGGTATAAGAGATTCAGGTGTTTTAATTTCCTGAGGTACTATTGCAGAAAGAAGAATGCTACTAACATTCACCAGCTCCACAGTGTTGCATTCAGCAATGCAAAAGGGCCATGGTTTTCTCTGTGCACCTTGGACATGGTTGGTTTGATGCAAAATAGGTTTTGGAATTTGTGTGTCGCTGCTCATTAATGGAGGAAAGCATTTTTGCACTGTGTTGTCACAGCTCCTTTGAAAGCATTTCCAGAGAGCCTTGATTTTTCTTCTGTGAAGCTGCTCTTCACTCACCAACCAGATACAGCGTTTGAAAGATGAATTTCTAGTGAAAATTATTATTAAAGATAAAATATTCAGAGACTGCCTGAGTGCAGTTGCAGTAGCTGTGAAATGACCTTTTCTGCACAGAAGGCGTTCGGTGTGGACGAGGCAGGAATTCAAGGGTAACCTGGTTTGCAAACTTCTGCTGGTACAGAGGGAGGGACTCGTGGAAACACTCTTAACAGAGCTGCTGTGAGCCCCCAGTCACTGACAGGGTGCCCTGGGAAAGCCAGGATTTGTCCTGACGTGGTGCCTTGAAATACAGAGGTTCTCTGCCTCGGCTGTAGGTGCTGGGGCAGGTTCAGCTGCTTCAAGGTATAAGACCCTTGGTGCAGATCAAGTCTGTCCTTGAATGGCAAGACCTGTCATATAGATCAAAAAAGAGTGTTTGAGATGGCATCAGCAGACTGTACAAATCTAGAAATTTTATGGAAAATACTTCACATTGAGCCCTGCTTGTTCTCAGCTCATCTACTCTGAGAACTGTTCTCCCATTTAGCAAAACAGGTCATTGATTTCCATTATCCTCATTCATATTTATGCATATTACTCAAAAAAAGCTTCTTCTGCAGAGGGCATACTCCATACAAGTAATTAAAAAAAAAAAAAAAAAAAAATTGGCATGTTCTACCTAGTCTGATTCCAGCAATTTAACCCTAAAAAATTGACTTCAGTGAACTGCTCTGTGCTCTCTGGCTGAGTTTGTGCTCACTAATGATTCCAGAGGGACCTTGGTAACTTGGAGAGCTGAATGTAAAATGCAATTGTCCACCTGCTTATGAAGGATATGAGCTAGGGTATAGAACAGCTTCTGCTTTAGGTGTGAATCTGTATGTGCAAATTTAATCCTGTGGTATAAAACCCACCTGGCCAGGTTTTGATTCTGTTACTGACATTTGGTATTGTCTTTGTGTGCAATTCCATGGATTTTGTGGCATTACTCAATATGAATAAGGGTATCAAAACTCAAGTCACCAACAGGAAGGATTTTTCTTTTGTCAGGCAAGGGATAGAAATCTCTTCTGCTATAAAAGGCCCTGTATTGTGTTGGGATTTCTCAATTTACTTTCCATCCACTCTTTCAAGTCTGAATGTTCACATTTATTTTTCTGACAAGCTGTAGTATAAGATTGGTAGTCTGTTACTGTGCCCACACCCATGGGCCTTGATTCCATTAGAGTCTCTGAAGCAAATTCAGCTGATGTGAAACACACAGTTCTCTGTGTGACCAGAAGTGAGGTAGTTAGCGTCTGCAGAAATAGGTGTCTTCTGCTTTCCAAGCAAATGGCAGCTGTGGATTTTATAAGTTGAAGTTAATACTGTCCCTGTCCATTTTGAGCTTTACTGCTGCATTTCAAAGTGTCTACTAGTTTTTTTTCTTACATAGCAGCATTTTCCAACCTTTCAGTGCCTCAAGCATGGATAAGACTTTCTCAGCTTTAATGTGAAAAAAAGAAGAATGGAATTAATGCCTTCTTTGATAGCATTACTTTAGAAATATGAATAATAATGTAAAGTTCTAATTTTTATTTTTCTAAGTGCTTTTAGGACAGTATTTCTCTCATTTGCTTCTTAATTAAAAATGTCAACGTCCTACATTTCAGTACTAGAGAGGGCAAGTGAGCAGCATTCAGTTGCAGCAGCAGAGCCCTCTGGAAGCAGTGATTTTAAACATTAATTTAGGTACAGACATGACAGAAGGGGGTGCACTCAGTGCACATTCAGTACCAGGAAATCACCATGTCTTTTGTTCTCAGCTCTTTGCAGTCTCAATTGACCTGGCTGTTACTCCCATGTCCAAGAGAGGCAAAAATCCTGCTGGCAGTGCAGTGACACCCAGCTGAGGGGTCTGCCAGTTGTGTGGCTGGAGCACAGCCACCACCTGCTCCTCTGGCCCGTCCTGCCATCCCAGGGCTGTCCTGGAGACCGTGGTCCCCCTGCTGCTGCTGCATTTACAGTCCAGCTGTCTGCACAAGCTGCAGTCAGCACTGCTCTGGGGTCATGCTCTGAGCTCTAACCTCAGATGGCTCTGGAGAAGACACAAGTGTTCAGTTTTTATGCCTAGGAAATTAGGACCTGAGCTGGAGAGGAAGTGTGGATGTTGTGGGGGAGAGGGATCTGTATCCCCTTGATCACTGCAGCATGCATCTGGGCAGCTTTTGAGGAGGGAGATCAGATTCAAAGCATGGTTATTTCAAAAATATGATATCAATTAACAGACAAAGAAAAAAAAAGTACTATTGGGCATTTCTGTAGTTTTTAAATATCAAAAAGTACCTTTTTGATATTTATGGATTCGTGGATCCAGAAGGACTTGTGATTGCCTGAACAATGTAACAGTTTATACCTACTGTGGCATACGTCTGAAAGGTTTTTAGTGTGTGTTTTTGTTTGAAGTATTCTTTCTAGATCTAGCTCTATTTTGACATTACAAAATAGTAAATTTCTGAGGATGCAGTTTAGCAGTCTGGGTTGTTCTAAGCTTACAAAAGGGTGATCAGTCTTCCTGGGAGTGAGCAGTGTTGAAATCCTGAAGAGCCCTGGAGTTTTCTAGAAACAGCAAATCACAACAAATCTGAACGTGAGCCCATCACCCCATGGACAGCCTCTCACAGCTGCCTACCCAGTCACAGCATTGCTCAGTTATAACAGAGGGGTATGTTCCCAAAAAGTCATGGAGTTTCAGTCAGTTTCAGATGAGTAGAGCAGCTCAGCAGATCAGCTGGTTTGCACCAGCATCTCCCATGTGTTATTGATTTCATATGGCTTTGTCAGATTTTCACTTGTGATGGTATAAGTTGCTGGATTGATCTCAGTCTGCGTGATGCCAGTGACAGATTATCCCTTACAGCTAAAATAAATGTGGTAGGATACATTTACTTTAAAATAAACTATGTTTTGACCAAAACTTGGCAGGAATCTTTCATACGCAGTTACTTGTCACGCTGATGAGGAAATTACAAGGTTTTGCTTCAGATGAATAGGATGGCTATATATTTATGATGTATGGATGAAACTGCTGATTGATGCATCTGTTTCTTTGCACATTAGTGCAGTTAGCAAACTGTCACCAGATACCAGAACCAAGTACTTTTTTTTTTGCATTGCTATCTGGCAAGCTGTGTCACAGCACAGCTCACTGTCCAATGGGCAGCTTCTTGAATAGTTCTTGTTTAGATCCAGCCTAGTTTTGTATCATCAATGCTAATTAAAAAAAAAAAAGCAAACAAATAAACAAACAAACAAGAAAAAAAAAAACTTATAACAAGTTTAAAAAACCAGTATTTGAATGTAGAGAGTGGTAGTAGGTCCCCAGAAGAAAAAATCTCCTGAAATTGTTCAGCATGGAGAAGAAGAGGCTTTGGGGAGACCTTCCAGGACCTTAAGGAGTCTTATAAAAGGGAGGGAAAGGGACTTTTATGTGGGCAGATAGTGATAGGACAACAGGCAGTGGTTTTAAACTGAAAAAGAACAGGTTTAGACCAGATGTTAGAAAGCAATTCTTAACTGAGGGTGGTGAGACACTGGCACAGGTTGCCCATAGTTGTGGATGCCCCACCCCTGGAAGTGTTTGAGGCCAGGTTGGATGGGGTCCTGAGCAGTCAGGTCTAGTGAGTGGCATTCCTGCCCGTGGCAGGGAGGTTAGAACTAGATGGTTCCTAAGATCCTTCCAACCCAAACCATTCTCTGGTTCTCTGAATAGTTCTAAGGTGATATTTTTCTGTTCCATAAAAGCTGCTGAACTGAGATCACTCCAGGCTCTTATTTACTGTAGAAATGTCAGCAGTGCATGACTACCACCATGTATGAGCACTGGGAGGAGGATGCTGAGTCTGATTTTCCCCCCAGGGAAGATTCATTCCTGTGGCAGTTGTGTCAGGAGGGGAAGCCCCCGTGTAGGTGTGCAATGGTCAGTCAGGCTCCAGCACATTACAGGTAGGGACTGCATGAAAGGTGTATCCTGGATGTCCTGGTCATGTCCTTCCCTCATTTGAGTGCTCCTTCCTCAAGGACCATGGTGAGGACTCAGCATCCAGACTAATGCAAAACATTTCTGAGAACCAGAGTTGTGGGCAGATGGCATTGCACTTCCTGTGTTTTTCCAGACAAATATTCTATCACAAGTGCTCCTAGAGAGTAAATCAAACACCCTCAGGCCAGGGTGACATGCAATTTTATGGAGTAATACTTCACTTATAAATGTTCAGTTGCTGGCTCTCTGCAGTGTGGAGACTTCTTGAGTTGGAGGTCACATGCATGGAGGTCACTTTTTTGCATCTAAATAAATCTTTCTTCAGTGATTATTTTATAACTCCTCTTTTAACTCATTTATGTGTTTGGCCTCAACATCAGCCTGTGGCTATGAGTTCAGTAATACAATTATGTGCTGTGTGGAGTATAATTCCCTTCTGCTTGGTTTAAGACCTTCTGTCTGCTCATTCCTCCTTGTCCTTGCAAGAAATCTTGAATACTCAAGATTTCTTGAGTGTTCAAGACACTCAGTCCTTGGTTTGGATGCTCATCTTGTAGGGTGCCTAGATCTCAGTCATGTTCCCTCTTCAGTCATATTTTTTTCAGGAGGGAGACTCCAGATAAGGTTCAGCTGTTTAAACCATGATGTCTCTGTCATTTGAGGTGCCAGAGAGTATTTGAGACAGTCACAGAGGTCTGAAAATGTCACACAGGACTTGCAAGAGAGAGACACTTTCCTGAACAGCAGTGGGAGACCAGACAAGGCATGCCAGGATCTAAAATGGCAACTTATGGCAATTCAGTCTCCCCATCCTTGAATTTATTTGGTCTCTAATTGTGATGAAGCCATTTCTTACCACCCATCACGATTTGCTGCACTGGTGACACGAGTGTGGGAAGTTGCAGGTTTCATCTCCAGCATTGTACTGCGTGTTGATTCATCACTTCTGTGTAGGAGGTTGTGGTTATACCATCTTAGGACTTCAGAGTGGTTATGGGTGAAGGGAAATGCCCAAGTGAACCCTTGCATAGTAGTTAGCTGATAATTGTGGCATCTTTCTTTGTGCTGGACTGCTATCCAAAAAGGAAAGGATATTTTAAAAATTATTGAATGAACTGAGCTGCTTCATTTGGTCATCATTATATCCATCTTGCAGGTATCCTGCTGAGACCTCTTGGCTTTAATGATTTAGTTAATTGCTGCTGATCTGTTTCTTTCTCTTTTTCTCCTTGATAGAACATAGGATGCTCAAACACTTGCAGCATCAGTCAGAAACTCTTCTGTGATGTCAATGGACTTAATTGTTGCTTTTGGTGAACATGGATAATATTGAAGGTCCATCACTGGGGCGGGGGGGTTGATGGCTTATTTGCAGGGTGGTTTGTCATAGCTATTCAAGCCAGTGTTGCTGTTAAAGTGTTGCACAAACCTGGCAGCTTTTGCTAATGACAACCTGTTGGACTCATCCAGGAGACTTTGGAAGTCTCCTCTGGAGATGACGGCGAGCGGCACATGGAGAAACAACGGATCTGTGAAGCTTTCCTATCCACATGCTGCCACATCCTTTTTGTTTAATTTCCTCTTTGACTTTCTTTTTCAGGCCACAATGTAGGGAGCCTTTTCCACATGGCAGATGACCTGGGAAGAGCAATGGAAACCCTAGTGACCGTGATGACCGACGACAAGGTGTTAGAATAGCAAGATGTGTTTTACAACTTCAGGCGTTCCGCATGGTTTTTATAATATTCATACTACAAAGAGGATTAGACTGTAAGAGTTTACAAGAAAACAAATCTATATTTTTGTGAAGGGTAGTGGTACTATACTGTAGATTTCAGTAGTTTCCTAAGTCTGTTACTGTTTTGTTAACAATGGCAGGTTTTACACGTCTATGCAATTGTACAAAAATTATAAGAGAACTACATGTAAAATCTTGATAGCTAAATAACTTGCCATTTCTTTATATGGAACGCATTTCGGGTTGTTTAAAAAAAAATTTATAACAGTTATAATGAAAGATTGTAAACTAAAGTGTGCTTTATAAAAATAATTGTTTATAGAAACCCCCTTAAAAAAAAACTACAAAAAAATATACTGAGGCAGTGCATTTGTTTAGTTTCATTTCAGCTCTGTAACAGTATCAGAGAGATTCATGTCCTGTGTTCTTTTCCTTGCCTATCAAAAAGAAAAAAAAGGAAAGTGTTTCCTGCAGTGATACCAGAATGGCCACCTTACATTTCTCATTGGTTTTGTCTGACTAGGGCTGGCTTAGAAAAAATAACCAAAAAACCTGAACTTCCAATGAAGGTAGTTACATTTTATCTTTCCAATAAAATTAAAAATTACATGACTTACTGTCCTGGTTTTGGACAGCAACTAGCAATTACACAGCTAGTTTGCAATAATTAAATGAAAGAGCACATTATATGACAGAGCCTGCAAAAAAAAAAAAAACCAATTAAAAAAGAAAAAACTCAGAAGAAAGTAGGAAATTAAAGAAGTTAACGACCATCCTGTGTGCCAGTATTTCCTCTGCTGACTAAATTCCTGGATACATTTAGTAAAGGAACGTAGACATTGCCTTACTGGTTTGAACCCTGGGGCTCAGCAGGGCTGGGGACAGCTCTCCCCCGTTGCCACCTTTGCTGCAGAGGAGAGAAAAGAGGGAGATGCTCCCCCCAGCCCCCTGTGGGGTCGGCTTCTGACCCAAAGCACAAGTAGGGTACCCAGAGAGCTCTGTCCAGCTCCCAGTGCTGGTAAGGAGCACGGAGCTCCTCGACCCTCTGGAAGAGGAACCCAGAGCTTCCCACTGTCCTGTCTCATCCTGCTGCAGCAGCCGGTCCCAAGGAGCTGTGGTGCTGCCAGCCACCTTTGGGAAAGGCTGTGGAAGAGTTACTGCTGTTCTTGCCTCAAATGGTGATCAGGTGAAGGTAGTCACACTGCTCCATGAATATTTATCACCAAAACAAAGGCCCTGGTCCTTTCTCCTTCCAGTTTCTCTTACAAGTAATCCCAGCACAATTAACAATAACGTGAGAAAGAGAGGAGCTGATACAGAAACAGATTAGCCAGCTTGACTGCAGCTCTGTGAGAGAGAGGTTTGGGTATGAGGTGCTGTCAGCAAAAGCTTTACCACTTCATTTTCTTAACCAGCTTTTAATTTTACCATAAAATACATAGAAACACAACCATCTGACTTTATATTGCAAGAGTAAAAAAAATCTGTTACCTCTTCTTGTATGAAGTGTAATTAAACTTGGGAAAGATTTTATTTTGAATGCTAGTTAACATTGAACATGGCTAGTCATGCTATTTCTACCTCACTTTGGTTTTGTGGTGTTCCTGACAATTATGTATGACAATGTTACATCATCACCACGTGTCCATTGTGTGACCAGGTCTCATTGTTTAAGTAATAACAACGTTAACCATTTACAAAAAAAAAGTACAATCCCCCCCAAACCTCTGCTTTCCTAATAAAGAGCTTTTTAACACTTGATTACAATAGGAACCCTCACTATTTCTCATGTCCTTTTTTATCAGAAGGTTTAAATTGTGATTTGAGAAAGAGATGGGTTTCTTCTTTTTTCCCCCCCTTACACATTAAACCTTCTCTTCAGAAAAATTACGGAGGAAAAACAGATTGCACGATTGTTCTCATCAGGGTTTTGTTTTGTTTGTTTTACTTTCTAGATCTTAGTTTTGGAGTGAGTCTGTCAAAAAGTATTTAAAAAGTTGAAAGCTTTATTGCTGCTTTTTTAAGCATAATTTGGGAATTATTTCGTATTCCTTATAATGAAAAAGTATTAAACTGTAAAACATAATCAGTGTAGTTGAATACATAAATACCATATGGCATGTTATTTCATCGTTACTCAGTACTGGTTTATTACTTGGATATCATAATATATTGTGTTTTAACACCAACACTGTAACATTTACTAATTATTTTTATAAACTTCTGTTTTACTGCATTTTTTCACAACATACCAAATTTCACCAAATATATGCCTTACTATTGTATTATATACTGCTTTACTGTGTATATCAATAAAGCACGCAATTATGTTATATAAAAGGTGCAGGAGTTTTTGTGCCAGTCCAGCCCTTACCCAGCACAGCTCTCCCTGGTTTGGGGTTTTCTCCCCTGCTGAAGTTGTGAACCTCCTGTGCTCCCCAGCTTTTGGGGGTTTTCCAGCCCCACTTCCTGCTTCATCCCTGACAGGACCGTCAGACCAGATTGAATCAGTCCAACACTTGATAGTCTCCTTGCCACCAGGCATAATGTTAGGAAAAGCCTAACTCTGGGGCTTTGGGAAGTGTGTGTTTCCATCAGAGAGGCTGATCACACATCTCCCTTATCTAGGAAATGTGTAGGCATTGATACCCAGCCTCCACTCAGCTGTGTCACGATGCTGCCTTTGAGCTACCTTTTGGTGGTAGAAATAATGTGATGAAAAATAATAAAATACAAAGGCAAAACCAGCATATATGTTTGCCTATGATTTTGATAATACAGTGAAGGAGAAGGTGGGAATTTCCACATTTCATTCACTTGAGGAAATAAATGCACATCCCACATCTACTCTCCCAGACTCGAGTTACTCTGGATTCACTCCCACATAAGTCAATCAGTGTGTGCTTTGCTGCACTGAAGTCTTCCCTGAAGACTGTACAATCCACAAAGCACAGCAGCCCCCCTTGATGACTGTTGAATTCAATTAAGCAAGAGGGAGGATAGCTCCACTCATTTCCTTCCCCCACACCTGTGACCCCATGATTTACGACTCCTGACATCCCATCAATCAAACCTGGTTTTCCTGAGTGGCTCTTAGGAATGTTTTCCTTATGTATGTTCAGCAAAATAATCCCCCTTAAGGACTGGTCAGTGTGTTTCCTTTGCTCTCTGGGCAGAGGGGAAACTTAGTTCTCTTTGATTTTGTCTGCCTTGTTAGCATCCTGCCATTTACTCCTTGACTTCAGAGTCTTCTCTCTACCTTTTCAATTGATCAATAGATAGATAGATAGATAGATGATAGATAGATTAGATAGATAGATAGATAGATAGATAGATAGATAGATAGATAGATAGATAATGATAGATAGATAATGATAGATAGATAATAATAGATAGATACAAATCCTGAGGTCCTGCTAGCCAGGTCAGCAACACTGGGGGGTTGGAGGTTCCCTTCTCAGCGAGGCCACAGGTCTCTGCTCCCCACTGCCCAGCACAGTGTCAGACACAGCTCAGGGCAGCACATGCTGGTCCCTGCTGCACTTTGGGAGCCCAGCACACCCTGCCAGCCCCATGGGGCTGTGTGGGCAGCTCTGCTCTGCTGCACTGATGGGGCAGGAGAAACCAGGGAGGGGACAGCTAAGCTGAGAGAAAAAAACACCGGTGTCTTTTCAGCTAGGATGGGGAAAAAGATGGAAAGCAATGGTGGGCAAGATGCATGAAAGGTCTGCAGCTGCCAGTGTGTGTGATTCACTGCATAGTGGTGCCTGCAGCAGAGCATCCCCAGCCTTGCTGGGCTGGGTGCACGTAGCAGGCACAGTGCCTGGAGTGCTGCATGAAGCACAAATGCTTCCAAACCCACCCACATGCAACCAGCAATCGCTGCCTGCTCTCCTTGCCCAGTGGCAGCTTCCAAGCTACTGTAATGCTCCATACAGTCACTTTTGCACCAGGGTGCCCTGCAGTGAAGGACAGCTACCAGCTTTGTGCAGGTGGGGCTGAAGTTCTGACACCCTGCATGGATGGGATCTTCCGCCCTGCAAAGGTGCAGGAGCAGCAGGACCCAGCTGGGGCCCAGCCCCAGCCCAGGCAGCTCGGGCACTTCACTGGCTGGGACCCATCCTGGCTGCCCCTGGGCACATGTTGCAGTCAGGCTGAAAAACAATAAGTCTTCCTCTTCTTGACTCAGGCTCACCAGGAATTTGTTTCAGCTCTGAGCATGCATATCAACTTGCTAGAAAGTGCCATAAATCTGTGCAAGAAAAATGGGCCTGCTGAGACCAACCAAGGTGTAACACTTCCATACATGAGCCCCATAAGCTGATAATGCTGCTCAGCAGCTGAGGAATATGACTGCAGCAAATAAGTAGTAGCTCCTAGTGCCAAAAACTTGGAATAAAATCGCCTGTGTTTAAGAGAGGGATGAGAGTTAAGGAAATCTTGGAGCTATAGAAGTGAACTGTGGGACTTCACAAATACCTGGGGCTCTTTCAGCCTATTGCCTAAATCCCTACTGCTTGCCAGCCCAAGGCTCATATTAGCTTGGAAATTGTTTACCAGATGTAAAGACTTCTTTTTTGTTGTTATTATCTGAGGATTACAATGGATATGCCATTTATTTAATAGCTGGCACATGCACAGTAAAAAGCTGAGTCCAAGCAAGTTCTCCCTATTTGCTGACTTAAGCAACCCACTGCTTGTAAGGCTTTCCTCTTTCTCTCACTCTCCCTCACGCCCCTCTGTGCACACATGCACGGATACAGGAAAAGAAAAAACATCAGTACAGTATTTTATTGTCTTTCCTGCTGAATGGAAGAGATTTTTTCTCAAAAAAATCATCTCCAGGAATAACAGCATCCTCACACCAACCTATCAGTAGGTCTAAATTTGCAGCAAGTATTAGAAAAAAAAGAGATAATTATATATATATATATATATATTCTATAACAGAAAACCAAGAAATTATGTTAATTCACTCAGCATTCCTTTATTTGTTTCCTTCACACATGCCCTACTCGATGACTCAAACCAACAACACGGAGTGCCATTTTGGAGGTATAATCTCTTTCACACCATTATCAACAATACTAAATAAGATGAGAGTCTTTAAGAACACATTATTATATAAAGTCAAGGACAGGTTCAGTAAATCCAGCAGTTAGAGGTCCATGAGGCTGTAGAAGATGGCTTGGTCCCTGGCACACGGGATCTTCTCGCTGCTTCACGCCCGTGTGCCGCCAAGCTGCCACCAGCACCTCCACACCTCCCAGCTGCTGCAGCTCCCTGCCACCACTCTGCTGTGTGTAAGGGAGGGAGCCACGTCCCTGCTCACCCCCAGAGCCCTGCTCCTTCTCCTCAGCCCAGCAGCCAGCTGAGCAGCTGGCCTGTGAGGCAGTGTGCTGCCACTGGGGAGCAGGGCAGGCAGGGACCACACCTGGACCACACCAGGTCAGGCCTTGCATGGTCATTCAGGGGACAAAAGAGGCAGAGTGGAACCCCAGAGTGTTTGGAGGAACAGAAGGTGTTGTGTGCACAGGGAGATTTTCTCAAGGGACTTTTTATGCACTGGTGGTGTTGTGACAGAGTGTGAGGTTAGAGCTATTTCAGACCAGGTACCATGCCCCAAAATAAGACTAAAACTGTTCAATTAAAACTGTTCCAACTCCTTGCTGTTCAGTTTGCACTAAAGATGCCCTTCCTGATGGCCTCGGGTTTGCTAGTACATCATCAAAAGTATCATCATGAGAGGATTTTTGCTTCTGCACCAGGGCACCTTTTAGTTGTGCCTCATTCAGCAGACAAATGGGTTTATTCTAACACTGATGTAGGAGATGCTTCTTTTTGCACAGAAGATTAATGGCAGTTGCCAATATAATTCCCTGCTGCATCCCACAGTGAATGTTTAGATAAAGGCTGCAACCAGCTGCAGATGATAAGACATGAAACTACTGGGGTTTTTCCTACCAACCACAAATATGTGATTAGAAATGAGAAAATATTAGGTATGCTAGAATAAATGCTAGATACATGAATACATAGCAGTATGCACACAGACAGACAGAGGCATGAAACACAAGCCTTCCTTGTGTGTGTACATTCATGAACACACACACATCCCCAGACATGCTCACACAAGCCCTTTACTCTGCTGAGCCTGTGAACCATTCAATTAAAAAAAATGAACCAGAATCATTTGTGTCAAAATAGATAAAGCTTGACAATGTGCATTAATTCAGTCTTATGTTAAATTATAACAGCCTGTGTTTTGCAGCAGCAGAGCAGTATTTTATGATGCAGTTGCTGAAGTTCCTTCAGGAATTTTGATTCCTAAGGAAGTGGCTGTAAGCACATTGGCTGAATCTAATGTCTGCTTTTGTTATTCTTCTGAAACACCTGGCAGAGCTGGCATGGCCTTCCAGCCTTGGCAGAAGATAATAAAAGGCATCAAGCCTATAACTTAGCTTCTTTCATCTTTTCTTTCCCCCCACTTTTTTTTTAACCTCACTGATAAGCTGAAAGCCTTTCTTCAGCCAGACCCTGCAGGCAGACAAACGCCTTTCAGTGACTTACCATGCATGTGGATTTTTCTACCTGTTTTTGTCAGCTTCCTCTTCTACATTAAGGAAAAACTACAAGTTGAAAAAGTACATGAAGGGAAAAGACCATTTGCATCTCTAGGTCTTTTAGCTGCAGGTACTCACATGATGCCCCAGAGTTTCCTATTTTCATACTGCAAAGCTGCAGTACTGTAGGCTTTTATCAGATCCTGTGAACATGGAACAGGGGGGTCTCTACCCCCACACACACTTTTTCCAGTATATCAGGATTTCTTTAAAAGTTCACTAATCCTTAGGATACTCTATGTCTTCCAACAAAAATATGTTGACTTTTACTTTGTAGTCACCCAGTTTTTGCTTCTGATGTCCTGGCCTGGCTGCCCACAGTCCCCTGCAATGCTGGACCACTGAAGGCAGCCCTGGCTGTGCCATCACCATCAGGCACTTCCCTCTCCCACCCAGGCTGCCTGTCCCTGTCCCCAGCCTCACTTCCATCCCCATCCTACACTGTCCTCATGGGTAGCAGAATGGAATGGTGTCCCAGGCCTCCCCTTAGCCAACAGCACCCACCCCATCTCCCACCAGCCTCCACCCCTCAGTGACAAGGATGTCCCATTCCCACCCCACTCTGGCACAGGCTCCTGCCAAAATTCCCCACTTTGAAGCCACCCAGAGCTCTCCATCCCGTGGCCAACACTTCAGGGCTGTGCTCACCACAGCCTCATTACCCTCTCTCCCCTCATGTTTTTAACAAACCCCATGAACAACATCTCACCACAAACCTGATCCAGGGATCCCTTCCAGTGCAATTCATTTGCTTAACACTCCGTGTTGCCTTTACTCCTGCTGAGGTTTTTATTCCCCTCCACTAATTTCCCTACTGAGTCTCATTTTTTCGTGCTTCATTAACATTTTCCTTTGTGCCACTTCTAATACATAGCTTTACTTACAGAGCAGCTCTGCCCCTCTGGCCCCCAGCTCCCATTCCTGCTGGGCTCTCCCCTTGCTCTCTGTACACTTAGGAACATGCAGGCCTGGGGTCCCATTCCTCCCTCATAACCATGGGCTTCATTTTCTGTCTTATCTTACTCTCAATGCCTCTAACACTGAAGACTTCCAAGGAGAAATTCTGTCTTTTTTTAATGCACTGATGCAGGTGATTACAGTCTCTGTAGGAAGGTATGTTCGTTCTCCTTTGATTGTATAGGTGGATTTTTTCCTTGTTTTGTGTCTTAGAGGAGTTTGGAGGGTTTTTTTTGGTTGGTTGGTTGTTGTTTGTTTTGTTTTTTTTTTAAGACAGGGGTTGTCACCTTGCTTGCTTCTGGAATCTGTGTTGGCCCACATGACCAATGAGGCTGTATAACCCTGCTGTGAACCATGACTGCCAAAGGCAGCCCAAAGGACTCTGCTTCCAAAGGGGGCTGCAAACTGCCCAGTTTGTGTCCTGTGAAGGCAATTCACTCAAGTGGCATTTTTATTTTTATTTTTATTTTTATTTTTATTTTTACTTTTATTTTTATTTTTAAAGAGATGAACACACGAAGTCATTATCCACAGTGCTTGTGGATACCTGCACCTAGCAAAACAGCTTACTGCAGATCTAGCAGCCAAACCTGAAGTATGTTTCTGAGGAAATCAGGCACTAAACACATTTTGCTGCCTACCTACACCCAGCCCTCAGCACTGAGGGACTCAGGGAGGTGTGATCCCAGCAGGCAAAGCCCGTGGTGACAAGCCCAGCTGGGTAAATGTCAGGCATCAGCAGCTCTCAGGTGCTCGGGGTAGTGGGGATGGCACTGGCTGTTGCTAGGGGCACCAGAGCAGGGAATGATAATAATGCCAAGGCAGACTGAGGGGGAAAGGGCAAATGGATATCTCCATTTCACTTTGAATATGGCTCCAAATTAACTGCAGTGAGTAATTACCTGTGAAAAAGTAATAGTGATGGTTTCATAGGAAAACTCCTTTAGCAGCAGGCTGCAAGAGACACCTCTGATTTCTCCTGCCATAAAAGGGCATTTTTTTGCTTTTGTATGAGAAAAGAAATCACATCCATGAAGTAGCTCAGATCAGTTATTGCTAAGGCAGCTGTTTCATTATTGCATGCACTACTGGGTATTGTATTTTCCAGACTGTTGACTGTTGTGCTCAGGTGGCCTTCCCACCCATTCCCCCCAGCCCCAATGGAAGGATTCCATTTCCATGGAAAAGGTGACATTTTCTCAGCTTCCATGCACATAGTTTTTCTCCAGCTAGGCTCTGTGTATGATTCCAGAACTTTGATCCTTGCCTAGCACCTGCAGAATAACTTTCCTGACTTCCATCCCATTTATACCAATTATTTAACCTTTTTCCTTTTGCCTTCAGTCACAAAGCACTAAACTGCCAAGGAGAGCCAGCTGAGTATGGCACAACCTTCCAGCATCCCACAGAAGGAGCAGGGCATTGGGATGCCTGTTGAGGCAGGGTTTTCATAAACAAAGACACTCATTGCCCCGCAGCTTCCTGGCTGCCCAGGCCAGGTGACAGCATTGCTGGTTGGGATCTTTGCCTTTAGTTCCCTTTCCTACAGCTTCTTCTCTGCCTGGGAGTCACCACGGTGACCTGGCTGCAGCTGCCACTCCCAGTGAGGGCCATGCCTGTGCTGCATCCCTCAGGAAACTTTACGCCAGGAACATTCTGGTGGGGTCAGGGCTGGTCAGGAGCCACCTTCTTCTCCCTCACCCTCTTTGCACTGATTTCAGTTATTTAAGAAATGAACAGCACAGAAGTGATCCCAAAAGACCCTGTGGACCAGGGGAGGCTCAGTGGAAAGGCCCTCACTTTCCTCATTTTCCCATGATGCGACGGCTGCGTCACAAGAATAACACAACTCACACACCATGTTCCAGCATCCGAACAGGAACAGGGGAAAAGTACTTTATTTTTCAGACCTTAACATTTATAGAATTCTAAAAGTGACAGAGGATTGGAGGATGACATTGCCACCCTTCCAACTACACTGGTCAGACTAACAGTCCATCAAACTTCTCCTCCTACATAGAAGAATGCAAACAATCATTATTTACATGAAAGTGTGTGAAAAAACTCCATTACAAGAATATAAACATCAGAAGGCTTAGGAAATCTCAAAACACAAAGGTAACACCATGCCACATTCCAGAGCTAAGACTTTCCATGTGCCTAGGACTCTTCTGCCCTTCCCTGAAACACTTTAAAGGAGTGTGTGGAGTGATGGGGGGACCTTTAGCCTCTGTGCATTGTGAGGCTTCTGGCATAGAGAAACCTTGCCCCTTCCTTCTGGGGCAGTAGTTTTAACCTAAGTTAATGATGCCACCTAAATTTGGCTTTTCCAAAGTCTGGGGACCTCACAGTAGCACCTATAAAAGGAAATCTATTGAAATTAATGCTCCTGGTCTTACTCCTTTTTTCTTCTCTGTCCCTGTTGCCTCCTCTGCCTTCACTCTGGAGCCATGGGAAGAGTGGTCCTGAGCTGGCAGCAGCAGCATCCCCCACACCCCTAACCCCACACCAGCTTTCTTGGTGCTGTCACAAGTGTTGTGTGACACCAAATCAGCTCAGCTCGATAAAATTTCTTCTTCTGTGAGGCACAAAGTTCCACCATGACCAAGCTGTGCCTCTGCCAGGTCACAAACGACGTCCCCAGAGCGCACAGGCAGACCCAGCTCCAGTGCAGAGCACAGCAGAGCTGTCTGTCCTGGTGACCTGCAGCTCCCTTTGTGATTCCATGTGGCTCTGTGATTCCTTTGTGATTCCATGAGCTCTTTAATGGGCTGTCTGGCTATAACAAACACGAGGGCAGTGCTCAGTGCTGTGAGCTGGATGGGCACTTAAAGAGGGTCTAGAGAGACAGAGAGCTGCATGCATTTTTTTGTGTCATTGCTGCATAAGAGAGTGAGAAATCCTGCGGGTTGGATCCATTATCCTGTGACATGGAGGAGAGACACGGGATCATTCCCAAAATATCCTTCCCCACTGATAAATTGCAGCAAGCAGGTTGGGAGCTGCGCAGCGTGAAGGATAACCTACTTAGGGAACACGTGCATGATGTTATCGGAAATATTGATGCAGCTACAGCCCTCAGGACAGCTTTGAGGGAGGGTTATGTCAAATCACAGTGTGCAGAAGTGCAAGGGAGACAGCAGCCTCGAAGCAAAGCCAGCCCCCATTTCCCCCAGGCTGGGCTTTTCCCTCAGCACCAGGGTATTTGCTCACTGCAGTCTCCATCCTCCCACGCAGTGTGAATGCAAGTGTAGGAAAGAGAAACAGGTGACCACCCTTGAGTTCCAGTGGATGCTGGAGGGTGTGCCTGAGTGCCAGCACATATTTGACTTCAGGAAGCCCCCTGCAGAGGTGCCTGCAAATTACCAGACACACCTCAGGGAGATAGCAGAGAAGGGCTGGGGCCACTTCCTGAAAGGGATGAGAATTTGGGAATCCCTGGAGCCAGACCAGGCATTTGCACAGAGGAATCTGAATCCATTCTTCCTGATGGTGGAAGTGGGGGATAAGGAAGATGCACAGGGGAAGCAAAGTGGTAAGAGGGCAACTCATTGGTTGAGGTGTTTTGGTTTACACATGGCTCCAAATGTTTCAGAAGAGAATTTTGAGGTGGCACAGGCTGTGGGGCACCTTGTTCAGCAGTATCCTTGCAGCAGAGGCCTCTTTAAGGCAGAAATTGTTTAATTTACGAAAGGCTCATGTGGAGCTGAGGCAGGAGCACAAGGCTACTGATGTTTTCCAAGGCAGTCATCCATTAACAGGCGATTTCCCCATCCTTCCCTGAACTCTACAGCCCTCTGCTAAGCTCTGGTGCACATCATTTCTGTAAGCACAAACCAGCATTTTAATTTTAAGCACTTGACAGTGTCATGGGTTTCACTTCAGTTGTTCTTACATGCAGAAGACCCCAGGTTTTATGCTGCACTCCAGTAAAGGCAGCAAATAGCAACACAAGGAGCAAATTACTTGGAGCTTGACATTTCTCATGTAATCTAAAGGAAAGAAAGAGAGAAAGGCAGAAAGGGGGTGGGGGGTGGAGGGGGTCAGGGGGGGAGAGAGAGGGGGAAGAAGAGAAGCTCTAAAACTGTAGGAGCTAACAAAATAGTCATAAAATATTTCTGCTTCCCCCCAGTTAATATTTAATATGATGTGTAGGTAGGATGCTGTATACCAGTCTGAAGTGTGAGTCCCTGGCTGAGCACACAAAATGCAACTGTACATGACTAAATGCAGCCATACATGGCAATCAAACCTGCCTGCACACAGGGAATATTCTCTTCAGTCACAGCTAAGCAAACAACAAATCTTTCTCTCCTGCAGCCAGCCCCTGTGCCTTTGCTACTCTTTGGTGATTGCACTGCAGTCTGCAAAGCAGCTGGGGGCACAGATGTGTCTGCAAGCAGCAGGGGTTATATAGAAATATATATATCTAATCAAACTTTTATTAACCCATGGCCTTCCAGCTCAAAAAAGGCACGGTCAAAGCAGCCATGATTTGTAACGGCCTCAGCCTCCTGACTGAGTGGAAAATCATTTGCAAACTACTTCTGATTTTCTGTGAAGGGTTTCATTATGTGCCAGCATTTGCCAGGGGCCCTTGGGCAGCTCTAAGGGCTGCTCATGGTTTGCTGACCTGAGGGGTTGCCCAGGGGTGGCACTGGGACTGGGTGTCCAGGGCTGTGCAGCACCTTCACTACCCATACATGAGCCCCTCCAGCAGGGCAGGAGAGTCTCTCACAGAGAGGTGACAACACGAGGATGCTTCAGCTGGGAAGCCCTCCATTTGGGTTGCTTGTGTGGCTTTTTGTTCCATTTCAACTCAGTGAGGTGCCCAGCCAAGGGGAGGACAGCTCCTGACACCGTGCAGCCTGTGGCACCCTCACACCAGCTTGTATGGGAGTGTCCTCTGGAGTCAGGGCTTATTGCTCCTGCTGCCAGGCTGGAGTGCTGGATCCAACATCCAGTGGGGAAAACAAACATAAAGAAGTCTTTTCTTTCTTAAACAAGCAAGTAACAAGGAAGTCTTTGCCCCAGATATTAACCAGCTGTGCAAAAATCCTGATACTTTCAGATTTCCAAAAAGTTTCTGTTCTTTATTCTTTAGTAGTTCCTATAGGATCCCCTAAAGCTGCTCCAATTTCTCCAACTCATCTGCAAGCTATCCCTCATTCACCCCATCCCAGCCCATTCCCACCTGCTCCAGGGACTGCTTCTTATTCACCCCCCAGCTCCCCCTCTCTGTCCTGGGAGCTCTGGGGGTGTCCTCACTCCAGAACTTCTTTCCCCACGAGGTGCCATGGGGGTGCCCAGGGAGGGCACCTCAGCCCCTCCTGAGGGGCACAGCACAGCAGCTCTGCTTCCAAAGGAACGGTGGCTTCCCTGGAGACAGCAGGGACAGGGGCAGACACGAGCCACCACGGCCATGACAGAAGGGGATGAAGGAGCTGAGGACCAAAAGGACCACAGGAATCTTTATTCCAGTGGGGCAGAAGTGAAGGAAAGGGTCAAGAACCTGGAAGCAGGAAGACATTCTCAGCCATCCTGCTCAAAGCAGCAACAAGAGTCCTGTCTGTGAGGCAGCTAAACCAGGATGAAGGGGAGAGAGAGAAAATGAGAGCTTAATTCAATTTCAGGCCTGCATAGAGGTGAGCTTGTGGCAGCTTGTGGCACACTATTCCCTCAAAAGTGAGGGCTCACAGAGGAGCAGAAACCTTCCTGCTACAGTTTTCACTTCAGCTACAGCCTGGCACTCCCAGTCACTGCTGCTTGCTGCCCTTTGTGCCGTGCTCCTCCTGCTTCCTGCCTCTTCCAGAAGGCTTTTACCCTGCTCTCCCTCTCTGGCTGCCTTATCCCCCTCCATTTTGTCAGCAAGTCTTCTGTTTCTTTGTCTTCCCAAAGGCTCTGGGGGCTCTGCCCCCTCCCCTGCTGCCTCCTGCAGTCCCCCCATGCCTTTCCTTTCGCTGGCACACAGCGTACCTGGAGAGCAGGAATCCTCCCAGCCAGCCCTACCAGCTCTCAGCCCCTCTGTCCCCAACACCTACAGCTGTCCAGCCCATGAGGCAGCAGCTCCTGTTCTGTTCTTTCCACCCCAGAAACTCACCACGACGAGACCTGCCCTGATGACCCAGTGGGCAGTGATGAGGCACCACTGGCACAGCAGGAAGGGACAGTGGGAAGCAGGATTCTCTCTGCTGCTGGCACTGGCCTTGGGCTTTGAGGACAGAGCAAGGTCCCACTGGCTCACAGGCTCTGGTGCAGCTCGTGCACCACCCAAATTTCCCAGCAAGTGGTTCCTCTGGACACACACAGGGTTGGATGAGCTGGTTCCAGCCTCTGCAGCTGAAAAAAGGAAGGGGCAGAAGTGCCAGCCAGCCTTTGCCTTCTTCAGGCAGGCAGGCAGAGCACAGGTTGCTGGTGCACAGCAGGGGGATGTATCAAACACAAACGTTGTTCTATTACCGCTGGGGGAAGGAAAGCGCAAACAATCAGATGTCCTTTCCTATTTTCTGTGTCTCCCTCTGCGATGCTGATAGAGGGACTCCAAATGTTTCCAAGCAGGCAGTGCCTATCTGCAGCAGGCAGACAATTTCCAAATGTATTAGCGGCACAGAGTCAATAGAGAAATAGCAGTCCAGCATATCATCCAATTTTCAAATGTAAATAACTGGCCCACTGTTAATTTGAGGGACTGCAGCAGGGAATAAAACCAGCCCTGGAAAACACACGCAGCAATGACTGCTGCTCCTAATCCCTTACCTTCAGGCGTGCCTGCTGTTTTCCCAGCTGGCTGCTGGGCTGCAGGGCAGAGGAAAACCAGTGGTCTCACAGGTGAAGAGTGGGACGAGCCCCAGCAGCCCCAGCAGGAGACAGGAGAGCAGGCTGCTCCCAGGGGTGCCAGCCAGGCACGGAGCACCCTGCACAGGACACAGCCCTGCCTGCCCTCTCCTGGCACAGCTGGCAGGGACAGGACACCGAAGAGGGGCACTGGCAGTGGGTCGCCAGCAGCAAGGCTTGGCTGCTCTCTGGAGACCCTGCTCCTCCCCTCCTCTGGCCTCAAGAGCAGCAGCAGTAGTACCTCAAGGTCCCACCTCAAAACCAGCACTGATAAGGCATTCTCTGGCAGATAAGGCATGAGATGAAGCGTCTGCCTCCCTCCACAGCGACTGTGAGGAGAAGGGAAAGAGCGAGAAACCTTGAAGGGATCTTGGGAAGGAGGGAGAAGAGGGAGATGCTTTTAGCAAAAAGCCTCTTGGGGTTTGCCAGTGTAACTGAGAGCAAAACTGTCCCCTTGTCTACAGCACTATTATAGGACTGTTGAAGGGAGGCCCCTTAAATCCCATCTCTGGGGGCTCACGGCAGCTTGCAGAGAGCCCCCTGAGGAAGGAATGTGCTGCAAGTGCAGCCAAGATGCAGGCGAGGGGCGGCTGGTGAAGCTGTCCTTGCCCCTGCTGGAATGCTGGGGGCAAATACTGAAAATGGCTCTGGCACAAAGAGAGGCAGAGACAAAATCGGTCTGTTGAAAGGAGGAGACCACTCAGGCAGATGGTGTCTTGTGTAAATCTGCTGGTCTCCATTGAACACAGCAGGAATGGGCAGGTTTAGCTCAGTCCAGTGAGTTCAACCCAGGGCTCCCTGTCCTGCTTTGTGCTTTCCTCACTCATTTTCTGAACCACCAGTGGACATTTGTATGGTGCCCACAACGGGGGGTGCACTGGAGGTGCTAAGCTGAAGGTAGCCAGATTGGAAAGGTCCCCATCTCACCTCTCACCATCAACAGGAAAACACTCTAAAAATGAAAGATACGTCTGCTTCAAATCCCACCACTCCCCAAGGCTCAGTGGAGAGCAGAGGGGGTGGGATATTGCTGGGGAGGAGGTGCTGGTTTAGCAGGCCAGTGACAATGCCAGGAAGGCTGGCTGACGCCCTCCCAACATGAATGTCTGCAGCTGGGCTGTTGGAAGGGCTGGGTTTGCCTCTCTGCAAGAGCTGTGTCACAGCAGGTTGCACGGAGCAAGGCAGGGCCCAGGGCTCACAGGGAAATGCAGAAGGCTGCAGTGGTGAGGCAGCCTGTGGTGTGACAGGAGTGATGTAGCCAGAGTGATTCCAGCATGTGAATGGATCAAGATTTGCAATCTCTCTCATTACAGCAGCTGATCTAGCTGGGAATAAAAACCAGAAGAATTCAGGCACACAGGACTTTTGGACTTGTTGGCCTAAAAGCTAGTCTATGCCTGTTGCCACTGCTTATGTTTTCCCCAGACCCATGAAAAATACACAGGAGGCAAAAAGTGAAACATCAGGCAGAAATAATGGCTGCCCGGAGATTTCCCATTAGCCCAGTGCTCCTGTGGAAGGGAGGCCCCATTTGCTGATGAGGACCCTCAGCTGCTGCTTCAGCCCCACCTGGGCCCTTCAGCAGCCTCAGCTGCTGCAGTGGTGCAAAAGCTCCGTGAAGACACAGACCTGGCACGGAAGGGCAGGAAAGCTGGGACAGGGATGGACCCCAGCCTCTGCTCACTCATGGAACAGACCTTTCTTAAGGGAATAAAATTCAAACAAAGCAGAACAACACAAAGCAAAGCAAAAAGAAGAGCTGTGCCCAGACCTGGGAACTGTAAAGGGACTGCTTTTTCCCAGATTTTGATCTCCAGTCTGGATCAGCCGGCGTTTGGCCCCGTGCGGCTGGACGCGAGTCACCGTGCTCTTTGCTGAGGGCCAGCAGGGCTGGCTGCTCCGTACAGTGCTGCACTACCTTGCAGCTACTGATTCACTGCAGCAGAAATGATAGATTGCTTTACAGGAGGAAGAGAAAGGAGAAAAGACATTATGAAAGCCACCGGTACTTAAAACAGTGGATGTGCTCCACCTGCTGTCCATCGGCAACCGGGTGCGCCGGGATGAGAGGCGGCACCGAGAGCTTCGTGCTGCCGTCCTCTCCATTTTCACATTTGGAAGGGAGCCAGGGGAAAGAAGAAAGGAAAAATGGATGTGAAGAAGAAAGGAGAGTGAGAGAAGATCAGGGCTGCATGGCAGGAGAAAAAGAAATAAAAGAAGACAGAGCTCTTTCTATTTAAAAAAGAGATGCTTCAAGCATATGTAAGCTTGCAGCAAGCTTGGCCATGTAAAGTCATTTTGAATTATTTCAAAGCTCCCAAAAGAGGACATGAATGCTACATGCTATTTCTGATTGATGACAATGGGGTTTATACCTAGGACAACTAAGGTCAGATTCCCTTTGGCTGCTGATCCCTTCATCTCCAAGGCTTTGGAGTTGGGAAGGGCAGAGGGACAAACTTCCCAGGGATCCTGCTTTCCCCTGTGTCTCCTGCACCCCCTCTTCTGATAACCAGAGCTGCTCCTACTGCCACTGCAATGTGGAATGACAGACATGTGCCTCTTGCTCCTGGGCTTTTATAGACAGCTAAACTTTGCTTCTATTAATCTCCTTCCCCAGCCTAGGACTCATTTTCCATTCAGATCAGTGAAGCCTGTGAGCAGCTGTTGTCTAACCAGGCTGTATCTCACCTCATGGGATCTTCAGTCCTGACAATGTTTCCTGTGAAAGAGAGGAGGCAGGGACACAAAGCAAACTGAAGGCAACACGTTCAGGAGTACTCAGTGTCAGAGTCACCATGATGGCTTAGAAGTAGATATGTGGACATTTAAGTCTCATTAAGCTGATTGAAAATCCAATTCTCAGTATGATCTTCTGGGCATTTTTTCAATGTGAGAGCTGAGTCTGGTGTTTTGTCACATCCAGGGTGGAACTGCTGCTCAGAGAGGGACAGGGAGGAAAGACATCAGCCACAGGGTTGCCTCCATCAGCCAAAGGGTTTGTGCACAGGATGCAGCCAGGGCAGGAGAGAAAAGGTAAACTGCAAACATCACTCAAAATCCAAAAGGAAAAAACTATTAGCAAAATAATACACAATGCTCTGAGGCGTGAAAGGGATAATTTACTCAGTGCTTGTTTTCTCATAAGAAAAAACAAAACACACTGAACCTTTAGAGAGCTGTCCTGAAGAAGAATATTTTTGTGTGTTTCGAAATTTATATATCTTTACAAATATATAGCACATGTATAAATGCATGCACTCATATATATGTACATGCATAAATATACTGATGCCCTCACACAGGGGTCAGGGAGATCACTTCTGCCCAGATCTATTTTTTAAGGTGTTTAAGCACACAGCTGTGATGCACATAGCCAGGTATCCCTGCCCTTACACTGTCCAGTTGCACATTCCCTCTGCTGTAGTGTCATACTAATGAGAATACACGGCCCTGGGCTTTCTCTTTCTCTGACCAAACAACTTGGAGCATGGCTGGAGTGAGCACAGGTCCATCTGTATCCATCCATATAGACCTGTCCAAAGCTGTGCACATCCCTGCTGTCCTTGAAAGTCTTGTGCAAAGCAATTGCCCAAGACAGGGCAGTGTGTTTGTGACAGAGCAGTAACTAACCATAGGTTAATGCAATAACACTATCATTTAATATCTCACAGGACATCATCTGAGTATATTTCAGACCTGTCCTGAATACAGATATTACCAGTGGGTTGTAATTTGTCTGTGCCTTTGTCTGCAGCTGCTTCTCTCTATTATTCTGGAAAAAATTGCAGAAATTCATAAAAGCCACGGAAGAGTGGTAGGCTTATGAAGTGCGCTCCTGTTACCATTTCCTTGTCCTCATTATTAATCCACTCTACTTTTTCATCATTCTGTATCAGGTCTGTCTCCTACTGAAAAGAAGATGCTTCCTTTTTCCCTTTGCAGTGATATGAGCCTTTAATTCAACCCTGTCTGCTGGCTTTGACAGAGATGCACTAATTTGTAATCAGATTGAGGCTTTGACACTGTTCAAGTGCACACAAAATATGAAAGATACAGGAGAAAGAAGGAGAAGGGAAGAGAGGAAGAGAGAGAGAAAGGGAAAGGCTGTATGTGCAAAGTCGCTGCTTCTGATGTGACATTCAGCTCCGTGCACAAAGGAGCACAGAGGGGCCCAGGGAAAGAGACTTGCTTGGGAAGACACCAAACTTCCAGCCAAAAAACTGCTCTGCTATACCTCAGCCTGTTACCAGAAAAGGATGTAGGGAGGATAAAAAGATGACAAGGTCAGCCAGGGAATGACAGGAGAGGTACCAGGGACCAAGGGCACAGCTGAGGGCAGAGAGACAATGGAGAGACAAGTGACGAAGCAAGGGAGGGATGTAAAACAGTGAGGTGGGGGAAGGAATGAAAACTTCAAGGCAAAGAAAAGAGCAAGAATAGCACAGAGAGGAAGAGAAGGTGTCCTGACACCTTGTGGCACACATGTGACAAACAGGCAGGAGCAAGTGGCCAGAGTGACTCAGTCAGTGCCTGACCGAGCGTGTGTGGGGTCAGGACCTACTGAAAATGAAACTGCCACAGTCCAAATTCATCTTTCCTCTGTAATCTGAGTAAAATTAGATACAGTTTCTGCTTTTTCTCCAGCACACTGTTCAGTTATAGTCATCCTATCCTTCTTTATGGAGACCACGGATAACCCATTCCCTGCCCTCCCCCAGGAGCCAGGCAGGTAGGAAGCCTAATAAATAGGCTATCCCAACCATTTCCAACGTGCCTTTTATTTCAGAGGGATTATTTCAAGTGCATTTAGCTTTATTTTCTCCTCACTTTATTGAAGGTGCACACTCTGGTGGCCTTTCTGAGTGACCAATCTCCAGGACTCCAGGATATCTATTTTCTTTCAACTCCTTTGAGGGGAAATACCTCCCTGTTCTGCCACGCATGGGGAATGGCTGGTTACATGAGAGTTACTACACCCAGCAACCACACATGCTGTATTAAAATTGTAATCCAAGGGCACAGACATTGAGTATTGTGAACTATTCATGAGTCTTTCTCAAGGTTTTGGTCCAAAATTGTGATCTTAGTTATTTGTCACAAGAAAGGACCTGGGCAGAAATAGAATTCAAAGCTATTGATTGCAAACACTTTTATCTACAAAGTCAATACAAAACACTGAGAAACAGCGGCCTGACTTGTGTTACAGCTTCTTCTCTTTTTATTCCTTTCTGAAGAGGCTTCCCTGGGGATTCTGGATCTGCACCTTTATGGTGCAGAACTATGTTTTCCAGGTGAGCTGAAGCAGGAGGGATTTGAGGTTTGACAGTCTGTATCAAAGTCTTCCTGCAGTTTAGACAGCATGAGCAGAGCTTTGAAGGCTGTCAGCATCAGCCCAGCTCTTCTCCCATGCCTCCAGCAGATGTTCAGAGGGGAGAGAGTCACAGCACTGCTCAGGGTCTGTGCAGCCCAGACCCACCAGGGGCTGCTGGGTGCCCTGGATCCAGCTGGGTGCTGCTGGCAGGCACATGTGGACATGCATGTAGAGATACATACATGAGACCCCAGGGGACCTCCAGGCCCTGCACTCTGCCCAGTCCTTGGCTTGAGCCTCGTGCTCCTTCCATGAGGCAGATCCCCTGGTCTCTCCCTGGCTCCCTGAGCACTCGATTTACCCGCTGGCCAGCCCAGCCTGATGCTCACTGCTGGCACAGGCTGACACACACACACACCCCTACACACGCCCCTCTGGGTCCCACTCCAGCTGCTGCCACTGAGAACTGCCCACACACATGTGCAAAAATAGGCAGAAATGGTTTTTAATGAGAAAACAAGGACAGACAGCACTGGCCAGGTGCAGAGCAGGGCCAGATAAGCACAGTGACCAGCAACTTATGCACACAACCACCCTCTTTTAACCTTTATTCCTTATGTTTTCCATGCTTGTTCCTCCCAAAAATGTCTTGATCCCTCCCCTTTCTCATTTTGGGTTCCTTCCCCACCCTGAAACATCCTGTAAGTCACACACAGTCCTAAGATGCTGTACCCTGCACTCCATAAAGTCCCATCCCCATGTGATGGGGGACAAGTCAAAGGTATCCAAGTGCCTTTTGCTGACCCCATTACAAATAAAGTCCCCCATGGCCATGGGGCTGGTCACCTCCAGTGCCAGTCCTGGGAGGGGCAGGGCCATGTCCCCCTCCCCCAGACTTGTGGCCCTGCTCCCCTTCCATGCATGAGAGCACCAGTCCTTCCAGCACTAGCACACTGCTGTCCTTCATCCTACATGACTCAACGTGCCCAGTTGCTCTGAGGTTCATAGAGATTTTGGAAATGTCATCAGCAATAAACGTAATGGTGCTCTAATGGAAGGGGGGTGATGTGTTGAGGTGAAGTGCCATCACCTTCAGCAGCTGCCATCACCTGCCACCAGCGTGTCCTGCAGGCAGGCACACACACACACACCTGCTTTAGATTTCTAAAGCACAAGAGAAGGGACGAAAGGGGTGTGAGGAGAGAGAATGTAAGGCAGAGACAAGCTGGGAGGTAGGCTGGCCTCGATCTGCTGCTTGCAGACAGGAGGCAGAGGATGAGGACAGGGCAAAGAAAGGATGGTGAAACACTACAGGAGCAGAACAAATCTTCTGACAAGGAGAACAACGTGGTCTGCAAGGCTAATTTTTCATCTGCAAATACATGGATACACGCAGTCAAGGAGAATGTGGAAAATAAGAAAATGGAAAAAGAAATACATTTTAAATGAGCCGGTGCATTCAAATGTGAAAATGAGCCAGTGCAGAACTGAGAGGACCTGTGTCAAATAATCTGATTACACCAAAGTAAATTTTCCAGGATTTCAGAGACAGCTAGAAATGTACCTAAAGAGGCATAACTTAAAAAAACCTCAGTGTGACTCTGCTTTGCTGAGTGTGAAGTGAAAAGTAACCATTTTCTGTAAATGATTGTCTTGGTTGCAGCCAGGACAGGGTAATATTTGCAATAGGCAGGAGGGAGATGGCTGGGACCCAGAGGTTATTCTATACCACCTCATGCAATTGTAGGGAACAGGGGAAGGGAATGTCTTCTGGGAAGGGGTTCCTTCTGCTAGAGTAAATGTGGTGGAGGCAGCTGTCAGGTAGCGCCAGTTCTGAGCAATCACGTGTGAATCATTTCTCTGTCTTTGTTATTAATATGGCTCCTTTTACTGTTCTCCTGCTTAACCCATCGCTATTTTCATTAAATTGCTCTTACCTCAACCTGCTATTTTCACCATTTGTGCCTCCAATTCTCTCCAGCCTGCCATTAAAGGAGGAGGGGAACTGAGGGAGCAGCACACGGCTTGGAGCGTGTCAGTGGAAACACTAAACTGGGGAGTACCAGTCCTAAACCACAACAGTCATGTAGGTGGAAAATTTTCTTCAAGAGGTTCAATATTATATCCACACTGCAGGGTTTGGTAGAAATAGCTGCAGAAATGCTGCAGGCCGTGCAGCCAGGAGCTCTGCCACCAATGAGCAGGGCAAGTTACCCTCCCCTGGCTCTGCTCCTCTTTCAAAGCAGAGACTGGTACAGGAAGGGAGGCAGGTGGCTGGGAGGCCCCATGGGCCAGCCTGTGCCCTGCCTACCTCTGCCACAGCACCATCACTGAGGCACTCAGATCATCTTAATTACCAGCATGAAATACTTGCATGAGAATCCTGTAATGGTGGAGTCACAGGATGTTTGGGTCAGAAAGGACCTTCGAATACCAGCTAGTTCTAACCCCTCTGCCAGGGGCAGGGAAATCTTCAGCCACATGAGGTTGCTCAAAGCCCCATCAAGCCTGGCCTCAAACACTCCTGGGGATGGAGCACTGCTCTTTGTGCTCTGAAACTTCACTTGGTTACCCACTTTACTCTTTGGCAGCTATTAAAATGAAGAGCTGGTAATTAACTGTTCTCTGCACTTCATAGCCTGGGTTCTAGCATTTGGGCTTTTCAATCAGTAATATGAATTTTTTAGCTCTTTGCTTTTATTTTCATTCTTCCAGCTGTACTCTTGAAAATAATTCTCTCTTATCTTATCCTTCAGAGCTCACTAAAAAAAGGAGAGAAGCTCAACTTATGACTGAGTAATTTTCATAACAGACTTTGAGAGGTAAAAAGAAAAGCATGATAGACTAGGAGATGATACTCCTGCTGAGAGAGAATTTAAGAGACCTATTAGAGAAATACTAACAGTTTTGTTACAAGAATACTACATTTTTAGGATAGACATTAAGAAGAGAAGTAGATGCTAAAGGATCTGTGTTAGAAATTTAGTGAAGTGAATGCAAAAGAGCTCACATTCATAGAGAGAGATATCACTAATTACAAGACTGATTTGTGTTAATTTCACCCCTGGAAGTGCAGAAAAAAAAATTTTAAAAATAGATGCTAGTGTTTATAGGCTGCAAAAGTGTCTGTGACTAGGAAAAACTGTCTGAAGCCACTAAGATGCTGTCTGAAGCCACTACACTGAAGTCTAATGGAATTATAACATTTTTTTTTTAAGTAAGCAAAAAACCACATTGCAATTCATCCTTAAAAAGGAAGGGAAATCCTTAAAAATGAAAAGAACTTTAGGAAATGCTACCACAATGGTTTCAATTCCCACACTTAATTTCTCCTGGTGAGCTGTTTGGAGGCACAGCCTCTCTCAGCATGATTTAAAGCCTCTCTCTGCACCGTATGAGCATACATAGCTCTGCCTGTGCCTGGCTCTTGGCACCACGATTCCTCCACAAGCCTGTCCCCAGCTGGAGCTGCACTCACTCTTTCTCTATTCCATACATTTACCTGCTTTTTCTGGCACCTTTGGAAATTTCCCAGTGGTTTTAGGTTTTTTTCTTTGACTGGCTTTGTCATAAACCCTGTTGTTAGGGCTTGCCCTGGCATCAGCCCATCAGTTAATCTGCAGTCTGAAACAAGCATTGTCTTTTTGTCTTTGGCAATTGCCACCTCCATGGCCTGACACAACTGGCTACTCTGGGTGCTTCTGGGAGCTCTAGAAATCACCTATGTATTCTGCCTCAATAATATCCCAGAAGTAAGTCCAGAGCTCTTGAAAATGAATGAAAGATTTTGAGAAGGATCATGGTCACTGCCTTCATGGTTCCACATATGCAGATACAGAAATGCCTTTGGTAATAGACTAAAAATAAGAGAGGCAGATGGGGTGACACTGGAATGGTGTTAAGAGGTCTGGGGGAAATAAAGCAGTTTATGGAAGAAGTGAGGTTCAGAATTAAATTGGAGAGGCTTTTGAAATACAAATGGTGCTTGAGGAGAGGTTAGGACTTACTGGAGAAGATTTCTGAGGTGAGCATAATAATTAGGATCAAGTGAATGGGAACATAATGAGATTGGAAGGTGAGAAGTGCTGTTTCATTGCTGTGACTGAAGGGGTTAGTGTTACAGGAGGCTTTTGGCTGTGGAAAAACCAGTCTTATAGATAAATTATGCTCCCCCTCCCCATCACAGAGATGTGTTAATATGATTTTGTGGTTCAGCAGTGTTCTCATATGGGCTGTAAAGCAATTGGTTCATAAATTAAGAAAAATCACAAATTAGGAAAATGCATTTCACAAACACTTTTCAACATCCTCTGAAGACAGGTGTCACTGGGACATGATTTGGCTGGTTTGAACTGTGTGTCCTAGAGCATCCTGAGCAGCCACCACCTCCACTGCCCCAGCAGCACTTTTTTTCCCCATTCAAAAACATTAAAAAGGCTTCTTGGAGCAGTCATTGAGGATTTCAGGGCATCTGAGGACTCACCTGGGGCAGTGGCTCTGCCCTGAGACCCCACAGATGCTGAGCCAGAGCTGGCATGCTGTGCAGTGAAGGTGCACTGACTCCTGTGTGCCAAGCATCAGTCTGGGCTCTGTGTGCTGAGCAGCATTTCAGGAATCTCAGCAAAGCCCTGGGTGTCCAGAACACACTGGATTTAACTGTGCATGCACTGCTTAAGTATATACACAGAAGTTTTCCAGGATTTCCCTGTGGAAAATATGGAAATCCTCCTGCTGAAAGTAATTTTTCTTGCACAAGCTGTTCAGGCTCTGGTTTTCTGTACATTAATTACATTTTAAGTGCATTTGCTGAAGCCTTGTTTCGCTGGGCTTACTAAGTTATTGCCAGGAAGATGCTTGTTACAGGCAATGGAATGTAAAAATTACTGGAGTCCAGAATATGGTTTTGTTCATTTTTAGCCTATGTATTGGCTAGATAACACAAAACCCCAGGGTTTAAGCAATTGCAGAGCTAATGTTTCTCAGGAAGAGCACAATCTCTTTGTGAAAGTGCTGCAGCTGTGGAACTGTGCCTTTGCCACTCAGAGCACAGACACCATTTTCTGATTTCCCTGGTGTGCTTAGCTGATCCCCACCTGGGATGGAGCTCACATGGTGACTAGGAGCAGATCCTTAGCTCCTGCCAGAGCTGCAGTGACATGAGTTCTGTGGTCCAGGCCACCCCCTGCCATCTGCTCTGCATTCTCTGGTTAACACCCAGCCATGAGAAAATGGCACTGCTGGAGAAGGTTGGAGGTACAGAGCTCCTTTCCCACATCAGCTCATGAAACACAGACAGAAATAAGTGGAGCCTTCTTACTGGGACCTGTCATGGTAAACACTAACAGGGGCTAATTGCATTTTCTAGTACTTTCTTGGTGTATGTCAGATGGAGAGACAGAGATTGGTATCGTGCATTTGCTTGGAGAAAAATAATACATGGCACTAAAACAACATCAGAATCAGTGCATTTGCACTTCCCAGTTCCCACTACTCAAGCTCCTTCCACCATCACAGCATAAGAGACACGTGGTATCTGCAGCACTGATTTGCTACACACCCCTTCCAGAGAACACAGGGAACAGCAGGTGTTTCCAGGTTCCCAGGAATGTAGGTTTAAGATCCTACAAGCTGAATTCAGAAAGGAAAAATAATGTTCATTCTGCCACACATTTCTACATGTCTTTGAAACCTGTTACCCATCTACATATATATTTTGGTGATGCCTGGTAGCTCTCAGTGTTTCCTAAGCAAGAACAGACAGTGACATTTGCTACTGGCAAATAATACTGCAATTAAAACCTAATGTTAATGTGGCAAGTAATATTGGAACAGGACTTTACTGCAGATTGCTCACTGGAAACGTTTGCTCAAGAGAGGAAAAAACTTATCACAGGTTCAGACACACAAGAGGCAAACATTTACCCTGTAATGATACCAGTCTGGCTTTTTCCTTAAGCTTTTGCTTTCTGTTGGCATCCCTGGTTGGGACCAAATGCCATTTACCCAAATTTGCAGAATGCTGCTCTACTGACCTGTTATGTATGTTGTAATGTCACCACCTGTCCATTTGCATTGCCCTTGTTAAACTTCTAAAATAATAATTTAATAGAAGAGGGTGATATGAATCATCCAGGAATAATTTGAATTATCATCTGTAGATAATTCATTATGCACACATTTCTTGTGAGATCCTTAAATCAGCAGGGTTTCTTAATCAGACTTAAAAATTTTGTCTGTAACAGCTAGAGACTTGACCCATAAATCAGCAGCTAGGCCAACAGGTCCAATTCATGCTTCACATATTTTTCCCTGTGAGAAAGAGACACTTAATTACCACCAAGGTCACAGAAAAGGGGAAAAACCCTGTAACACTGAGTTGGTTTTGACAGTTCCAGTGCTGGCAGCATTTTCTGAAAGCAGAGTGATTTGCAAGCAAAAGAAAGCATGGCCAGCAACACTGCTGCAGTACTGCCATCCTGACAGGGAGCTCCAAATGAGTGCTGGTGCCAGTAGAGTTAGCACAATTCATCTTCCTCTGTCAGTGGGAGATAATATTTGCTCAAGAGAGACAGTCACACTCTTAGTCCGATTTTATTAGCAAAAATAATTAGTGATTCTGATACAGCCTCCTTTTCTATTCTTCAGTGAAGAAAGCACATGGTTTGCATCCTTTCCTTTGTGGGAGAGAAAGTGTTTATGCAATTTATGGAGGGATCAGGTCATGGCTTGACCATGGCACCCAGCTATGGTGCAGAGTGCCCCGGGGCTGGCAGGGAGGTCTGCAGGGACATGCTGCACCCAGCCAGCACTGCTGCTGAGGAGGGAGGGAGGGAGGGCTGTGAGGGCTTCAGCAAGACCCACAACCCTTCCTAAAATTAATTTACAAAGGAGTAAAGCCATCACCAGCAGGTCCATACACCTCTGTCAGTGATGTCTCCTTCTGTCCCACTGAGATGGATGGGCTGCGTAAAGGGGCCCAGGACTGGCACAGCCAGGAGAAAAAGTGCTGAGCACAGCTCTCTGAAGCACATTAGCCTATCTTATAATTTCATTCTCTTATTTTCACAAATGGCATTGATTTAGCAACCATATAAACCCCTGCAAATTTGAAAAGGAAGTCTAGGTTTATAAATCCACACTTATCCAGCCAAGTAAATGCCCCTAATCTTAGAAGTGCCAAGTCGCTGCCACATTGTCCTGAGGTGAACAGCACTGAATATCTGGTGCCTCTGAAAGCCAGGTGATAAATTTCAGAGTTTTGCAAACTCTGGGCCAAGGGTTTTGCTAATCAATAGCCATTGTTCACATATAATGACCTGTCTAAGAGCAGCTGGCCTGGATGATGGATGCTTGTCTGATCCTGAAACATGTTTACTAGATTGGATTCAGCAAATCAAACCCAACTAATTAGTTCTATTAATACTTATTTGAACTAGATTTAGGGGTTTGGGCAGGGTTGCTTTCCACTTGCTTTTCTGTTTTTTCATTCTGGCAGCGCAGGTCATAAAGTTCATTAAGGTTGAGAAGTGCCTGAATTTTGGTTCAACTTTTGTTAACCAGTGCCTGAGCAAAGCAGACCCTCAAAGAGAGAGATGGGAATCAGCTATGCACTTCAGGAAAAGGGGATCTCTATGAAGAGTGATGTCACTGAGATATCTTGGCAGCCACTCTATGCACTATCTCTGTGTCCAAAGTTTTCAAGAGTTCAGCAAATTTGAGTGCTCTTGAACTGGAGGAGATGGTATCTCCTTTTATGTTTTATTCAATAAAGAAAATACTTTTGTTTTTCCACAAGTAACAATTATTATTACTTGCATTCATAAGAATCATAAAATATGCTCAGCTTGAAAATATGGCTGGCTTTTTAGCATGATCAGTTAAATACATTTTCTCTCGTGGCAAAGCTGTCTTTAAAACATTTGGCCTGCACCATGTGTGTAAAATCAGCCTTTTCATGTAATTGATTCCTCTTTTCTACAATTTGGGAGTCTGATACAGGTGTTTTTCCAAGGTACCCTTGGATAACAGATTTTTTATCAGAGAAAGGGTGCAGCAGAGAAAAGGAGACTGCAAATTGGCTGTGCTCCGGCACCAGAATGAAACAGCACCATGTTGCTATTTTAGCTTTTTCTTGGTTGCTATATGGTAATTTGATTGTGTTATTTTACTCCAGCATGTGATTCTGTCTATTCTTCCCAAACTCCAACACAGGAGACATAAAGAGGTGAGAGATTTATTTCAGGGCTCAGTCAGTTTTGAACGTGATGAATTTGGCAAATGAGCGTATTCTTGGCCAGAAAGCAGCAACCACGTCAGCAGGTAAGATTCATCTCACTGTCAGATGATGGAGAGAAGGTGTTTGATGCTTTGTAATGCAGGGACAAGTGGCTCCAGCATTCAGAGTGACAGAAGAAGGCATAAAGTTGTCAAGTTATCTTCCTTGCTGCTCTGGCTGCGGTCAGCAAGAAGCCGCCTGTCCAGAAGCGAGGGTTTGAAAGATTACATGCAGCACTGCAAACTGATGATGCCTGAATCTGAGCTCTTCCAGCTGAAGTAGCTGCTTTGTACTAGCAAAGATGCATTTCTTGAAAAGACACTGCTGTATTTACTTTCCTTAGCTGGGAGGCCATGTCAAGTGTGCCATGGAGTGTCTTGTATTAGGTAAAACAATAAAACATTCTTCTCCTCAAGGATGATCATAGAACCATAGAATGGCTTGGGTTGGAAGGGACCCTAAAGATCATCTAATTCCAACCTGGTTGCTCAAAACCCCATCCAACCTGGCCCCGAACACTCCCAGGGATGGATCATCCACATTAAGTTGATTAAAGAAGTGGTTTCTAGGCATGTTTGAAAGTTAAAACCAGGTTGGGTTTGTTTGTTTGTGTTATCACCACGGATATGCGTTTCCCTTCAGGCAAGATGCTGGAAGTGAGGACCCTTACTTCCCTTACCTGGAGGCTGTGGCACAAGAGCAGCATTGAAGCCCACGAAGCCCCGGTGTGACACAGGCGGGCTCTGCCTGAAGCACCGCGCGTCCCTCACCCACCCCTTGGGAGGAGGCTGATAATCAGCTACAGGGAACATTTTCCATGCTCCTCCTTCTCTGGCCTTTTGCAGTAAATCTGTACATTTTCCAGTCCTGGTGTCTGTGAACACCGCCCCTAAACACCTCAGGGGCATCTGCGAGCCCTGGGTACCCCGGCCCAGAGAGGGACAAACTGCAGTGGCTGTGCTTATTTCGACTCGTTTCAGGCTGTCTTCAGTCCCAGAGAGGTGTAATGATAAGCAGACCACAAAGTCAGCTTTTTTTTTTAGGCAGCTTTTCAAACTAACATTTGAAGAAAAAGCAACACGAAATGCAATTTTAAGGGTAGAAATCCGACGCTTTTCTGATTGCTTAACTTATCTGAACCAGAGGACTGTGAAATGAACAGCCTCGGGCACGTTTGACCAAGAGGGCTCGGGAGCAGGAATGGGACTGTGTGACTGATTCCAGGAGAGAGGGGCTCCCTCTCCCCTGCTGCCTTGTGTAAACCTGGAATTACTCCTTCTGCTCGCTAAAGAACTGCCTTTCTGGAGCAAACAGCATTTGTCATTACCAGGAAGGGATGCTGACACTCCTTTTTCTTAAGGCTAGCATTCATTCATGTATGTGCAGTCGGGCTATCAGACCGAGCAGGCAGGCTAGCTTACAGAAGTAGAATCAGCACATTTGACTCAATAACATTTTTTATCATTAAATAAATAAGTCTGCTAAAAATTCCCACTTCAGCCATCAGCAATATATTTTACCTACTAACAAACAACCACATCCCACTGCTGTGCAGCATTCAGAAAGCATTAAGTCGGGCTATTAGAATTCATTAAATTGACTCAAAAAGCACAATGGGCATATTATCACACAGGCACACGCACTTCCACACGCACATTGTTCTCTGTCCAGGGAACACTCCCTGCCACCTTTCTCAGCAGTCACGCACACCAGGAGCTCCTCTGATTTTAATGAACTCAAGATTTTCCCGTAACTGCCCATCTCCAGGGCTCTGAGAAAACAAACACTCAGGAACGCGGCTCATTTGGCTGCATTGTCACAACTTGTCTCGGCTATTTCAGCCTCCTACAATACGCACTTAGCAGTGGTCGAGAGCCTCGCTGCTGTGTCGTGCACAGATCAAAAGAAGTTCAAAAGCCTTCCTCAAGTTTCGAGGCTTAGTCCTGCTGGTAATAGCATCAGTGATGAAATTGCAATTGTATTTGATGCGAACAACAGCAGGCACCTTGGGTCTCATCCTGGGAAGTACTGAGCTGCTGCAGCCCTCAGTAAATCCAAGGAGAATAGCTCAGCAAAAGCACATCTTATTTACTATCAATATATTTACCAGGTAGTCCAATTAAACTTGACAGCCTGTTTATAGAGGCTTTCTGCCCAGTAGCAGCTGAACAGGTATCAGCCAACCGACTGTAACACAGCAGCAAACTGAGCAAAAGATGCTGGTGCTGGTCTCTTCATCATTTGAGCTGTACATCGTTGATCACAAACATTGATACGAGTCAAATAAAGGTCATAGCACATCTATATCTAGCTTTAGGTGAAAGAACACCAAAGCCTTTTAATGCTGACAATGCTTCCCAAAATTTATTGTGACCTTCAAGAACCTGAAAATATTCTGCACCATTACCGTCTCAGGGTCAGCATACATTCATTATTCATTAGAAAAAGAAACTGCTGGGGTGACAGAAATCTGGTGGTATAGATTAGCTGCTGAGATTTTTGATTTCCCAAATCATCTAACAGGAAAGCAGCCAGGGGGGAGGAGAGGAGGGAGCAGAGAGCTTTGGCAATTATCTTGTCTGAGTTAGTTATGCCTCAGCTTGCAGTACACATGTGGCCATGGGTACTTCAATAACCAGTTAGTTCTCATTTGATCTATTCCCTCCTCCCCAGCACCTTGTCTTTGAGATCATGACCTGATCAGACAAACTTCTCTGTCTCATCTCCTTGGATCATTCATTACTTCACTAAAACCTTCAATCCTGATGCCTCTTTGACACCAGAAAGTCCCCTGATGGGGTTTGTACCTGGCAAGGTGCTGAGCGACTCTGGCACAGTGCTCAGCAAAGAGAGAAACAAGGTTCCTTGTGTAGAGGGTAGTCCCCACCTGTGACCCAAAGGGTGACTGTTCAAACTGTTCCCTTCTGTCTTTGGTCTCCCTGGGAGCCTCTCAGGGACCCCGGCCAGCCCCGGGCTGGCAGACACCGGGGGGGCTCCCCCGACGGGTCCGACAGCGGGGGGACACTCTGAGGACACTCAGAGGGGGGACACTCTGAGGACACTCAGAGAGGGGACACTCTCTGTGCCCCAGGGTACTGATGGCAGCTGGGCCAGTGCCTGTGCAGCAGGAGAGACACTGGAGACAGTGGCAGAGAAAAAGGCCGACTCTCAGCAGAGGGAATTCCAAGGTTTATTCAGAGCTCCCGAGGGACTCCTGTAACCTCAGGGGGCCTCCTGCTCAGAGCCCCGGGAGCTATGCCAAGGTCACATTTAAAGGGAGGTGGAAACAAAAAGTAGATAACGTTTGTTGACCAATAAGGGTGCTAAAGGGATGGGATCTTAAGGAATGGACATTTTGGGCAACGTATAGGATACTTCTTGGGGGGCTGACTCTTGGCCTCCAGCTAATCACACGACAGATTGGGCCGAAGGTTCTGGATAAAGAGGATGGGATGCTGAACGATTGACAGAGGGTCAGGGTGGGGGGTTTGGGGATGATCTCAACCCAGGAGAATGTTAACATAGGTATAGGGAAGGGGTACAGTTTGGGGTAGACTACTTAGGAAAACTAAAGGAATACAAAAAACTATTACAAAGTATTACAAAATATAAAAACACACTACAACATCCTTCCAATCAGTTTTTTTGTGCATTCACCCAGTAAACAGTACTACATTCCTCTTTCCATCACTTTCCTTTCTGCCATTTCCCCAGCATGTTTTATGCCTCGCCACTTGATTTTTAAAGTCAGTAACTCCCCAATTACAGTGTCTGCTTGGTAAGACACAGATCTTGCCAAATCTTTCACCAAAGCTGGGGTCCTGGCAAGGAATGTTAATTATACCAAAGGCAGTTGTTCTATTAACCTACAATGTTCTTAGTGCTTGACTGGGAGGTGGGGCTGTTTTTACTGTACATTTAGAAAACATGCTTATGCTAAGACTATTTAAATCAAGCAGATCCTGAGGTGAGACAAATATAGAAGGTTCTGGGCTGAACCAGAGTGATCAGGGATTGTGCTGCTTCTGGAATGGCACAAAAACACACCTGGAGGGTCCTGTTCAGTGTATTCTTTGTGCCACTTTTATTGTATTACTCTGAGTTCTTTTTAGTTTGTGCCTTTGTACTGGAGAATTAGTTAAATGCATCTCTCACTAGAGTTTTTTAATTGCAAGCCCAATAAACCCTGTCTGCTTATTTGTTTATACAAATCACATTATGGATAATAAACATAACAAGGGTGTACAGTGGGTATAAACACTTAAATCACATCACTGGAAAGGTACACTAGGACATACAGAAAAGAGAGGAGTGAGAAGAGTGTAGCAGCATATTTTAAGAGAGGCAGCATGTAGCTAGGAAATTAATGAACTCCAATTATATTCCATTTTCTTTACTTTCTGTGCTATATATTTTCTTGCTTAGGACATTACATGGTTCATTCTGCACCACTGTTTTTTAATGATTTGAGTGCCTCTTCAAAACACTTTTTCAGTAGATTTGCTTTCTGGAGTAATTACTTAGCTGTCTGTTATTGTTCATGAATTCTGATGTTACTTTGTCTTAGAATCAGTAAAATACAAAAAGAATTTACACTGCTGGAATAAGCAGGTTAAGGAAGGAAAAAAGTAACCTTTTGATGTATTTTATTACAATGTAGAAATGAGTTCTTGAATATAAAACTGAATTTGACTCATAAAAACTGCAGAATGAAGTTTCATTAGAACTGAGTTCATTGTAAGCATAGTTTGAAGAGCATTCTCCTTTTCCAAACTCAGCTTCCAGAAGTCTCTGGATGCAATTTATAAAGCTCAGCCCTGTAATCAATCCCTCAGTGGAAACCAGGAACTGCAGCTGAAAGCCTCAGGATGTTGCATGGGGCCTAATTTAAGTGCCCTGGAGGCAGACAGTGGAGGATGGGCCTCTCGCAGTGGCCTCTCCTGCCTTTCCCCAAGGAAAGCCTGGATCTCCTCTTGCTGCCTCTGGCCCGATCCCCACTCAGGTGCCTGGCCACAGGTGACAAGTGACAGGCACTGTCACTGCTTCCCCTGCCAGGAGCACGGTCCTGCTGGGTGAAATGGAGCCTGGTAAAAGTGAATTCAGCCATCCTCTGCATCACCATTTGCTTGCAGCTGGATTTTCAAATGTGCTGAGGAAAGGCCAGTAAGCAAAAGTAAATGCCTAGCTCACTGAATGTTGCCTAACAAATAAATGAGCTGCTTGCACATGTTTTTATATAAGGGACTAATGAATCAGGTATCAGAAGTCCTCAAGAGGGCTGACAAACAGGAGCACTCTGGTGTTGTGCAGTGCAGACACAGCCTGGGACTTTCCAAAAGAGGAACTCCAGGCAGAGCAGCTGTCCCAGTCAACAGCAAACCCTGCACAGGGCTGACATACACAGGCAGCCTCAGCTTGTCCAACAGGACACCAGGCTGCTGGATCCCAAATGTGCCACCATCTCCTGTGGCCTGCTCATGAAGAAGTGTCTCCAGCAGAAAGCCAAGCTCTGTGCCCAAGGCTAAACAAAATGAACTTGGGCTGTAAAGTGCTGGGATGAGACAAACCAGAGCTGTTGGGTGCAGCCATCAGTGAGCAACCTTGTCCTGCAGTGCCAGTACTGGGGAGGGTCTCTTGACTACCCAGAATGGTTACTGCTGTCACTGCTGCGCCAGCACCCAGTGATGTGAGTGCAGCCAGTGGGAGAGGCAAGTCCTGAAAGAGGACACCAAGATGACCTGCCCTTGGAAAAATGGAATTTAAATGGAATTTTGGCTCAAAAGTGCAGCTCAAACTTACCTGGGTCAACGACCATTTTTTTCTAGTGGTCCTTTGAAGATTTATTAATTCAACACAACAGGAAAAGCAGCCAATGAACATTCTGGGTATGGTTTTGACTTTACCCACACCATTTTCTATCTCTGTATATTTCTAGCTCATATTATATTAAAACTGTTTAGTGTTACGTTCATTATAGCGTCTTTCATTAGAATTTCTCTCTTGGGTATGAAGACATAATCCACATGAATATTTTTTCCCATTATGAGCCACATTATTAAGTCCATTATTGTATTTTAATTGATGTTATTATAGCACATTAAGTACTTTGACATGGGTTAGAGATAGTTTGTTAATAACACTATTACTAAAATACTAAAAGCTATGTTTCTATTCTGGTTGAAGTCAAAGCTTTCAAAATTGTACTCATTCTGTCACGTAACTTGGGAACACAAATCTGGCATTATCCTACTGTCCTTTATAGTGCTTCTAACTCCCCTAATAAAGGGCTGTTTCAACAATGCCCCTGTATATCACTGAACCAGTGGTGACACAGAGCAATATATCACATCTGGTTACAGTCACTGACTGTGTCAAACAAAGTTTTATCCTATCTAAAAAGTCTGAATTACCTCAGCTTTGCTATTTACATGAATAATGATAAAATAACTGTCAGGATACTTTTAGAATTTACTCTTGGAAAATTTTGGGGCTTACTTACAGTCTGTTGTGTTTTTCCCAGTATTTCTTTGAGATGCCTTTGTGTCTCCTACATCCTCAGCAGAACTGCAAACACTTTTATCATCACCAAATCCTTTCCAGCAACACCCTGCATGACTTAACAGACTGAATTTGTCAGCTACACTATCTCTGTTTCCATTTATCATGGACGAATTTGCAGTTTTCTGTGCCATGTTCCAGGTTAAACAGAATTAAAGACTAGAAAAAAGCACAGGCACCTTCCTTTAAAAGAAAACCACAACTAAGGAAGCTGGTTTATAGTGAAACACAGTAAATGGGAAACTTCTGATTAACATGTGGGCTGAGCTTTCTTTCAGGATAAGACCTTACTTCAAAAGACTATGAGGAAACATCTAGTAAGAATTTCCACTGGTATAAAGCTAAAAAAGGTAACCAGTTAAGCCTGTATGCAATACTTATGCTTGGGTCTCAAGCAGAGATTATATCTTTACTGTTTGACACCATAAGACATTCCCAGGCATTTGAGCAGGTGGGCTTTTAAAATATGACAATGGCCTCTGGGACAATTTTGGTCTCGGGTAACTTGTACTCTCCATACTCCATATCCTCATGACCCATCTTGCATGAGACTACCCTGTTTGAGAGGCCAAGAAAGTCCAACAGTGTGGGTGTAGACCCTTCTGTCAAAGGGCTTTGGTTCTCAGCACACTAAATAACCCACAGAGATGTAGCCAGCTAGTCCCATTGCAATGATGGTCATTTTTGCCCATCATTCCTTTAATGTTTCCTGCAGAAGCTCAGAGACAGCCTATTTTCCAGCCAGAATGTGGAAAGACCATTCCCATCAGCTTCAGTGAGAGATGAATCAGGTCTTGTAAGCAGAAAGCTATGGACAAGTAAAGCAATGAGGAAAATCAATCTTTTTTCTCTATGAGACTACTCTTGAGTCCAAGAGTTCTGTTCGTGAAATGCACACAGATCACAAAAAACTTCCAAAAGTTTGGAGAGGGCTGTCTGAATTGGATTACACCCCTCACCCAAAAGGCTGCAAACCAGAGTGAAGAAGCTTGTTCCCACCTCTGGAGTCAGTCAAGCCAAAGGCAGCCCCCACACCCAGGGACTGTTTTGTGACCACTGGTGGGGCAGGGTGGACACTGGGACTGCCCTTGCCTAGGGAGAAAGCAAACCAGTGGTGAAGGTTCATTTCAGCATGTTTTCCTGGGATTCTGCTAAAAGCTTAAACCTTTCCCAGACAAGAGGGAAGTCTAATTCAGACTGTACTGGGAGCTTTCCTTCACTTCTTAAGGCACAAAGTGTATTTTCACAGCTCCTTGCCACATGGCAAGCTTGATATGCAATGACCATAGTGTATGTAAGCCCTTAACTATGTGAAATAGATTAATTAAACTTGGCATTTGTAGATAAAGCATATCAACAACTACTTGGTTGCACAGTTTTATGAACTCTCTGTCACACACTTTTCTAGGCATAGGTATTTAATCAAAATCTGTATGGGAAACATTACTTTCTCAGGCTTTTATTTTTTTCAGATGAATGTTTCTCCTGTTTTCCAGTGTGAATTTTTTTGCCTTTTTCTCAGATGATTTACTCCTCCCAGGTGTGGAAGACAGTCTTGAATTTCTCCCTCATCTGTCTCACGATCATCACAAGACCAGAGAACGGGACCACCACCAACGAGGACCCTGACCAGGACCCTGGCCTCCTTGAGGTGGATGCTTGCCAAGATCACGAGAGCTCTGAGAAAAGCTTTGGTCTGCCAGTGATTGTTTGCAGGTGTATTTGCAAAATCATGGAACACTGCTTCAGAGAGGGGGCAACGTGCCCTTTTCATGCTTACAGTAGCTCATGAATTTTCCCCACCTCTTGGCCAAATGAACTTGTGGGAGCAATCCTGGTGGTCCCCCATGAAAAACCCTTCATCTGCTTCATGACCACCGTGATGGACGGAGATTGATGCCACCCTTCTAAGGACTGAGACTGAGACACTTGTACTGAATTCTGCTAAAGACTGAGACTGAGATCCTTGTCTAAGGACTGAGACTGAGACCCCTATGATTCTGACACAGGGGCACTGATCACTTTCCTGCAGGTGTGTTTGCTGGACCAAGAAGACAATGGGCCTTGCTCACTGCTATGGACTATCTGTACCTGTTCCCCTTTATGGCCTATTCTTCATGGTCACCCTCCAGCAATTTCAAGAGACTCAATTCTTTATTGTTTTACCTACTCCCCCCTCCCTGCTGAGAACTANGAGCAGTACTGAAATCCCCTCCTGGCTGTGTTTTGCACTCTGAGATCACATAAACGAACCATCACGGCCCTCGCTCGTAGGAGCGGATCGTGGCACCAGGGAAGCCTGAAGGGTATGAGGGCAGCAGCCACTGTGAGTACTGATGCCAGTGCTGTCTGTTTGGTTTGGTTTGATTGCTTGGTTATTTTAAAAAAAATAAATAAAATTGATTGAAAACAACTCTCAAAAATCTTTTCTTGGCAATATGGTGTACAGTAGTCTACAGCCTACAACTGCATTGATGTGACTCACAGGCATTTATGGCAAGCAAGAAGCAGTCTTCCCTTCTTTACCCAGGTTTCATATTTTTATGTGTGGAGGACAACTCCTTTTGACTTCTGGATAAACTCTGCATTTTTTATGCAGATATTTTGCTAATCCAGCTGCTTCCACTTCCCTGCAGAGAAATTTTTTTTTTTGGATCATCATGATGACCTTCCGAACACCTTCAGAGCTTTTTTCCTATATTGCAGCACTGGACTCCAAAAGCTTCTCAGTTTTAATTCTTGTTCTGCTAGAGGGGTCTTCTTTACTATCAGAAGGTCAATTAATACTCCAATGCTCCATTTCCCTACAAACATCAAGGGATATTGTGGTAATAATTGGAAGTTTTTGACAGAGCTCTCATTAGCAGCAGCTTCATTAAAATGTTATTTTTTTTAAAAAAAGACTCTGCAGCTGATATTAGCAAAAAATATTTTATGCAGAGGAGACAACAATTTTGAAAGAAAAGAGTCCAAATGTGCTAGGTGCAATTTCCACCCTCCTCTAGACATAAAAGACTTTTCTCTCTGTTTCAGTGCTCTGCTGACTTCCAAAAACCTTTTGTGCAACCCCAGCAAGCACCAGCTATATTGGTGTAACAAAGTCATTGGGTTCTCTTCTGTGTGAAAGATATTTACATATATAAAAACCCCAGCCCCTGTTGCAATATGCATCCCTCCTCTGCTCCCTTCCTTTATCCACAGAGGGTGAGAAGCTATTACACACTCCTTCCAGGACCTATGGGACAGCTGCTGTGCTGGGAGAGACACGTGTGAAACAGGGATCTCTGCTTCTTGGGCAGCAGTCCAACACCAAACTCTCAATGGATCTAACACAGGACACAGGAGCTAGAGCGAGAGATTTCTAATGTCTCCAACAGCATGCACTGACTGCAAAACAGATTCAGCAGTTGCAGAAAGCTGAAAGGAACTGAGGAAGGAAGGAACTGAAATCAGAACTGTGCTTTTTCCAGTCTTTTCCATGTGCTTGAGTAGTGCTATGTATAACAATAGTACATAGCAAATCCCTGAGCAGAAATTAAAATGGCTGATGGAATCCTTGTCACGTCCATGATGATCTTTAATACCCAAATTAATAGCTGAGAAGCATATCTTGGTAGACAGATACTTAAAAGCTGTCTCTCCCCAAAGAGGCATCCTGCCTCCTCTATGAGCTAATCCATTCCTGCTAATGGATTTGGCAAATGAGCCTTTATTTGCACCCCAAAAGGGCACTTTCATGGTCCTTCTAAAGACCCTGAAACTTGGTGCAGCTTGTACATACCCACTTGCATTCCATGTTTTTGGGACTAAGATCCCCACATCAGACACACAGTGTGAAAAGAGGCTGGCTTCAGGCAACAGGGCCAAGGAAAATGTTAACAACTGCTTGTGTTGCTTTTGTTTGTGTTTCCTAAGGATCACAGATGAGTTTTTTTATTTGTTAACAACACTCCTGATTGTGGAGCTCTGGTGCATTTATACATCTAATGTGATTTGGTGGGGTTCTACCCCAGTGTGCCTGAAGCTGCAATGCAATATCCTCTCACTTTCACCATTCAAGGACTGCAACACTGGTTCATGACCTCATCAGCTTCAGGTTCATCATCCTCTTGAGAAAAGCAAAGGGCAATTTTATCACAAAGAATCACCACAAGAAGCAAGAGGGTCACTGTGTGGAGCAGTGTGGGGCTGCACCCCGAGCAGCACAGTGAGAGCTTTAGGAGATGGCTGGAAGATGGACAAGAGAAGGCTCCAGAGAGACCTCATAGCAGCCTTCCAGTACTTGAAAGGGCTTGAAAAAAGATGGAGAGTGACTTTTTACATGGGTAGATGTAAAAAGGGGGAGAATAGGACAAGGGGGAATGGTTTTAAACTAAAGGAGGAGAGATTTAGATAAGATGTTAGGAAGAAAATTCTTCACTCATAAGGTAGTGAAAGACTGGCACTTTTAAGGTTGCCCAGAAAAGCTGTGGCTGCCCCATCCCTGGAAGTGCTTAAGGCCAGGCTGGATGGGGCTCTGAGCAACCTGGTCAGTGGAAGGTGCCCTTGCCCATGGCAGGCAGTTTGGAACTGGATGATCTTTCAGGCCCCTTCCAACTCAAACCATCTGATGATTCTGTAATTCTCTGATTTTCTTTTCTCTCCCCCACCCACATTTGTTATTCTCCCTCTTTCTGTGTTAGTGGGTCAGAGAGCCCTTCCAAGCAGTGTCAAGCTGGCCCATGAGTGTGACTGAGTGAAGGAGGAACAAGGAGCTGCACCAAAGGCAGCCCCACCATTGCCCCCTTTTCACACTCAGTAAAGATTCTTTTAATTGAAAAAGGAGACCTGAATGGGTCTGGTAACCTGTTCAGAGCCTGCTTTTGAAAGTTAGTGAGTGGTGACTCAAAACCCCCAAATATTTTCTCATTCCCTGGCTTCTGACTGAGGCAGCTCTGTGCTCCTCAGGAGCTGCTTGGGTTTTACCACCTCAGACTTTTAGGTACAGTGCCCTGACAGAAGTCAATGTAGCAGCCAAGTGACAAGAGGCAAAAATATTTTCAGGCTTTGCAATCAGTTACTAGATTTTGCTTCTGATAGACAGTTAACAGGAGCATTGTTTTGAGCATTTTGAAGTGTCAACCATAGCCCTTGCTGACCAGCTTCTTGTTCTTCAGCACTGGAAATGCATTGGGGCATCTAGAGAAAATATCTGCTTTTTCTGCACAGCAGGAGAATATATTGGACTGTGAGGTGATAGAATTTGATGAATGCAAAAGGAACAAGGCATCTTAGATATTACATTTTAATGTGTTTAAAAGTTGTCTTAACCTGACAATGTACACAGAAGCCTCAGGAATAAAGTCTAGCATTTCTGATTTCTGTGCTGGTCAGTTTTTGTGTGCATCAGCAGCCAAGCTTCCCAGGCATCTAATTATCTGATCAGGATGGGTCTTTACTAACTCTCTTTACTAACTCTGTTTATAAAGGGATCCTCCTTTCTTGACTTTCTTCTCTCTTCCCATGCAAAAATTCATTTAGAAGGTAAAATGGCCAGAATGTCCTTTTACTGTAAGTGAATATGGACTTTCTTCAGGCCACTTCCTTCAAAACTTCCTTAAAATCCTCTTGTTCAGAGAAACCAATTTCTGAGGTCATGTTGCCCTGACTAGTTTTGCTGTCCTGACCCAGCTAAAGGAAGGACAAAATGAATTCCAGTATATTTATGGCATCTGTAGCAAATCCTGCAGAACAAAAAAAAAAAAAAAATTCTGAAAAATATACATGCCATTCTAGCTTCTTGCTATATTCAAATATGTAATGACAGCTGAAAGATATTCTCTGACTGCAACTGTACTGAGCCTCCTGGCAGCCAGGGAATGAGAATCAGCACCCAATCACATGCACCAGGACAGACTCAGCTCCCCATCACATGTGCCACCCTAACAGAGACAGAAGCTCTAATCAGCTGGATTGGTATGTCTAGGCAGTCTTTTGAGGGATGCCAGAGGCTGATGGTGAGATCAGACATCACCAATATCTTCACAGATGCCTGCAATTTCTGACAATATAGGCTCTGAAGGCGTTGCTTTGGGACATCAGCATGAATGAATCTTGTGGTTAAGCAGGAAAATATAACAAGATGTTTAAGAGCCTCTTTTCCTGCAGATATGCAGCAGCCTGCCTCAGAGTAATCACTTCTCAAAATCAACTGGTGATAGGAATTATTACATTTAGCTTTTGCTTTGTTTAAACTTCATCCTGGGAAAGAGTAAGAGGATTTGGATAAAAAACTTAAGCCTAATTAATATTTTAGGTTTTATGTTTCCTTAATTTGACTTCATTTTCAGTGTATTTTAAACGAGATTCTTTTATCTAGGGAAGCCAAGTTTACATTATTTTGCTATCCCAGTTTGCAGGAATTGCCAAGGCTGGATGAGGCAGTCCCCAGGTCTGTAATGCCATGCAGTTGTAGCAGGTTTTACAGCATTCACCCTGAAGCACATAGTACTCATGGCATTTTACTACTCTAAAGTATCACACTTGGAATTGCCCAAAAGAGAGCACTTTTGACTTTAAAAAGGGGCTGTATAACAATTCTCTGCCTCGGCTGTTTGCTGAATGGGTTCTTTTCTTTCTCATGTGGTGAAGACAATGTTTAGCAGTTGAAGTAACTCACCATGCACCACGTTTGGATGTAATATTCACTAAATCCTGAGGTGAACAAATTCCCAGGTAAGGAATAGAACATTTCTTAAACACCTACATACACAAGGGAACTGATACTTTCCCAAAGATCTAAAACCAAGCCAGGATATAACAGGAGGGCACCAAAACCATGGCCAAATGATTAAAATGCAGCAACAAGAGCACATGGCCCCTGCTGACACCCATGTCTGTGCTTGTGACTGGTACTGCCCTTGGGCACGAGGCTGCCTCACCTCCAGCACGTTCATTAGCACATGCACCTTCACATGTCTTGTATCATTTTCTCCTATTCAGTACAAATTGTCCTTCTGCTCCCTCATACCCTTGTGTGCACGGAGGTGTCACCACAGAGCTGGCATGAGGCAGGTCCAGAGGCTGTGCCAGCCATTCCTCTGCTGCTGGTGGGCAATGGGCAGAAAGAATTGTAATACACTGAAGGAAAGGAATAACAACAGCTTGTTACAGTTGGTACAGGCACCAACACGCTTCCTAGGAGCAAGAAGCCTTTTGTTTTTCAGTTTGTTCCAGTTGCTTACAGCAAACACATCACCACATGCACCCTTTTCTCCTCTGCTGCTGTTTGCAGCAATGGAAGCCTTCAGGTGCTCTGCAGCACCTTGCACTCCTCTTGATTAAGGGTTTGCTGTCTCCATAGAGGGCCCATCACTAGCTCATTCAACACAAGTTGTCTCAGGCTTTAATTAATTTAATTGAATACATTTTATTTTATCTTACTGACTCTTGTGATTCTTAATCAAAATACAGCTTCTCTGCTTTCTGAGGTGGTGCATGCCTTCAAAACTAGCATTTAGGAAAAAACCACAGCACTTTCAAATGGTTGCATTGTGTTTTTTAATGAAAATCATTAGAGACATGTTTCAGTCCTAAACTGGCCTGCTGCTGGACCAGCTCTGCAGACATTACCTACCTGTGCATACACTGCCACAAGAATACCAGCCATCAGCTGACACTGTTTTCATTAAGAAGTTTGAAAAACTGCTGTTTTTTTCTCTCTGCTTCAAAGAGAACTCGGATGACCAGAAGCCAAGCAGTAAATCTCAAAAAAGGGCTTTGTCTAAAGTATCACAGTAACCCCTGTTCTAACAGTGAATACCTGCTGGAGGTAGTTAATTCCCAGATGAGCCCAAATCAATAAGTCAAGGATGAGACTTGTGAGCATCAACAGTCTCCTTCTCCTTCCACCAGTGGCTGCAGCACAGGAGGGGGCACAAGGAGGGCTCTGAGCAGGGTTGTCTGGAATACACTGCCTAGATTTCATCCTTATCTATGCCTCTCACTGCAGCACTAACACTCATGGCAGCGACCAGCTGAAACAGAAAGCACAAAGAAAACAGAGTCTTTCCCAAAGCAATAGGTCTGCATCCTCCCTCACCAGCCTGTGGCTATGGAAATTGTGGGAACTGTGACAATGTTTTTTCAGAAATGTTTTTCTACAGAGCCAGCACTGGAAAAAACCGTGTATGATACTCAGTTTTCCACAAAACCTCCACTGATTTCAATTGTCCAGATTTAACAAAGTGCCTATGTATGCCCTCAATTTTGGCCCATTCTGTACCCCAGTAAAACAAACAGGGGGGGGAGTATTTCTGCCCCACAGAAATCAAACCTTTCCCAACCTTGCTCTGCAGATGACTGTGTTTGTGGGCAGTTTGACTGGCCAGAGTCTGAACACCTCTCTAAAACAGAGCATTTTCAGCTGGAGCCAGCAGCTGAACAACACAGGGATAGATGATGGAGTGCTGAATAATGTATGCTGAAAGAAGAATGGAAGTGAAATATTGGATGCTCAGCACTTATTTAAATTTAAAAAAGTCTTATTAAAAAGCAGCCAAAGAATGTGGAAAAGATATAGAGAAAATATGAGTCCACATTTTTATGTCCACATCAATGGCAACATTTCTTAAGCTATTTATAGTGATGTTTAAGACTAAAACTCCTTGACATTACTTCAAACAAGCAGGCAGGCTAATCAAACTGACAACAGGAGCTATAGCAGCAGTTTGCTAGGAAAAAAAACCCACTCATTATACATCTTTGTACAAACACAATCCAGTTATATGAACTTAATACAGGGAGAAAACCTTTAGAAAGAAACCATTTTAATCTGAAAAGCAACTGTGTTACATAAGTCCCACTTCCAAATGACTGTAAGTGCCCTTCTGTCAAGATTTATAATTTTCAAGGATTTTTAGTACTATTAGATTTGTTCTTCATCCAGACAAGTGATCCTCTTCATGAGAGGGCACAAGCAGGAATCAGCCAAAGATCTTGCTGTTTTAAAAGGACACAGTTTTGATAAGGTTCAGCACAATTTCAATTAACACTGGTTTTCTGAAAAGGGTCCTGTATGTGAGCACTGTGAGCAGAACAAGTGGCCCAGCACCAGGCATTTAAGTGTTGCCATCCACCTGACACTCACACACCAATCTGAGCTTTACTTTGCTGGCTCCCCTTCTGCACCTATGTGATGACACACTTATTGGGGGAGGAATAACATCAAAATATGTGAGCTGCACATCAAATCTTGATGCTTAAAGCACCAAAATAATGGTCTCCTTTTCAAGCAGAGACACCAAAGTCCTGCTGAACCACTGCAGTGTTGGAGGAGGTAAGAGCGTGGCAGAGCTTCCATCCTTTTCCACAGAGCAGCTCTGCAGCTGGTCTACTCAAAAGCTTTGAGATTAAGAAGGAACTTGTGGAAGGAGAATTGAGGGGGGGCTGCAGTCACTTAGATTTAATCTGACTTTTGGTATGCAACACTAGAATGTTAAGATAATAGACTTTGTGCTTTTTTTTTTCTCTCTAAAATTCAGGTAAGCTGCCTTGGTTTCACATTTTTTCTCATTCAGCCAGGTTCTTCACTGTGAGGCAAGCATTTGACTGTGAATTGAAAGGCTGGCATTTCTTTCTCTATGTAAGTGCATGTCTCACCAATTGCAAAACCAGGTGAAGCCCATGGCAGCCCCCCGAGGGCAGGGCAGGACTGGCAGCAGCCCTCCCAGCAGGGCAAGAAGGGGCAGCACTGAACTCACAGGTGGCTCTGCTGTGACACACACAGCTGTCCAAGCACTGAACTGTTGACATTGATCAGGGGGAACCTGTGAATACAAAATACTTGACAATTATGAATTTTGTGAATTTAGGCCCTGTTTACGCAACTTGTCCTTAGATCAAGTTTCAGATTGGAAAAATGTGCCAAATACTGTTACTTTTGTCATTTAACACATTGTGACATAAGAACATTGAAAAATCCCCAAGGCACATGTCATGCCAATTAGGTGCTTTCAACAGTTAAATACATCTGAATAATAAATTCATTTACAACCTCCATGTGTGTTTCAGAAATAGGATGACATGAGGCCATACTGATGTGTATTTATACACTTAATGTAAGAAAAAACCCAACTTTTCCCACAGTGAACTCCAGCCATGCCCATTTCTTGCACATGCTTGAAGGAACAGAAAGTCTCTTAGAGAGATTGGTTTGTGATAAACTCTTGTTCAAAACTCTAAGGCAGAAAAGACAGACTTGTTGTGAATTATAACATGTCCTCTTTCTAATTTGAATTAACCTATGTTCCTTTATTTTTTTTTGCTTTCACTGAAAAGCCATAGGAAAAGACCAGGCTTTAATAAAACTTGTGATGATTTATTATTTATACTATATAAATATATTCATGTTTGTTGAAATCACTTTCTCTGCAGATAAACAAGTCCAAAAACTGTATTCCTGGCTCAGGACAGTACACAAATTCTTTACATATGTATACACACAGTGATAAGATGAAAATTTTCCTACTTTGTTTCCCCAATATTTGACAATTCTGAAGGCAGGAAAATAAAACTTTGAGCACTGGACTCACAGACTAAGTAAATAAAGCATAGGGGAAATCTTGAATCCCTTAGAGTTGTTGTGTTATAACCCCTCCTGACTGACCTGATCACTCTTTGTCATAACCTTATATTTAATTATGAGCCAAATAATTACTTTGCACTAAGAATTGCATAAACTTCATATTAATCAATTTAGGGCATTAGGAGCAATTCCTGTTGAAATCCCTATTTATCAAAGTTACCATAAATAAAAAGCATCTTAAAACACGGGCTGAAATTAAGAAAGCCTGGAGGCAGTGCTGCTCTGCAGCTGTCCATGCAGCCCTGCTGGTTTATGCCAGCTCTGAGGTGTCCCCTGGTGGTTATAACAGCAGCAGGACCAGGCACTAACTGGACAAATCTTTCCTGAGAGATCAGACCAAATGCCCCAAAATGAAGAAAATGGATCAGTTTAGATGTAGGTAAAACATGAGGGGTTTCAATTAAACGACAACTAAACAACAACAACAACAAAACTGAAAAAGCTTTTATATGATGAATTTTTTTTCCTTTCTTTGTTGCATGGGGAGTTGCCCACTCCTGTGGGTTTTCTGTGTCATCTGAAACATCCCTTGCTATGTCAGTGTGATAACCTCCTCTTTTTCTAAGTCACATTACACCTGCTTTGGTTATACCTTGTTTCAGTATAGGAAGTACTGGAAAATATTCTGTGCCCTGCAACGTTTAGGTGTTTGCAGTATAATGCAAACTCTGTTCACACCACACAATGAGCACTCCCTGGAACAGTTTGCAAGGGTCATGGTGCTCCCTTCTGAACCTGCATTCCTCAAAATATTTCCTTGCAGAAGCTAAACTTTATGATCTTGCCTTTTGGCACATCCTGTGCAAAGCTATGCTTATTCAAACACAAACTTTTTACTGCACTATTGATGCTCAAAAGAGAAAGAACAAACATAATATAACCCTTAGTGCAGCAGAGGAATTGCAGGTCAGAGATGTGAAGCCCAGCCTCACTGATACTTATTACAGAGAAGGTCTCTGTAGGATAAACATTGTCTGGGTTAAAAGCAGAGATGGAATATGAACAGAAAGACAGAATAAATCAGCATCTTAGGAATACTTGGCAATGTGACCCTTGCTCTGTTTATTGTGTTGACACTTGGCTCCTCACCTCTAACTGCAAATATGCATCTGAGGCTTGAGGGGATAGTAGGGTATAAAGTTTTGATTTGAGCTCACATGGTATGGCATGCCAAGAGAAATACAGCACTCAGGTCATCCATCTCAAATTAGTGCCAATAAAACTTTTATGTACTTTCTCTGAGGCTCTCATGTCAGTGCTCTTGGAGAATCATGTAGCACCAAGTGCCTACATCACATTGCCATGATTCTGTCTCTTTTTCAGAAGTTTTGGGTACTACTGCCCTGGAAGCCACAAAAAGGATGTACTAAATCAAAATACATGGAGCTATGAATATTTTGAAGTTATTATTGAAGCCATTTTTTTAATCTCTCTGCTTAAAAACCAAATATTTTTATTTATCTCAGGCCATGTTGTCCCAATCATGCAAAGAGATACCAAAGAGGGTCTCCAATAGAGGAAATCTCTATTTTCCAGTGGTGGAAAGCAAAATATGCAGTGGTGCTTTATTAGATTGCTGTGAGTGGCACTGGGATAGACTGACATAGAGGTGCAACCTCACCTCAGCCCACCTGCAAACCCAAGGCACCAGTTCTGCCCTGCTGCTGTTCAGAGATGCCTGACCAGGAACAAGGAGTCTGGAGAGGCCACAGGCAGCAGTGTCCCTCTGACACTGATATTCAGGCATAATCCCAACAACCCTTTACTAGCCTTAAAGAGATAGAAACAGAAGTTTTTGAGAACATACTGACTTTAACAGCTACACAGACATTTTTAGAATTAAAAATAAATGCTATCTATTACATAGAGAAACTGAAAATATCTCTGGTAGTTATACTTGAAACCTTGTGCATTTTTAAACTTGTTTTTTAATAGCGACAGACTGAATATTGCTTTTTTAAATGTGGAAAGAAAGTGATATGAGAGACAGAGAAAAAAAATGTAAAATCAGTAACCAAAAGAGGCTGTTTCAATGTGCTGAGTCCTTGAAAATTAGAGTTAATCTCAGAGAAAAAGAGTCACAGGTAAAGGGCAGGTGCATAAATCATTATCACATTAATCTATGCAATAACTTCATATTTACTGGAGTTGTCTTAGGAAGCTTAATTTATTCTCCTTTTGCTCACAGAATAACAACAGTTTTGGCCAGAGGTCTTTCTAATCAGTTATCTGCATTTGGTTTAACTTACTTATACAGGAATACGCTCCCTGATACAAAATGGCCAACTCCATTTCTCCTCCATTTTTAATAAATTTTTTCCAAAGGAAACTTTTCTCTGTGAAAAGATCACCCAGCAGCACCCAAACCAATGACAAATACTACTGAGCTGTCACTGAACACCCTCCTTAGGTCTTATTTCATTCTCTCCCAGCTGTTTTCCCTAGTGGTGTAATGAATAGGCCAATTGATTTTGGCTTAAGTACAAGTTCCTTGCAACTGCTGTTTTTAGTATGAATTGGTCACTGAAACCCAAGGTCATCATTGTGCCTAGCAGTCCTTCCTCTAGCTAATGTTGCCAGACTTAAATGTCTTTTCTAGATGCATTTAGTAAGCTATAGCATTTGCACCAAAAATTTCAAGACTTGAGGCTTCCTTTGAGCTGTCATTATGGTTGATTTTAAGCTTAAGTCACTGTGATCCAACTGTTTCAGGGAATTAAGGGAAAGTGTTGGTCGTTAAAAAAAAATGAAGTATGACAGAGAGGGTCATGCTAGTGTCAGCAGCATGTCCTGATCACTGTCAGGAAAAATCTACCCCCTCAAGTGCTGGAAGCAGTGAGCATTAAAACAGCAGAGTTTGTTTATAGCTGATAAAGACTCATTAGGGGGTTGACAGTGAATTTTCCAAACATGATTTAAACATTTCTGAGCAGTCCATAGCGGCAACTAATTAAATTTTTAAGAAGTGAAAGAAGGGAAGAAGGAAAGAAAGAAAAACAGAGGTAGAGAAGAAAGATCTGGGTCACCACCAGGGTTCCAGTGCTGTCTCTGGTCCATTTCCTCTGGATGGTGGGTACACACACAACCTCCTCAGTTGTGCTATTTGTAGCATATGCACATTTTGTTATTCTTGAACCTGGAAGGGGGTTGGGAGCTGTTGTGGTTTAAATTCCCCTCCTCCCTGTCAGAGACGCAAATGCAATGCTGTCTCAAACTTGTTTTTAGAGATAGTTACCAAGATAAGGAAGTTGGTCCCCAAAAAATGCTATCCTACCTCCACAAGACCCTCTTTTCTAACCCCACTTTGTCCCATTGGTATGGTAGCATTCCCTTTATCATCTATCAAGTGTTTGATACATTAATTCCTTCAAGTTTACATTATCTCTTTCGGTTTTTCAGCGTCCCACAAATAGCATGTCAATGATGACCCAGTATGCCCAGTTTCACTTGACACCATACAGCTGAGAACTCCTGAGTCTCAGTCACCTATCAGATTTTCTTTTATTGAAGAGAAACTATTTTTCTCAAGGAGTCAGAAACATCAAGTAAACCTGAAAGAAAAATAAAACACAGAAGAGAGTTAGGGAACACACAGACTGCATAAATGTTTTACGTCGTGCCTCATATTCCACTTCAATTCATGGGAAACCGTGCTACAGCCTCAAGGTGTCAGGGAAAATGGAATGAACTCTGCAACTTCATGTATGATTCCTCATAAAAAGGAGAATTTTTGCTCCAGAAGCTGATCCAGCATACTGATGTGGTCCAGAAGGACGAGGCAGCCAGACAGCACTGGCATCTTACAAAGCTTTTCAGAGTTTGGCACTCTGGTTTCTGTCAGGAGACTGCTTAAATTAGGGGTGAGTACACATGAAGCTCTTCAGAGGAGCACAGCACAAAAAGCATTGCCAGCACCTTTTCACAGAAAAACACAGACAGCACATTAGGACTGGGGAATGATCCTTTTGTCTGGCTTAGGAAATCCAGACTGTACTCTCACTTACTGCTCTCTGCTCTCAGTGGCTTCTCACCTGTGAAACTGAAGCAATGCTGCCTTTTTGGCAATCAGCTTTCTACATGAAACTGCTGTCAAAGAGCAAGTGATTATTATTTATTGCTACTCACAGTTGATACACCTAAATTGCAGAACCTGAGAAATGAACACACGGATGTGTGGCCAAGGAGAAAGCTAAACTGCATCCTGTTTGGACCTCCTCTCATGATATGGGGCTTGGGAGATGTGGCCAAACACACTCATCTTACAGTTTCAGAAGAGTCCGTGCAGTAACTGGCCTCAGCCTTCCTCCCTGATAATTGAGACATTTTTCAGAAATGAATTTCTACAAATGAGTAGAACTTCTCCAAGAGTACCAATCTGTCTCCAAATGCTCAGAATTGGATATATGCTAGAAATGCAAGTTGTGTTTACTTTCCACTGCTAACATAGACAAACCAGGAGCTCAAAGTAAAAATGCTTTCCCATGTTAGGCTTTTTCCTTAATCTTGTTCTGAAAGAACAGATATAGGAATGATTTTACATACCTCTATTGAAAGTGTCTGAAAAATGTCATTGCATGCCACCATTTCTGTCAGAAGCACCCAGGTAGCAGAGGATGGATGATTTATGTGATGCTGTGCTGTACTGACACAGATTGCAAAGTATGTAGCAGAAACATCAGTTTAACAACAAACATTAAAACTATCTTCTAATACAGTTTTCAGGTGTGACCATGTATAAGACAGCTAAATAGAAAAAAAAAATCAAAAAAAGGTAAAGTGAAGGCAGGTAACAGACAAAATTCTTTTTTTACTTAATGTCTTTTCATTTAGTAATTCAAGACCCATGTGCTTCTTAAAACACAGTATAAAATCTATAGAAGGAGCTAAAACAGCCATCCAAACTCTGTTTTCATGTCTGCAGCACACAGCTACTGCTGAAGGTCGCTGCAGGCTTACAGCCACTGCCACTGAGAGGGGGATTTGGTTAATGAGACCAACTACTGGACTATCCATTGATTCTAATGATTTTCAGTTCATGACTCCTTTCACTAAAATGAACTTCCTGAAGATAGGGTGAGGATATTCTTTTTCAAGATCTGACATTTACTCTTCCCCTCTTCCAATACACTGAAGTAATCTCTCAGTGGAGATCACAACAATACACGACTGGATAAGCCAGCACTTCCTGCCGCCTTCTTCATTTTCTAATTTGTTTTTGCACACACCGAACTCAAAAAGGTCAGCTCATGAACACTGCACACTCCTTTTGCTCTTCAGAGCTAGGCAGGTTTGGAGTGCTGAGCAGGATGAAAATGGGCAAAAGTGAGCTGCATTGCAGCAGCATGGAACAGCTGGGCACTTGTCCCCTCTGATGTCACCAGAGCCCCCCAGTGACAGCTCGTGCAGTCAGCTGGGGCTCTGGATGGAACTCAGGTGGAACTCACATAGAACCAGAGAGTTTATAACCCTTGGAAGAAGGGACAGCCACTCAGGAAGACTACACAGCCTTTGTGGTGTTGGGTGGAGAGGAAATCAGAAGGGCCAATGTCTGACTGGAAGTTAATTTGGCCAGTGCTGTAAAAAGACAATAAAAACTGTTTCCATAACTACATTAGCAACAAAAGGAGAGCTCAGGAGAACCTTCAGCCATTACTGGATGGGGGAAAAGTGACAGTGACAAAGGAGGAGGAGGAAGGCAGTGAGGTATTTAATGTAAGGCTTGCCACAGTACCCTGATCTCCTCCCAGGACAAGATGACCTACTCAGCAGGTGAGAGAAAGGCTGAGAGTCTCAATTCCCTGGAGTTTAGTCAAGTCTTTAACACTGTTTTCAACAGCAACCTCCTGGAGAAACTGACTGCTCATGGTGTGTTCTTTGCTAGGTAAAAACCTGGCTGTGGGGCTGGCCCAGAACATGGTGGGGAAGGGAGTCACATCCAGCTGGGGACAGACACCAAGGATGTTCCCCAGGGCTCAGCACTGGGGCTGTTTTATGAGGAGTGACTGAGGGAGCGTGAGGGGTTTGATCTGGAGAAGAACAAGCTCAGGGGTGATCTCACTGCATTTTATATCTTGCTGAAGGAGGGGAAGTGGAGAGGGAGGTGCTGATCTCTTTTCCCTGGGACCCAGGGTGCAGAGGAACCCTCCACCTGTTCCTCTCTGCTACTCCATCCTCATCACACTTGTCCCCTGCTCTGGCATGGGGCCCTTTCCAAGGGCTGTAGTGCTTCAGGATAAACCTGCTGCTGCAGGGGCACAGCATGGGCCACACGTTCTCAGGAAATGTCCACAAGCTCCAGCATGGGAGCTCTGTGACAGATGCACAGATCCCTACTCTGGTGCCAGGAGCACCTCATCTTCCTCCTCCTCTGCTCCTCCTGCTCTCAGGTTGCTGTTGGCAGGGCTGCTCCTCACACTTCTGTCCTCTCTCCCCCCTCCTCCTTGCAGCATTTTCCCTCTTCTCCCAGGCCTCCCCTGCAGCTCCACCTCTGCCAGGCTTGGACACCTGGGCCAAAGACACAGCTCTGCCTGTGCCAAGAGTGACTTCTCAGCGGCCTGGGAGACACAGGCAGTGCCCCCACTTTGGAAGGGGAGTGCAGGGAGAAAAGCAGGAGGTCTGTGTGCACAGGGCTGTCACCCAGCACCCATCAAACTGTGCACCTCTGTGTGTCCAGAGGTGCCTGAGGCCTCAGCTGTGGGCCAAGATCTGATGATCAGAAATAGGTGATGCAATGGCCTCTGCAGGCCTTTGGGTGCTCCAGTTGATGGGACCACCTTCCTAATAGGAGCAGCCTGAAGGGAAACAGGAGATCCCCATGATGGAACTGCTGATTTCAGCAGCACCTGCTGGAGCTTATCCAGAGAATGGCAACAAGGCTGGTGAAGGTTCTAGAACACAAGTCCTGTAAAGAGCAGCACAGGGAGCTGGAGGTGTTCAGCCTGGAGAAAAGGAGGCTCTGGAGAGACCTCATCCCTCTCTACAACTCCCTGAAAGGAGGGTGTAGCCAGGTGAGGACAAGAGTACACATTCCTAAGGTGCACCAGGGGAGGTTTAGACTGGACACTAGGAAAAGGTTCTTCACAGAAAGAGTCATTGGGCATTGGGGTGGGCTGCCCAGGGAGGTGGTGGAGTCAGCAGCCCTGGAGGTGTTTAAGAAAAGACTGGATGTGGCACTTAGTGCCATGGTCTAGTCAAGAAGGTGGTGTTAGGTTAGGCAATCTTTGACTTCTACTCTGTCAACAAGGAGTTAATTCTCTGCTGAGTCTCAAGGACCAGTAACAAATGGACAAATTAGAACATAATGTGGCTGGAGAGGAGGGGTGTGCAGAGACAGGGAAGCATTTTTCTCTGAGGCCAGGAAAGGAAGGAAAGCAGTTTAATTATTACTGTTATTGAGGCAGATGCAGAAACAGTTACAGGAAGAAAACGAGAAAACAGAAAATTTGGAAAAAAAGGTAGAGATGATGCTGAAGCAGGCTGCTAATCTCCCAGCACTGTCTGGATTAGAAAACTAATTACATCTCCTGAAGGAAATGGAAATGAAAATACAGAGAGTGATGCCTGTGATAAGGAGCTAGGGGAAAATGATCCTTTATCTCTTTCAAATCCCCCCTGCCACGTGCATGAAGCCAGATCCACTACAAAACCTTGGGGTGGATGGGGACACCAGAAAATTACCCAATTCAACCCAATTCACGTGGCTGATTTGCAGGAGCCCTAAGTTAGGCAGGATTGAAATACAGCAAATGGAATCCTATCAGTGCAGACATAATATGGCCCATACATTCAGATTCCAGTTAGTTCCTGTCAACAATAAAATTTCTAATAACAGATGCAGGAGAACAACACTCAATATTAATGCAGCAGGATGCTGAGAAGTTGGGTGTATGACCCAGATGGCAAAGAGTTAAAATCACTGGAGTAAATGAAGCAGGTGTTACCTGCTGAACTGCAAACTTAGGGCTCCTGGGTGAGAGCAGATGTTGGCCACCCACTTTGCAATTCAAGATCACAATGAAAACACTTTGGGTTTCAATGTTCTGAACTAGGAACCTGGCATCTGCTGGGCAGCAGTGTGTGGTCCTTTGGTTTGATGTTAACTCTGACTCTAAAAGAAATCCAGAGGCTGCAGTGCACTGGCTCCATGGGGTGCCTGAACTCCCTGGTTCAAGGACTGCTAGAGTTCAATCACAGTGCTGGATTTTGTTGTGGTGCAAGACAGAATTCCCAAGCCTGACTTGGCCCCACAAACAGCTGCAGTACCAACACTGCAAACCTAACAGCCACAATAAAAGCAGCTGAGTGCTGGGGCATGGATGGGGTGGTACTAGACTGTGATACAAGCTGTAAAAAATGCCTTGTCTCTGAGAATTCCATGTTAAACCTGAGATGACAGACAGAAGCAGTCACTAGAGGGAGACAGTGCAATTTCATAGAACAACTCCATAAAACTTTTCAGTTGGAAAATTAATAAAAAGCCAGAAAATCCGTGCCTGTGGGTCTCATGGGTTAATTCACTGGTATTACCTTGCCTAGTGAACTCAGAACTACAGGATCAACAGCAATATTTCCCCACATTGGAAGAAGATAAAAGATATTATGGGAAAAAAAAAGAACTAGCCTGTCCATTTTTTTGTCACAAATAGTATTCACTTTTAAAATGCTTTTTCTGAGAGGCTAAGAGAAAAGATTGTCATAGTCTTTGAATCTGTGTATCTATTGCATGAAGAAAAACTCTTCCACCTCAAGTGATAATTCCTTTTATTATGCTTTTTTAGCCTCTGAATTCATTACTGTTCATTTAACCATGAAGAAATAAAAGGCCCTGGTATATATTTTCCTAACCCCTACTGACTTCCGATCTATGAAGTACTTAGTGATGTATAAATTTATTTGAAAGTGAGAGACAAGCTTCTTCAGGAACAAAACTTTGTGACCTACTAGGAATTAAGGAAACATGATGAGGCAGTAATAGAAATACATTTGTAATGTATTGGATTTAAAATACATTCAATTTTAGGTTTTACAGTTGAGGCCGGAAAGTTTACAAATTCACAAACTGCAGTCTTCATTCTCAATTCTTCCCTGTAGGTCTCTGTTTCATCCCTTTCCCCACTCTTCTTAGCCTTATGTTGCCTGTGTCAGCATCATTGGTGACCTAAGGTTTAGCCTTGTGCACATGTCCAGTTACAGACTGATCAGAGGAGTCTAATCAAAGATGCTAAGAGAGGGGCAGCACAAATGATGACCATTTCACAAACAGCTTCATTAAGACTGAGACCTGGATAAAGCAAATTGCTTGCTGGATTCTTTGCCAAGAGTTCCTGGGTCAGTGAAGGCAACAGGTTTAACAGTAAGGAGGAAATGCTGACAAAACACTGAGTGAGGATTGGCAGTAAAATACAGTCCCTGATAGGAACTGTAAAAGGATTGAAGATACATTTGCTTCCAGGACCTCCTCACACTTCTCAAAGGTTTTTCCAATACAGAAAATTCCTATTAGTTTAGCTGTGCTGAGTGAACAATATCCTTCCATGAGAGAATTGTTTATGCTAATCTAATCACCATTATTCATTTACAGCAGTATTTACACCGGGGGCTACCTAGCACGGCTATTTCAGTTTTTATGAAAATAATAACTAAAACCTGATTTTAGATGGACCTAGAAGTATGTAAAATCAGCACTGGATGCTCAAGGTGCTAGTCCAATACAAGACATTTGTGAGATGCTTACCAATATCTATGATGAGTGTCATTTATGGAGCAAATGCTGCTGCCCAAGGCCTGCTTTCTATTTGTCTTTCAGATCCTTTTGAGAAGAAAACTAAAGCATAATCAGCTTTAAACTATTTTGTGTTCTGAGTCTTCAGGGGAAATAATAATTCTACATGCTTCTCCTTCTGCCACTCTTGATAGCACTGAAAACATCATCCTTGCTAATTCTGCTTGCAGCCTTAAGGGCTGCCCTTGAGTGTGACAAAGAATGTCTGTTGTTTTCCTTTACTTAAATCACAGGTTTACTTTTATTGTTAAAACTTTAAGAAAAAACCCTTATCCTCTCTTCAATCCCTTCATCTGCTTAAATCTTATCCAAATGACAAAGGTAATTACATAGATTACAGACAGTGAAAACTGGTGTATTCATTTACTCAGAGCTGAAAATTAAGGGAATGAATATTCAAAGCAGTGTGATGTACCACTGTGTGAGGGGAAAAAAAAAACACAGCAGCAAACTGAATTAACTGTTTATTGGCAGCATCTTTGAACTGCATCTGGCTTTTGTGAGAAATAATGTCACTTGCCACCTAGTTCTCACTGATGTCAGCAAGCAGATGGAAGAGTGAACTGCCAGCTCCTGCCTTTCACCAGAAGCAAAATCCCTCACAGAGGAGTCTCCCTCCTAAATTCACAGGATCTGGACAAATTCTGTAAGAATGAACAACATTTCTTGTGGAAACACAGTTTCTGCTAAATTTGGTTTAGATGCACTTCTGCCTCAACCCCATGCATTACACATTCTCAATATATTTTTAAAAATTCAAAGAAAAAGCACAATCCAGAAACCCTACAGTTGGCATGCCTTAGTGTTTGTTTGTTTGGGTTTTTTTTTCCTCAAATCCTTGTCCCTTGTCACAATATTCTGCATTTTTCTTAGTTTGGGAGATCACTGTGGTGCCCTGGATTGAGAGGTGAATTCACCTGCCTGATCCAACATAAAGAGCATAAAGGCTCTATGATGATGGATGTGATTTTTAAAAGAAACAAGGTCAGCTAAGCCACAAAAGAGTGGTACACTCCTGAAGCAGTAAGAATTGGAAACCCTCTGCAAAACAGACCTTTCTTGTCTCTGAGGAAGGATCTCTTGCTTTTTTCTCTTTGAGCTCTGATTTGTGGTTTTGCTCGAGGGAAGAAGTGAAGAGAGGCTGCTTGAATCATTTCAGCTAACTGGTTTCCATGCCTTTAGAGCTGCCAGAACAGGCTTCTGTGCCATTTCCAGGACTCTGCCTGTACACACTATGCACCAAAAATTCTTCAGATGGAAAAGCAGACCAGATTTGGGTGAGAATTTGCATGAAGTTCCTAAAGCAGATGAACTAGCTGTCCAGATTAATGTGCAACCCACAGATTATTACAGACAGTGGGCTCTGCTCCTGTTTCTATCCTTTTAAAGCCCCTCTCCTCATGGGTGCTTCTTTGGCACAGTAATAAAATTTTACTCACAGAAATACTTTCAATGTCTATTTCAGAGTAACCTTACTGGATTTACTTACTTTTGGACAATTATTTCAGGCATTTCAAAATACTGTTAATAACTCAGATAAGTAGCAAGAAAAATGCACCACTTATTTCTATTCACTTGCTACTCCCAATTTAATTCAAGGTGTCATCTACAGATAAAAACTATTGCCACTAATATCATACCTTCTTTATGACACAGTAGACATTTGGAGAGATCATAAGGCTGCCAATCTCTGTATCCCATGTTAATTCTAGCTTTTTATTGTTTCTGAATGTCATTCATTTATTACTGGGGATGCAATTTCTGAAAATGCAGTAGTTGGAAATCCCTAGATTGTTGTAAATTAGGGAATAATCCTTTATTTTCCAACAAGTGTTATTTGAATGTCACTACAAACCTCTATATCCCTGTTGCAAACTGAAACATATTTTTCTCCTTGTTATTTGAAGTATTCATCCACAATTCCATGCTACCAAACATTAATTTGTTGAAAAACCAGTCTGATTTTCTTCTGCCACAATGTTTTGTTTAGTCATTGTAATGACTATTCATATCCTTGCCCTAATTACCATTATACTAACATGGCCTCATATCCTCACTGCTAATTCTCCAACTACCACATGCAGAATAACTGCTCTCACCAACAGGTAGTTACACTGCTTTGTTGGAAATTGTTGTGCTCAGAATTGCACTAGACCACTTCAAAGCTATTAAAATGAGGCATCAATCTAGCTTTTACCAGAAGTGTTTCTGAAGTGTTTCTTTTTCTAAATTTTTTTTTTTTTTTTCTCTTCTGGTTCTTCCTGAGTTGAAATCAAAAGCAACGAAGCAGCATCTGTGGCCCGTTCTGCAGTATCTGCTGCCCTCTGATGGGTGTAGTGGTAGAGCAGCTTTGGGAACTCCGATTTTACTGTGTTGAGCTTGTTCAACGTGAGGGATTTAAGCCCCTTTTTCTGCTCCTCAGGTGAATGAATACTAAGCAAATACAAACGAATACATGAGTTGCTGTTTATGCCCTCTCTTTCTCAGGTGGTCATTTGTATTTGTGTAAAGGAAAGGAAAAGAAAATATAGCTACTCATTTCTTTAAGAGAAAACAGAAAAAATGAAGGATTTTAGTTTTCAGTTTTGACATGGTTCTTATTCATACTTCAGCTAAAGTATGTGGCCTCTCTAAAATCAGTCTAAACATGATGCACCATGAGATTAAACACAGTGTACTTGCTCTCCATCATAGAGTAACTTAGCAGTTTAAAGCTGCCCTTATTAGGTTTGCAGCCTCCCAAAGACACTCTTTTTGCCACACCTTGCCAGATGGATCTTGCTCCTGCTTTCAAGTCCTTGCTGCTCCTAATTGCATGTGTGGTAGGAGCCAAACTCCTGTCTGCAACACGAGCTTTGCACCAAGTGTTGATCCACCGAAGGCTCCCACTCCTGCCCAAACATTTCCCTCTCCCTGAAAGGGCTGAGAACTCCACCCAGGCCCCCTCCCACACCCTATTAGTAGTTACTGCTAGTAAAATACCACTTTTTTTTTTCAAAAGGTACAGATATTATGCTGCATCCTTGACCAAGTCATGCATGTAAACTCCTTCATGAAGAGACTGGGTGCCAAAACCAAAAAAAAAGCTGCAACACTAGTGGCAAATTTCATAAGCATCAGCAAAGACAACAGTACGTTAAACATGATCTTAATTTGTGACATGCCTTCGAAGCTATGCTACATGCTGAGAATGCTGACACCATATACATGGCATGTTCTGTGCCCTCATCTGCACTGCCCTGCATGCAACATCAACAGGCAATTGTGCTCAGAACTGAGAGAATCCAAACCTAAACCAAGTCAAATATATGTATTTACTCATATCACTGATGGAAATTGTCAGGGTAAGAAAGTTCACAACAGCAAGATGTTTTCCTTCAAAAACATCTTTCCATGGTTTATTTTCAATGTATTTTTGTTCTCTTGAAGGACTTCTAATAAGGATTTCCAGTGAAATCTCCTGTTTACTCCCATGTCACACATACACTTGACAAAATGAAGTCAAGACTTCTCTCTGTGACTCATTACGGTAGCCAAGCCTTGGTTCTAATTATGACAGGTACAGTCCTTGCTGCTGATAGCTCTTTTAGCCTATTTGGATTCCTGTTAAAGCATTGGTAAGGATGCTACTTATTTAATTAACTTTCTGGACACCACTTTCAATGACTCAACTGTAATTACTCCAATCTGGACAAAGACTTTGCCTACAGAATGTACTAAAATATTATTTCTGTCTGATAATTTTTCCTCCTCTCAATCAGCTTTAGCCTGTAATCTGTATATAGTTGTTTACTGTGCTGGATTTTTTCCTTCTTCTTGTGTTTAAAATTCCATTGCTATGCTTGGGATGTGTTGAAGGCTTTAAAGTAAAATGGTCTGGACTCTAATGAACTTCTTTCAAACTTGATGGATATATAAAGAGAAGACACGAAACAATGAGAGCCAGACAGTTATTAATACAAGTTGGGGTTTTTTTTTATTTCCACCCTTGTAAAACAGAATCTAATCAAGAATATTTGTATAGCCCAAGCAATCCTGTATGTTGCCCACACTTTGACCACAAAAAGAATCACCATGTTCACAGAAGTAGAAAAAAATATAACAAAAGGATGAAGGCTTTTTGACTTGCAGTTAGAAACCTTACACTAAAAAGGGGTCAATGAAAACTGAAGTGATTGACTTTCTTAGTAAAAAGAAGATGAGATGGTGCCAAATGTGGAAAGAGTCTAGCAGCAAAGAGTCCAGGTTTAACACCAAAAGGGCCAACTAAAGTATTTTCAGTACTTCTAGAAAACTTTAGAAATCAAAACCATGCAAAACAGGTGAAAGATTCTTAATAGCCTTCTGAAAATGAAGCAGCTACTGAAGGACACCGTAACACAAACACAACCCTCTTTAAAAAAGCCTTGGGTGGAGCTAGGAAATTATAGACCAGTTGACCTTGGTGGTAGGCAAGATCCTAAAGATATTAATAAGAGATGAGATCACAAGGAACACAGACTGGGCAAAGTGATTAATAGACATAATCTACTTGGATTTCAAAAAAGTATTTGACATAAAACTGTAAAGTAGATTAATGTACAATGGTAGCAAGCATAACATAGAACGTGCCATCCTTGAGCAACTAACGAGAAGCACAGGTACACCCATACCTACCCATGCTATCTGCACTCTTGGAGGAAGTATGATAAAATGTCATTCATGTAACACACAGACTGCAGACTGAGGCTAATTTGTTGTTCCAAGGCTGCTGGTCTCTTAAAGATACAGGGGACACATTTTGCTCTCAGTGCCATATGTACAGTCAGTAGAGATTTCCCACAGTGACTGCTGGAGGCTATATATATATATATGTATATTCTATGTTATGTATCATAGCTTCCTGTCAAACTAAATTATTTTGATTTGTTGGTATGAGTTTGGGTTTACAGCAGTGGAGATGAGATAAGTATTTAGCCCTTCTTCCACAGCATTGAGTTCTTTGATGGTCACTTTTAGGAACCTGTTTTGGTATCCTTTACTTGTATCAATATAAATCCTGGGCAAACCCAAGAAAGCTGTTCCATTAAAATGAATTTAAAAACCTAGCACTGAAAGCATTAAATGTGGGCCTGGTTGTCTGAAAAGTCAATTGCATCAACTACAAGAGAGAAATTGGCTTATGTAGCTTCTTTACTGCTGATCCCTTGTAATGCCAAAAGGAAGTTCCAACCATTTACAAGCTGACGTATATAAAATGTGAATCCACTGGGATGCCGTAAGTCTCCTTTGGAAACCCTGTCACCATCAACAGCTCAGGCTAATATCAGCAACTGCTGTGATAGTTGTTCAGAACAGTCATTCCTTTTCCAAAGTGTAAAGTTGAAATGGCAAGATAAAGTTGCTGCTTGCCCTCGTGCTGTTGCTTCAGCCGGTTATATTTATCCCATTACTACTGGAGAGCTTGGCAGGTCGCTGAAGCATCGTGATGAACCACAGTTAATGATAGCAGGGAAGCCAGCTCTGTTCCAGATTTGTCATGTGGATGTGATGCCATGTGCAGTGGACTGCAGTATCAATGAAAGGATCAGAAAGGAGTCAGCTGATCACTACAGATTCAGTCCCTGAAAACCACCCCACATCCACAGCCCGAGTCTCCCCAGGGCAAGAGGCAATCCCAATGTGTACTTCTGGAACTAGGAGAGACTGCCAACAGGAACCAGCCCAGAAGGGTGTGTGTCCAAGTGGAGATGGATCCCTAAGTTCAGCTGGGTAACTGAGAACGAAATTTGACTCAAATCTGCTGACAGCCATTCGTGTGCAAGTCACAGTGCCACTCAGATGCATTCTCTGGGAAGTTTGGGTTATTTTGGTGGTGGTGATGTTGTATCAGAACATGTTCTGAATTTGGTCTTGGACTCTATCAGAAGTATTATCAGCACTTAAAAGTTAAAAAGTTACAATAACTCTCTCTACATCATAGACATCACACAAACGCAGTCCTCTGACTTAGCAAAGTTGCACAACCTGGGTTGGGAAATTCAGCTATTTACATCTACCTTTTTGCTAAAGATGCTCACCTTTTGGATCTCTACCAGGTGAGAATTTCACACATCCCTTGCCAAAAGGAAGAGAAAGCCACAGAAACGGTGTATTCAATTTGCTTCCTGTTCATGCCACAGATTTCTTATACAACTTGTTGTAGGGTGCCCTAGGGTGTACAATCCATGGCACCCTTTCTTGTGAACACAATACATTGTAAAAAGGAACCTTATATTTTTTTCTTTATTACGTCTTCAGTCTTCGTCAGAATAGTCATAAACTGTTATAAATTAAAAGAAGGGACTCTAGTTGCCAAGAGACTTTTGGAGATGACAAATAAAATACCCCAATCTCTACTCCCTGCAAACAATAAAAATGTCCAAGAGAAGTGTCTCTCTATACTGAAGGCTGGTATTTCAGTCTCTTCACTGGAAGCCTGGCTAGTTTCTTGGCTACTGCTCCTCTCAATCCTCCTCAGCATCTCCTTCATTGATACTTTAAGCTCTGGTCATTCTGATAGGGTGGATTAGAAATAAAATGGAAAGAAATGTGTGTAGCAACTAATGTGACAAAGTAACTTTAAAAAAATGTAATTATGATGCTTAAGAAAAATCCAAATGCTTTACTAAATGATCGAATGGAAGAGGAAAACCAAATTCACTGATTTTTTTAAAGCAGAGAGAAAATGACCACTGGACAAAGAAATGACACAACATTTATCCGCTATGATACATCCCAACACAGAAAAATCAAATAAAGCCAGAAGGAATAAGGTTTACTGAAATGATTCATGAGTATCAAAGGCCTGGGGAATGCAGGAGCTGGCACAGAATGTAAGACGTTTCCGAAGAGTCATGGCTGGAGCAATTTGTTTTCCCATGCACAAATAGACTTTTCTTCTCTTTGGGCAACACAGTTCATCACAAAGAGTTATCAAAAATATAATCAAAAGTGACTTTTGACCCCATGACAAAAGCATTGTACATTAGTGCCAAGCTCTGCTAAGTTTTATTTTTCTTACATGGATTCTGAATTTGATACAGTTATGACTTTAGACCCTTGAGCTTTGCGGCCTAGAGCAAGGAGACCCAATCTAGTCCAGAATTCAGACAGCACAGCGACAACATGAAAATACTTCTGTCCACCTTATTCTCTGCTGGAGCCTCATGCCAAGCTAAATAAAGAACGTGGTCCATTGTTCTATATGATTAGCATTAGCATTGTTACCAAACTGATAGTCACTTAGGAAATATGTTCTTATTAAGAGCGTTTCTGTTAAAACATTTAGACAGCAACAATGTAGATAGGTTAGCAAATGAAATACTTCTCATCTGCATTCACCTAGCAATTTTATCAGAAAAAAGCTGTTAATCTCTAAACAGCTTACTCATAAAACATTTTATTAAATGAAAATTATCGAACCATATCTTTTCAGGTAACACATTAGAATACAGCTGTTACTTAGGAGCCTATTCTGCTGAGCCAAACCTGCAGTTTCAGATTCCTGCAGTACCGTGGCCAGAAAATTACCATGACTTACCAGGCGTAGTGAGAGGCTGGGCTTTTCCAGAGAACACACAGAAGCCCGTGATGGGGAGAACAGGGATGTCAATATCCTGAGCCTTCTGTAAAGCTGTGGAAAAAGATACACATGGCTAGCAGATCCCTCCATCTTCACGGATGCTTGCCTCCTGTTGCTGGAAAGTAATGACCATGGAATTGCTCCCTTTTGGTGTGCTATCTATAAATTGAGGGCTGTGTTGCTGCACGGGAGGTTTAGCCCTAAGGACACTGTGCGTCCTAAGTCCTATAAAGGATTTCAGTGAGCAAGGGGTACTCCAAACTGTGAATCTGCATGAATCTGTCTCTTCAGACTTGTGACTAATTGAGCATCTCACAAAACGAAGGAAACCGAGGGAAGGCGGTACCAACCAGGCATGCAAATTAAATTGTTCCAAAGATATGTGTTGAACAACTTCAGATAAAATGAATCACACTACTATGAAAAATTATAGGCTGTACAATTACAGAGACTGAAGATACTTTTAATTACACAGTGTTAATTATCTACTTAAAATACTTTGGGAAGGATGAATAGGAGATCCATTAGGAAGTAGATTTCTGCTGTTTATTGTTTAGGAAGCAATCACTGTATATAAGCTAAACTGTCTGCTTTAAATGAACACTTAAAGAACAAAAAAAAAAAGGTGTTTTGTATTTTGGAAAGCAAATGTCTCAATAAAACTACTTAACTGTACTGGCAAAATCACAGGCAAGAAAAAAAATAAACTTCCTCACAATTTCTAAGCCAATTTCAGGATTTGGTGACATGTATTACAAATGCTGTGGTGGAACTGATGCAGATACTTTTCACCCTATTTAAGGAAAAACCATCCTTGTGTATCTTTTTTTGCCAGTGTTAAATGGCTATGAAATTTTACTATTCCAGCTCCATACACACTTTGACCCTGCTCTTCCCTCTTCACTTGGTTTCAGGGGTATTAGCCTTCCATAGTAAAATCTAGGTAAGACTCAGCTTACAGTGACAACTGAGAGGGCTGAAATGGAAATACAAATTGACAGTACAAGTTTCTCTGATGTCTGTAGCTCCTGTCATTAACAAGCAAAATTCACACAGCAAGGAAAAGCTGCACATGTTCATAACTCACAGAGAAGAAAGCCCAGAAAAAAAATTACCTTTAGGAAGAAAGATTTTGCATGCTTAATTTTCTTTCAACTGAGTATATATTTCTCTTGATTCTCTTCTCAGATATTAAGGGTCTGAGTCTGTGCACATCAAATCAGTGGAAAATCTTCTAGCTGTGTTGGGTTTAAATGTGCTCCTTAAAAAATCTAAAAATAAAACCAGCTGTGAAGGGTTTAAGAGTTAATTTCTGTACACAATGTAATTTTTCTGTACTTACTTGAAAAATAATTAATGCTGGTCCCATTTGAATATTGTCCTAAAACATGCCTCATCCTTACACAAAACCAAACCAAACAGCAAATCACACAGCTTTTGCAAGTCCTTGCAAGCTTATTGTCTTTGGTAACATTTTTATCTGAGCGAAGCTGCAGTGCTGACAAAATTCAATAGCACAAACTCACTCCTGGAACTACACCAGCTCCCTCTATGTACACCTTGGCAGACACATCTTCTGGCTGAAAGACTGCAATGAGATAGGAAATAGAAGCAGTAAAGCTCAGCCTCAGCCTCGCCTACGCTGATGGCTTCCAGAAGATTTATGGCGCTGCTCAGAAGGGCGCGGGGCCAGGCGTCCTGCGAGCCCTCGCTCCGGGGACGCTCGCCCGCCGAGTTCTGTCTGCGCTTGGGGCCTGGCTGCCTTCCCATGCAAACGATGCATGAGCATCAGCTGCTGTGCCAAAGGAAGCACAGAGAATTTAGCAGACCCTGTGTGAGTGAGGTTTGAAAAGTCATGTTTAATAGCAGCTGTTTCTTTAAACTTCAGTGTACTTTCAAATTAGTGGAAAACTGAATGGCTTCCACTTGAAACCACATGCAGTATAGCCTGGTAACTTTGGGTAACAGTTTTGGAGCAGAATCCTGGAATCCAAAGGTGAATAACACCATTCCAGCTCTTATGTTGCTGAAGGTATATGCTCAAAGGCATATGAAGGCTCTGAAACAAAACATTTCCTTGGGGACAAGACATACAAAAAAGTACGTTTTTAAACCTACAATAGTAGTGGCTGTCAGCTGCTGTCTGATGTGAAAAAAGTCAAGAACATGCTTTGTGTTTCACTGCAATAAAGGATTGTGTGGCAACATAAATTAAAAATACATAGTTTTCTGTCTTTGGAAATGAGCAGCTGCCTTGTTTCACATATAATTGGAAGTGTTTGTTAAGAAAACAATTCTCACATGTGTTGAAAAACATGATTTTTTAAAGTGACACTATTATTAGTGAAAAGTGAAATACTTACCTTGATTCCTTTACTGCTTCACTTTGTTCCCTGATATTATTCAACCGAAATATGAAGTGTTTACTTTCTCTTCTCCACTACTTTCATTGTAATAATGAAGATTTTCATTCTTTTTAAATTGCATTCACTGTGTTTACTACTGTGTTGGCACAGATTTGACACAAAGGAAAATACATTGCTTGGAAAAGATGTTCAGTTTCTGTGATGGAAAGCTGCATGTCCAGTTAAAGGCTTATTTAAAAGGTGTTAGTTCCCTGAGGTATTTCTCTCTGAAAGTCAGCATTCATATTGTTTTCTTTTTTTTCTTTTTTTCCTGGCTGATTTTTTTCCTCTGCCCCCTGTGAATTTTGCCTCTCTTTTCAAACTACAGGCTTGAAGGAAAGCCACCCATCCAGATTTCGTCAGGTCATATAACTCAGGAGAATTGCTGGAATTTTCTGTCCTTTTTTCGCTTGTTCTTAATTCTTGCAGTACCTGACAGAAGGTTAATCAGAACTCATTTTCATGCTCTGATAACCTGTGTAGAAAAAAAATACAGAAGGCTGGACTATGAGAGTCTTGATTAGTACAGAACAAATGTATCTTAAGCTATGCATGTTAGAATAGTTGCCCAATTTTATAAAATTTAAATATTCCATACAAAACCAGCAGCAGGAAGTTCTTCCTTGTCTTCAGAAAATTTACTTCTATTCATTAAGGAGAAAAATGGTGGAATGAATTTCAGGAGTGTGTATTTTCAAAGAGAGCAGAAGGTGTTGAATCTTTATTATTAGTGTCTCAGGGAAAACCTTTCCGTAGACCATCTGGAATTTCCTAAAAAGGAAACATTAATCTAATTTCACCCGATGACAGCAGGATTTGTTTTCTGTTTTCATTTGCTTTATATTAGGTTCTGTAACTGGAAAAAGCCAATGGTCTGTGGATCAAAAGAGAATCATAGTATTTGATACTGTGTGGCTTAATACTTAATGGATTTAAAGTTACTACCGAGGAATCCATGGCAGCTAGCAAAAGGACACCAGCAAAAAGACAGATGTAAGAAGATTTTTTTTTTTCATCAGTTTGACTTCCCATTCCACTTCAATTATGATTCACCACACCAGAAGTGTTGGAAGCACCTGCTACTATTGACCCCAGCACCACACCGAAAGAAGGGCCAGTGCTTTTCAGCTGGCTGGAGACAAGAGAAGTCCCTTGCTTATAAACTAGTGCCCCCAGCAAGCAAGCTAACTAACAGCAAAAACCCACATATGACCTGGTGTCACTTTGGAAACAGCAGCTGCTTGTCACCAGCTCTCCTGTGAGAAATGTTTGTGAGTGACTCTGCAAAATCTCCTTGCTGCACACACCAGTCCATGGTATCCCAGCTGCAAAATCACTGAGGTCATGTTGTGCACAGTCCTTGTGTACCACCAACACTGTCTTGTGCTCTGCCCTGGCTTTACATTATCCTTATACCTGTAAAATAATGGCCCAGGCTGCTGGGAGTTCAGAACTTTACTGATTATGTCCTGGGATGAGAGTTTGGAACAGGAGACATAGATGCCTTCAGAATTAGGTGTTATTTTCTCAAGAATTGAGGGGAACTGTTCCAATAAAGTGTTGCAGCACAAGCTGTGTTTTAAAAAACTTGGCCTCAACTCTCCCTGAAGTACCAGTGTTCTTCAACCACCCCAGTCTTCCTCTGAAAGTGGTGCTGCTGAGGGATAGAACTGCTGTAGGTTGTTCTGCACTACTGCAAGATGTCATAAACTGAAAATCAACAGCCAAGATGCTTTTAAATATTTAATTATAGGGCTCTACCTTAAAGCTTCCTTTCCAAGAAGTTACATGCTTTGCCCAGTGATTTGAGACAAAATTCTCCATTACTATTTAGGAACACATGTAGGTCATAAATTACATTATCCTCTGGCGACTAACCCAGTCTGCACTATGACACCACTGCAGCCTCTCTGCAGATGCCCCTGCCACAAGAGCTGGTTCTGGTGTGGTGGGCACACTCACATTAACTTTCATCTAGCCAGAAACAAGAGTAACATAGACTCAGCAGCACACACTTCATCACTGACTCTACAAACCTGCAGAAAACCCTACATATATATGTATATATTATAT
>VZRH01006097.1:12961-41965 GCA_013397555.1 Urocynchramus pylzowi
CCGCCTTGGTGCGGGGGCCGCGGGCCGGGGGGCCCGGCCGCGCTCGGCGCCGGGCGCTGGCAACGAGTCCTCCCCAATTGCTTTCGTGCCAATGAGTGTGACCTTTCCGACGGGGGACGGAGAGACCAGGTCTGGCTCTGCTACCGCACGGGGGTAACCAAAATGTATCCCGCTGGTGCGTAGAGCATGCTCGGGGATACATTTGCTCCTCCTTCTCAGTTCTCTCTTTTGCGGACATGCACAAACGGAAAGGAAAGCAAGATGAATGGAATGAAATGTCTTTTTCTTCCATGGCATCTCAGGAAATAGCCATGGCAAAACTGTGATCCCAAAAACCATTATTTTTGTTTGTTTGTTTTAACAAATAAATCTTTCCACTTGCCTACCTTCTAGCAATGTACCAGATACTAGTGCTCTGACGTTTCCTCCTGTGGAAAAGTCTTACAATGTCAAACGGCTCTTTACCATGAGGCTGTTTACCCCCACAGGGCAGCATGCTTTGCTCACAGTCCCACAGACTCTGCCCAAGGACCCAGTGCAGTATTTTCTAGAAGGTTGGCAAGTGAAAAATGGCAGTGCGACTAGTGTGCTCTGTCCCAGCAGCCTTAACCCCCTCGGTGCTGCTGCTTTTTGGAAGCAAAGGAAAAAAAAGGAAAAAAAGGAGAAAAAAAATTGAGAAATGGCTTTTCCGAGACTCTTTCCGGTGACCTGAACCCAGCGAGCTCTCAGGATGCAGCAGCCCGGCCTCGTGCTCCCCTCGCTGCTCTCGGGCAGCCCCCCCGCAGCCCCGGCCAGCGCTGCTCCCCGGGGCCCCGGCCGGGCTCCTCGCGGGGTCCCCGAGCCTCCTTCTCTCTCTTTGCCTCGCTGGCTCTGCTCCGAGCGGCAGTGTCCTTTAGCCACCTAAAGGAGCTCCTGCTCTTTGAACGCCGCTGTGCTTCCCCACGGGAAAAACCAGCCCGGGCAACTCAGACAGAGCCTCCAGCTGCCCTACACTGGGGTCGGGGCACTGTGGGGCTCAGCCCCAAAAGCAGCAGGGGAAAGGAAGTGTGAGGCTGGTGGCCCACGGACGTGCCCATGGCTCAGTGTCACTGCCAGGCACCTCTGGCCCTCCTGGGCTTCCCTGCCTGAGCGGCACAGAGATGTTCCAGGAGCAGGAGAAGCCTGGGAGAGCAACAGCCCCATAAAAAGAGACCAAGGGAGGCTTGGCACTGACAGGGACTGGCACTGCTGGCTCCTGGGTGGGGAAATGTCCTTGTCTCCAGAGGACAAGAGCACGCACCACCTCTTTTTTGAGTTGGTCCTGGGTATGGCAAGGGCTACCACGCTGCTGCAGAGCAGGCAGGGAAGGGGAGGTGGTGGAAACTATCCCTGGAGCATTCCTCCACCTGAGCACCGGGCAGGGATGGTCAGTGGCAGCAGGCTCACCCTCCCATCTGCTGGTGAGCGCAGCTGGAGCTGGGTAGATGGGCAGAACCTGGAAGGAGCCATGCTGGCACTGCCTGCTCAGCCAGGGCAAGGTGTGGCTCTGGCACGCGGTCCCCAGCAGAGCAAAGTCCCCATCCCAAGCTCCACTGGGGGTGTTTGGGCCAGGCCTCCGCCCTGTTGGAGCTTTGCTGGGAGAGACAGCACCGGGCAGGGGCCGCTCCCGGGGAGAAGGCAGGGACACTACCCTACAGCTTAACAGGCACCGAGTTAACCCAGCTGGAGCTACGGGGGTGGGGTGGGGGACAGAGGGCCCCATGCTAATCCACAGCTCTGCATTCACTGATTTGGTGAAGGAATGGAAAACGCACCTGGTGGAGATTTGCTCTAAAAACGGTTTGTCCTACCTGCAGGTTTTTTCTCCACACATTAACGGCCGCAAACGCCAGCTGCATCTGCTTCCTCCGCGCGTCCTTATGCCTTTTGTAAGCTATCTCTATGAATATTAAAAATATCCCGGCAACAATACCTCCAGCCACCAGCATAAACACACCTGAAATAAGCAGGAAAGTTACAGGGGGCAGTGGAATTGCAACATGACCCCTCATTTCTTCTGCATCATGCTCAGCGATGGGAGCATCTGCCAACCCGGGTCCCCCCCATCTCCCCTCAGTCCTGGAGGGCCGGGAGGGAAACACAGCCTGGGCACCTGAGGGGCGTCAGTGCCCGCTCTGGGGGCACAGGGCAATGAGCTGCAGCCATGCTGGGGACAGGCATGGCAAGCCCCAGGGCAGACCCCATCCCCAGGAGGACCGTGGGGCCATTCGTGCCAGAACCCAGCCCTGGTGCTCTGGTTTGGCTCTTCAGGAAGCACAGCCATGCACAGAGCTCTGTGCTGCCCTTGGATGCCTGCAACCCTCGGAGCTGTCATTTCTGGAGCGGTGTCTGAGGAGATGGAGCAAAATACCCCCTTTCTCCACTGCCTGTGACTAGCCAGCAGTGCTGGTGCAGACAGGGTCCCATCCCACACCCCTCATCCCTCATCACTGCATTGTCTGGCTGTAGGACCAGCAGCACCACCTCAGTGCAAAGGGAGAGCCTGTCTCAGGGTTCTCAGTCTTTGCAAGATGAAACCACTCTCTATCAATTATCCTTGTTCTGGCCCTATCCAGGGCTCCTCAGGACTTGGGGGCTGCCCCTTGCCTCCAGCCCCCTCCTGCAGCAGGGTTCTCACTCTCCTCCCCCGAGGTGTTGTTCTCCTCTCTGCATTGGTGCCAGCTCTGATTTCACTGTGACAGCCACAGTTTGGCCAGGGCAGAGGGAGGGGAGCCATGCTCACACCACAGCAGCCCCACTGGCAAGAAGGGCACACAGGGAAGGTGGGGGAAGCTTTGAGGAACTGTTCTGAGCAAGGTGGGAACAGAGCCCACCTCAGCAGCCTCCCAACACTAGGAAAGCACAAACCCAGAAGCAGCAGAGATTTGGCCAGAGAGGAGAGCCCCAGGGAGGATGTCTTGAGCAAAAGCAGGCTACCCAGCGAAGGGGGAAAAAGTGGTTTGCAGAACAAACCTGCCATATTTTCAAAGGTGAGTGTTGCTGGGGCATTGCTACGGGAATCACACTCTTGATACCTCACCCAAGTCTTGTCCAAATCCTCCATGAAGCCGTTCTCGTGGGACCTGGAAGCACAAGGAGACAGGACAGGGCAGTCACTGGGGACCAGCCACAGGCAGCTGGTGCACACACTCTTTGTGCCTTGGTGCTCTCTGTCCTAGGGAGAGAGCACTGCAGCCTAAAAGCACAGGAACCAGGGATGTGCTGGCTGTGTGTGTGTGTGTGTGCACACCTGTACCCGTGTGGCCTTTGCTCAGACTGGGTGTGGGCAGTCTGCAGGGGCTGCCAGCACTGTGTGGGCACACACAGCACAGTGCAGTGCTGTGAGCAGGCACCTACAGCTCCCTGCAGCAGCTCTGGGGCAGTGCCTGCTGCCAAAAGAGCCACGTGTCAGCCATAGGGAAGGTGTGCTCCCAAGGAAGGATGGAGCTGGCAGTGCTCCAAGAGCTCTTGGAGAAGGCTGCAGGGAGTGGACATGAACCACATCTACCAGTTCCCTCCTGCACAGTTCCTCTGCCTGCCAGGGTCACTTGGAGCCCAGGCAATGATGGACCCCAGTCCTTTTTGGTGACCCCCAGCACCCTCTAGGTCAGGGCACTGCTGCCTGGCAGCTCCCTGCAGTGCACAGTGAGGGCTGGGACACCCCAGCAGCTCGGGAGGACAGCTTGGGAGGACACAAGCCATGTCCTCACAGTACCTGCCTGAACAGCTCGTGGGGATGGAGTAGGCACAGAGCACACATCCCACCACAGCCTCACTGCACTTTCCTCCCTCTTCTTCCTGGCACACCCCCACCACCTTCCTGGGCCATCTGTAGCCCTGGGCTTCCCCATCCTCTCCCAGGAGGGCACTGAGGACTCCTGTGGCCTCTTCAGGCTTCTCACGTGGTGGTCCCAAATCCCATCTGTCCTGCTGCCACCCATCACCACGTTAAGACCATCCCACAGACAGGGTCGACGGCTCCCTACATCACCCTGGGTCTTGCCCATGGTCCACATCCTGACCATTCTCTCTCAGGCCTTTCACCTCTGCATCTTGGGCAGGACCCTGATGACTCCTGACCCTGTCTCTCCTAAAAAGAATCTCCCAGGGCTCCTCCCTTCACTTGCTGCTTCCCAGCTGCCTGTTTCTCCACCATGACATTTCTCTGTCTGCAACGAGTGAGGCATTTCCAAAGTAATACAAGGAAATCCCTTTTCCCCCATAACATCAGGCTGACTGTGACACCCCACACTGCAGCTTAGCACTGGTGTAAAAGCCTCGGACTCAGAGGGGGCCCTGAAAAATCCCTGAGTAACAGGAGTAGCCAGAGTTGAAAGAAAAAAGCCCTGCAGGACCAAGCCAGGGCAGTGCAGTGCTGTTGGACAGGCTGAGGCCTGAGGGAGGAGCGGGGCCATGGCAGCCCCCATACCCTGCTCACAGAGAGCCCTGCTGGACGGGCCCTCTGCTCTCTGCCGCTTTGCCTGCACCCCTGGCTGACCATGGCTCTGCTCCCTGCCCTGCTCTGCCCTCCCTCCACTTCCCTGCTGCTTCCCCAGCCCTGCGAGCCGCAGCTGAGGCTGGGGGTGCCCACCCCAGTCACTCAATGTCCCCCTGCCAGGATGGAAGGGCAGTCCCCAGCGCCCCTGTCCCTGCAGAGGTCTGGAGGGTCGCTGGCAGTGCCTGGCACGAGCAGCATTTGAGGCAAGCCCCACGCCAAGAGCCGTGTACAGACTTGAGGATGGCCAGGGAGACGTTCTGCTTCCAGGGGCTGTCCTTGCGCATGCCGATCCCGAAGCCGGAGCGGAAGAAGAGCTCCCCTGTCGTCACCAGGTCACACTTCTGGGAGGCCTCGAACTCCAGCACCGCCGAGTCCCAGATGAAGGCGTGGAGCTTGCTGGACACACAGGAGGATGGACGGGTCAGGCCGGGCAGCCCAGCTCGTCTGCAGCCTCCGTGGGAGCAGCGAGGGTGCTCCCAGCCCTAACTTAAACACTGAAGCCACCCAGCCTCGCACTGAAAGAAGAAAAGAGGCCAGAAAGGGAGGCCACGGCCAGGGCTCTCACTGTGCCACCCCCACGCAGACCTTGTGCTCCCCACCGAGAGCTGGGACGCACCAGGACCGGGCAGGTCCCACCCAGCCCCGGCTGGGAGGTGCCACCGAGCCACGCTTTGGCCGCAGCTCCCTCCAGCTTTGCCCTGCTTGCTCCACGCGGCTGCAGCTCCCGAGGCCCTTCCCAGCGTGGCCAGGCAAGGTCTCGCCCTACTCACTTGTCCCTCACTGCCTGGATGGCCTCGGCAGCGCTCTCGTAGTTGTGCTTCTCCATGTGCCGGTACATGGTGCTCAGCTCCACCTGCCGTCGGAAGTAGATGTCCACAGAGCTCTGCTTCACCGTGGCGTAGATGAACTTATCCGAGGGGTTGCGCAGCTGAAAGGCAAAGCCGGGGCTCCTGTGTTTTCTGTCCTTCCCCAGCAAAGCTTTCTCACCCCAAAGCTGTTTCCTAACCTCCCATCTCCTTCAGGGACCTGTTCCCTACAGAAGACCTTGGTCTCTCAGAGGATGCCACGGGGCAGTGGATGCTCTGGGACCATGGTGCTGGGGCAGGGGGTGCTATGGCACAGGGACAAGTGGCACTGAGGGTGCAGGAGGCCTGTGGATGCCATGTGTCTGGCAGTGCCGTGGGCAGGGCACACAGCAGGGTGTGGGATGCTGTGGGTCAGTGCTGCTGCCGGGCACATTGCTGCGTGCCTGGGCTGATGAGCTGTGGCTGTGTCCTTGCCAGAGCAGGAAATGGATTTGAGGCATGTGGAGAGTATTGACTGCACCGCAGGGACATTTCATTAGTTATAACTCATCCATAATGAATCGTTTCCTCGTTGGTTAGAGGAGGCTCTCCAGGAACTGGCAGGCAGTTTGACTGCAGACAGCCTATTTCTGGACAGGTTGTTTTCCTGCTGATTTTTGCCCACTTCTGTCCATTCCCACCCAGGGCATGGGCTCAGACTCATCAGCACCAGCCCAGGCAGAGCTGGCTGGGTCTGGCCCCCCAGCACAGATCACAGCCACGGTGAGTTGGGCTCTGGGAATCACAAGCCCAGGGAAGGGGAAAGCAAGCGAGGGGTCGTTACCCGGGGGTCGTTAATGCCTGTGATCCTCTCCTCAGGTCGGTCTAACACCAGGAAGGCTGCCAGGTTGGCAGTGTATGAAGCCACAATGATCATAGCAAAGCCAGCCCACACCATGCCAAGGATACGGGCAGAGAAACTCCGGGGAGCACCTGCAGGGAGAGAGGAGAGATCAGAGCGGCCCCACGAGGGCTTGGCTTGGTTGCCAAAGCTGTGTCAATCCACATGAGCCCAGTGGCAGCTGCAGGTGTGCACCATCTATCTGCTCTGCCAGCAGCTGTGCAAGGAGCCCCTGCACTGCCTGAAGGACAAAAACCTCCAGCTCCTTCCGTGCACCCAGGGCACAGGCACACTGTGTGCCACCCTGGGAGGGTGGGTAACCCTGGGCAGGGCATCCAGCCCAAGTTTCCCTGCCCTGTTTCCCTTCTGGTGCTGGGGCTGGCAGGAAGCCCTGACAGCTGCCACAAATGTGCAATACTCAGCATCACCAAATCTTCTACCAGCCTGCTCCAGGGAGGGCTCAGGGAATGAGGTCTCTCAGTGCCATGTGAGAGGGGGAGGCCATGGAAGAGGGCAGGGGCTTCCCCCCAGCCTGCCCAGCTCAGAGCCTGGGCTGCAGGGCAGAGCAGTCCTGCTGTGAGCTGTGACTCACCTTCTCCAATGCCAGAGTTCAGCAGGACTCCCCAGGAGAACCACATGGCTGAGGAGAGAGTCAGGGCATCTTCCTCCTCCTCCTCACTGTTTACTTTGAACCGGCCAAATGGACTGGAAAACAAGATGAAGAACCCTTCTCATTCCCCTCACCCTGATTCCCAGGGCTCCCCACTACGTGTCCTGGTGCAGCTCATTGCTACAGACTGTGCCTGGTCCCAGGCAGCTCTTCCCTGTTCTGTCCCACTGCCTGGCACCTCCCCCGTGCTGACCTGCAGCCCTGTCTGGCTCACACTGTACTGGTCCCATCACACTCTCTCCAGACCAGAAAGATCATCTGACCCTGGCCAGCTCAAGCCTCTCCCACTGCAGCACAGAGGGCTCCCTGCAGATTAGCCACCAAAGCCTCTGGGCACAGGGCTGAGGCAGGGACAGGTGCCCTCAGAGGAGTACCCACAGGGCCAAGGAAGGCCAAGAGGAAATTCTCTCAGAGCCCAGAAGCTGACAGTCCCCTTGGTCAGGTATCTGTACAGCACCTGGTCTGACTGGCATGTTCCCACATTCCCACGTGCTGGGTACCCCAATATCCACATCCCTTAGCTTAGGCAGCCAGAGGGGCCAGGAGCCTCAGCCCAGGGCTGGTGGGGCAGAGCAGGTGGGTTAAGTCCCTGTGAGAGCCCCCAAAGGGCTGCAAGACTTGCCCAAGCAAGGGACCCAGGGGACAGTTCCCAGGAGCACCTCCCTGTCCCCTCTCCCAGATCTCGAGTGGCCCAAAGTGCACTCACCTGAATCGGTCTAAGAGGTACAACATCACTGCCACCACGTGCACAGACAGCCCCACCAGCAGCCAGAGCGTGCTCTGGAAGGGCTGCATGAACGAGTCCAGGGTGCTGCGGGGGATTTCCTGCACACAGGAGAGAGGGGAACAGCGCTGGCACCCCCCACACTGCACCCTGCCCGCCTGCAGGGACCGACAGGGCCCTGCCCTGCCCCAAGCTCCTGCTGCTCAGGGCGGGTCAGGTTGCTGCAGACAAGAGCCTGCATTAAAGCCTGCAGTCTGGAGTTTGCAGGGGCTGCACTGGGCACTGCAGTCTGAGGAACGGGCACCTCCCGTGTTCTACAAAACCTCCCATCCAGACCATACCTTCTTCACGAGGATGGTGAGGCCCTGGTACTTGAAGGGCTTGGAGAACTCAATGTACTGAGCCCGCTCGTTGTTGATGGTCAGGGGAGCCACAATCATGTCAGCTTGGCCGCTCAGCAGCTCCCCCATCATCCCGTTCCACTCCTTCTTGTTGCTGTTGTTCACCTGCCAGGAAGCCAAGGCCGGGTCAGACCCTGCCCTGACACACATCCCCCACCAGCCAGGACCCTGCACTTTTTAGGAATCCTGCACCGCCCTTCCACCCGACCCTGCTCAGGAGAAGGGCGTGGGGGTGTTTCGACACACGATACAAAGGCAAAGACAGATCACAGGCTGCCCAAACTCACCCTCTCTTGGGTACCAAATTTACCATCAGCCACCAGGTGAACCTCGTAGGTGAAGTTCATCACGCCTGCCAGGCGGATGAGCAGGTCGATGCAGAAGCCGTAGCAGCACAGTGCCACGGTGGGACGGCCTGGGGGAGGGACAGAATGGCCATGAGGGGGGACAGCCCCAGCCAGGGACCCCACACAGGATCTGTGCCTGTCCCCAGGGAGAGCAGCCACCCCACGGCTCTGGCTCCATGTGGATGTAACCACACTATCCTTCAGGGCCCTCTGCCTGGCCGCCCTCTCACTCTGCCTCCAGCACCTGTGGGTGTGGGCAGGCTGGGGACAAAGGGGCCCCGTTCCTTTGCCACATCCCAGTGAGGTGGGCTGAGAGGGGGCTGCCCACCCCCTGCAGGGCAAGGAGAGGGCTCAGTGCATGTGCTGGAGGAGTCCTGACATTAGCCCAGCAGGCAGAACGCAGCCCAGGGCACAACACCCCCCCCAGGTAGGTGTGATGAGCCAAGGGGATGCCCTTTAGGTGGATTTGGGCAAGCCTGGCATTGCTGAGCAGCTCCCACCCCACACCAGGTGCTCACTCCTGATCCTGACACAGTTTCTGTGACAGTTTGAACTGGTGCTGTGTCAGTGCAGCACGTGCTAACGTGCCTCGGGGTCCTTGCTGCTGCTGGAGATCAAGGCAGAGAGAACTGGAACATGTCAGGAGACAGTTCTCAAAGCAGCCCTGGCACCCATTCAGAAGAGAGACAGTGGGAAAGTGTATGTTGGGCTCAAAGCCCTGGATCCCAGGGCCCCATTCCTGCACAGCACTGCTGTGAGGCTGAGCTGATGGGGGCGGTGTCTGGGGGCCAGCTGTGCTGTCACCTCTCTGTGCCTCATCTTCTGGGCCTCCTGTGTGACTGAGCACCCTCCCTGGGACCCCTTCTTGGAATGGCAGACCCCACCAGACTGAGTTACCTGGGATGGTCTCATTGGGTCCAGTGCAGAAGACCTTTTTGACAGGATCTCCATTGATGGTGAATTCCTCCCTGCACGTCCCATCTGCCTGAGTGGGCTTCACATACACAAAGGGCTCTTGGTGGATGGTCACAATCTGTGAGGTGAAGCACAAACCCTCTGGTCTGTTTCCCTCCAGAGCTACATTCCCGTGGTGGGAGCTGGGCTGCCCTCCCCACAGGAGCCATGGTGCCCTCCCCAGCTGCCATCTCGGCCCAGCAGCAGGACCTGGCTTTGGCATCAGAGAATACTCTAGGCTGGAAAAGACCTCTAAGATCATGAAATCCAACTGTTAACACAGCATTGCCAAGAAGAGCACCAAGAACATTTGCTTTCCCTGCACCCAAGGTGAGGATTGTCCTCCTTTATGTGGCACTTTCAGCTGAGCCTCAAAATCTCTTTCCCTAGCAGGAGACTGATGGTAGACACCAGACAGCCAGGACTAATGCCTGGAAAGGGGCTCTAGACACTGCCCCAAGTCAATGCAGGTGTTTCAGTCCTGCTCTGGACCTTTCAGAAAAGCAGCAATCACAAGATACCCATAGCACCTCTGCGAGGACAACGCTGCCAGTGGGAATGGGATTTCCCTTGCTGGACAAACAAACCATATGACAAGCGAATGGTCATACTGGTAAGATCAGCCTGGCCAGGACCCAGTCACTAAAGTGGGATCCAGTCCCCAAAGGAGCTGCTGAGTGACACTTAAAGGAAGAGCATGAGAAGCAAAGCAAGACTGGTGGGACCTTCTGCCAGTGTAACCTCCAGCTTCTGGCCATCAGCTCCTCAGGTAATTCCTGAGTTCAGCCTTGCAGCCACCAATCCGCCCACCCTCCACAAGAGGGTTTAATCTTTTTTTGGATCTGTTTCCACCTGGTCTCTGCACTGTCTAACAGAGCTGAACCATCCCTTGGCCAAAGGAGCCCATCCTTGTATTTCTCGCAAATCTGTGACCGGTGTCCTCTGGCTCCCATGAGAAATGGTGAGCACCTTGTTCCTCCACCTTTCCATGCTGTTTTCTCTCATATCCTCTTCCCACCTGTCTCTTTCCAAACCCAAGGATACCTGCTGCACTATCTAGATTGACTCCAGCTGACAGTTGTGCTCTGAACACGCTCTGAGACCTTCTCTATTTCTCTCCCATATCCTCTCCTGGCCTTGCAAATGCTGCTGCCAGCTGCAGAGCAGCCATGGAGGTGAGAGGCAGAAGTCACTGCTTGGCGTGCAGAGAGCTGAGAAGCATTTGCCCTAATGCCCTTTTCTCTTACCTTCAACTTGGTTGACATCTGATAGCCTTGAGGTTTCTCCGTTTCCCCGCCTGGCCAGATGATCTTCCTGTCGTTGGTCAGGACCTGAGATGGATCCCGGAGGAAGCAGGTGGACATGAGGCCAAGGAGGACACCCAGTGCCCAGCCCCTCCCCACCAGGCCAGGCCTGCACGTACATTGCTGCCGTTGTAAATCCCGACCTGGACCAGTTTCCGGTTCTGCAGGTTCATGATGCTGTAGTTGGCAAACTTCCTGTCCCCGTCCTCATTGAACTCCACCCGGCCGGTGACACCCTCTGAATACTTGGAGGACATCAACACCCTGTGGAGAGAAACACAGCTGGGACAACCTAGAACACCTGCCATGCTGTTGGCATGCCTCACAGAAAGGCATCTGCATCAGAAAGGCAAACGCTTCCTCTCAGTTACCTGCCGTGAGCTCACTACCTTGTACAAGTCCAGCCAAGGCTACCTATGGTCTGTTCACAGACCTGTGGTCATCCCCTCCTGGTGGATGGAATCAGTTTCCCAAATGTTCTCTACCATATCTGCTGTGATTGCCCCTTGTTCTCCACCAGATCAGTCCCACTTCCCTCTGGAATGATCCATCCCACAGCACCCGAGGACACTTTCCTCTGGGATTCCTTGGGAGCTGTGCCCATTGCTACAACTTTGGTGCTGTGCCTGGCATCTGCCCATCCCAGCCTGGCTAGAGGCCCAGGCACACACAAACACCACCAAGGAGAGAACCAGCCCCCTAACCCTGGAAAGGTGATAGCAGAGACACACAAGGATTGCCTGAGCCACTTGTGAAGAACAGCTTTGACTCGCTCATGCCAAAGACTGTCACTGCAGGGAATGCCAGAAATGCCTCTAAAAAGATCTCCAGGCCTTGCAGGCCTCATGCTCAACAGAACCCAGGTCTGCAGGGAGTGGCTGCTGCAGCAAGGCCCAGCCCCCGTGGCCCCAGCACCTGCAGCGATGCAGGGATTGGGGTCTGGAAGCGCATGCAGGACCTGCCAAGCCCCCTGCCCTGGCAGCAGCACCCCACAGGCACGTGCTCCCACCTCTGACACCCCAGCCTCCACATCCACAGCACCAGGGTTTGCTACAGCCAAGGGCAACCTGTCCCATGCATGGACAGCTCTTGCCACCAAGCCCTGCTTGCAGCACTGGACCCATGCCACAGCCCTTGGAACGTTCAGCAGGAAATGTGTCAGCAGCACTGAGATAAAATGGGACAGAAATATCCCCCTACCTTGATTGGGCAGAGCTCCCCTCTCTCCCACTTCCACCTATGGAATTAAGCTCCATGCTGGAGGAGACCATGGTCCCCAATATTCTCCTCCTAGAGTCATTCCTGCCCACACATCCCAGATGTCTAAGCATTGCCCAGGGTAGCATGGGTTGACATGGACTGAATTGGTGCCAGGCACCAGGATGATGCCTGAAGAGCCTGGAAAAACTGGGTGCCATTGCCTGAGCCTGTGTCTGGGAGAGTTTTCTAGGAGAGATGTAGCCCTCACATCCAAATCATGCAGGACAGTCCAGGCAGCCCTGTGCCACATGCCCCAAAGCTTTAGTGGCCCTGAACAAAGCAACCATGTCCTCCTGCACCTTTTCCACATGCTCCCACCTTTTCCAGCTCTCCCCCACCAGGTCCTCTGCTCTCTCCAGCAGGACCCTTTCCCCAATACCTCTTAAAAAGGGGTCCTGTCTTCCAGATGTTGGTGTTGCCCACGCAGCCCCGCGGTGGGTCTGTGATATTCTCCTTCTCGAACAAGTCGTGCACGGCCTGGGCCACCACGGCGACAGCGTCACTGATGTGGGCTGACTCGTTCTTGCCGTTGATGAGCTGCAAACCGATCACTCCTGCCGCGGGCAGAGGGGGAGGCGGGTCAGCATTGCTGGGATCACCGGCTGCTCCAGCGTCACTCCCGTGCCCAGCTCTTGGGACAGCGAGCACATGGCTACGGGCTGAGGATCCCTCGGATGCAGTGGGAAGGTGCCTGAGCTGCAGGCAGGAGCAGGCAGGGGCAGCGGGGCCGGGCTGGCACCCTGACACCCCGAGCTCCATCCCCCGGCCCTGCCCAAGCCCTCCCGGGTGACAGGCGGCTTGCAGAGCCGCAGTGACACGCGTGTGGGGCGCGGCAGCCCCAGGGTGGCCAAGGTCGAGCCCCCACGCGGGCGGAGGGAGCGGAGCGCGGGACCCTCGGATCGGGACCACCGCGGCACCGCGTCCCCCCAGCCCGAGGGGGCCCGGGGAAGGCAGGGGCCGCTCATCCCGGCTCGCTCGGGCTCCTCCGAGCCTGGCTGCAGCGGCACGGCGCTCGGGAGGTGCCTACCGTCCGGGGCGTAGCGCAGGGCATTGCCCGAGATCTCCCGCTCCCCCACCAGCCAGACGTAGCCCGAGCCCGTCATGTTGAGCATGGCCGCTGATCTGTACACCGTGGCCGCGTCATCCTCGCTGCAACGACAGGAAGGGAGCGGCGATGGGGCTGCAGCTGCCGGGCGGCCCCGTTGTCAGTCCCCGAGGCTGCGGCAGTGCCGGGGACGGCGCCACCCGGGTGACTCTGGCTACTGGGCAATGGCCAAACCCTCCAGGCAGCGGGAGCCCTGCTCTCGGCTTCGCCTGACCCCACAGCTCTCGGCGCTGCTGGGCACATCTGCCCGTCGTGCTGAAGGCTCGGGGCCATCAGGGTTCCCTCCTTCCCAGCTGGACCAGGACACACCACCAGTGAGCACGGCTGCTTCTGCAGCACAGCCAGCCGGGCGGGGACTGTCACTGCCCGGCCAGCAGCACCCTCAGCACCCTCCAGCTGCCCGGGACAGGGGCTGTCTGTGGGGGTTCTCTCAGGCTCCTCGGAAGGCTGGCAAACCCCAAATCCACTCTGACTCCAGCGCTGGGCAGCGTGGGGAGAGAGGAAATCAGAGCAGGGAGGGGAAGGGGCGGCACGGCCTCACCTGGCAGAGAGGATGATGACCCTGGCCTCCAGCTCCTTCGCCTCCAGCAGCAGCGCTGTCACGTTTTTGGTCCCAGGGTCAAACTGAAGCACTTTCTCAGCCTGTGATGAGTGTGAGCAAAGCTGGTTAGTGAGTGAGCCCCAGGGCTGGTGGTGAGAGCCATGCTATCTAGAAAAGGGTCAAGAGAATTCATTAAACTGCACAAAAGTCTGCTAAATAAGATTGGTTATAGTTATTTTTTTCTTTTTCTTTCCTTTCTTTCTTTTCTTTCTTTCTTTCCTTCCTTCCTTCCTTTCTCTTTTAAGGTTTTGGCTTTTTGGTTGTATTTTTTTTTTTTTTTTTTTTTTTTTTTTTTTTTTTTTTTGCACTGTGCATGCAAACTGAAGTCAATCAAGACCCAAAAAGAGGCGTGCATTGTACAGGAAAGAGAAAAAGGCTTTGAAATGCAATTGAAAACTCAAACGAGTGTTGTTTTTCAAAAACATGGGAAATGAAAAAAACATATTGCACAGGGTTAACCTTTGGGAATCAAAGTGAGCAACTTACACCAAGGAACTGTTTCCTTTGGGGAGGAAAGGGGGTTGGTTCAACTTTTCAAAAAAAAAAAAAAAAATAGAACTTGCAAGTTAATTACTGGTTCACATGCATGTTTCAAAAAGAAATCCTTCCAGGGTCAGCTGGCTAAGTTTCCATTCTCAAGTCCAAACCAAACTATCTCAACATAAAAACGTGCTACCAAGAAACATAGTCATGGATATTTTTTTTTCTTTCTTTTCTTTTCTTTTTTTCTCTTTCTCTTTTTTTTTTCTTTTTTTTTTTTAATTTTTCTGTTGGCTGTGGCTATTTTTCATTTGCTAGTTAGGTTGGTGGGCGGCGTGCATTTCCATGCATATATACCTTGGGTCCTCGCTTGTTGTCATAGGAAAGTTGGTCGAGGTTTTCATAGTTCCTTTTTTTACTCTGATGAATAATGTGCACAGAGAAAATATGTAGACACAGAAGAATATTATAAACAGTTGAAAATGACGTGTAGTAAAGCAATCCAACATCCACCTCCTCCTCCACTGTTTGCTAAAGGGTCTCTATAACGCTGGAGCTCGCAAAAACCACTATCAGGAGAGATTGTGCCTCAGCTCTCACGGGAGCGTCACGGAGCAATCTGAGAGCAAAGCCTGAGTGTCACAGCTCGTGCGATGCAGTTGCATTTTCCCTTGAGGGACTGGGGGATTCTTCAGCAAGGAATTTTTATCTTAAGCTCAGAAACAATCTAAGGGCCTAAGTGGTGGGGGTTCCATGGAATTACTGTGGAAGTAAAGGACAAAATGTTGTGTACGGAAAGTGCTGGATAAAGGCAAACTGTTACAGTTAAGAGTGTTAGCATTACTAGCATCACTATCAGCATTACAGTCTTGTCCACCCTCAGAGAGTCCACACAAAGTGAGGTGTCTCAGCTGAACCTCTCACCCCCTGAAAGGAGGGAGCAGCTTTCTGAGCTCTGTTGACATCCAAAAGAGAAAGATAAAGTTCTCTAGGTCCCGTGTTGGCTCAAAGCGTGGCGATATGAAGCAATGGTGAACATGGGATGGCATTGCAGCTTTTACCTGGTCCCTGGGAAGGCCCAGGGCACCTCATGGCTCTGCACATGGCTGGCCCTGGGAGGTGCAGCTACCTGAGACCAGGGTGCCCGTAAGCTGGCCCTAAGCGTGGCTAGTGGGGCTCACTGCTTGGTGGTCTCCATGCTGCTGACCCCGCAGAGACCAGGCTGGGGCAGAGATCCTGCTCCTCCCCGCTCTGCTGCCTCAGCCGCTGGTGCTGCTGGGCCCAGAAGAGCCCAGGGCAGGCACCACTGCTGGAGGTTTCCTCTGGAGCAGGCAGCATGCTGAGGGCCCACAGCTCTGCTCAGAGCCCTGACCCTGCAGCAGCCTGCACAGAGCCCCGGCACCTTCCGGGAGCAGCCCCTGCGGCCAGGCCAGTAACAGCAACCTGATGGTGCCTTCAGGAGAGGGCTTGGCAGGTTTTGGTGGGACATAGTGTGACATCTTCTCCTTGACCCCGCCCCAGCTGAGCATCCCTGATCTGTGTACATGGGGTGTGGGACACAGCTCTACTCTCATCTCCATTTTTCCAGTGCCTGATGGCAATGGATCCCTGCCAGGAACCCCGACCCTTTCCATCCCTGGCACACAGGGGTCCATGCTCCCAGGCTGTTCCTCAGACAGACACATTGCTCTTCATCTTGCTTTCCAAACTAATTAGCTTGCCTTTTCCTGAGCATTCCAGCCAGTATTTGGCAGGACATCTTGCCAGGTCTCCTTTCCACGCAGCTCTGTGACCTTTTCTTTCTTCCCCTTGGACACGGCCTGACAGGTTTTTCATTGCTTAAAAAAATTGGGTCCTGGCAAGGAAAAGCATGTGAAGAGGCAAAAATCTGCTTGGAGCCCAGCTCTGCCTTCAATTCTGATGACTCCACAGCAAGGATTTCTGCAGTGGCTTCTGCTGGGCCTGCAGTGAGCCCTGGAGTAATGACTGCAAGGAGACCAGAGATGCAGCAGGACAGCAGGAATGTTCTCCAATCAGGCAATGCTGGTCACTTCTCCCCAGGCACTGTCAATGTAGCCAAAAACTTGGTCATCCATGCTGCAGCTACCAACCAGAAATTCCTGGGGTGTGCTGGCACTTCTGCCCAGTCTGGGCAGCAGAGTCTTCTTCGGTACAACAAGGCTGGCCCCTGGTCACCTCTCCCTGTCACTAGCCCTGTTTCTGGAACTACACTGGTAATCCTCCTTTTCCCATTGTTTCATGTGGTCCTGCAGCCTTCCTCTGATCTTCATGTTTCACACAGGAACTGACAAATCAGAAGTTCCCTTTCCACCATGTGCTCCTGCAATCACTCAAAAATTTGCCACTTTCATGGAGGCCACTGTCCTAGAGAAAGGCAGGCAGCACAGCAGGGACCTGCCACCTCTGACCCAGAGCTCTGGTTTCACAGTGCCCAGCACTCCCTTCTGAACCCCAGCAGCCCCGTGAACGAGCAGAGCTGTGCTGGGTGGAGCAGCTGCTCCAGCTGAGAGCTGCTGCAGACAGCTCCAGGACAAGGCCAGCACATGGGACACTCCAGGGCTGGCCAGCACGGCCTGAGCACTGGGCTCAGGGAGCTGCTGGAGGTGCAGACCCACGCAGTGGTGCCTGGATGGCACACAGGGCTGACACAGACCCTGGGGGCAAAGCCATGCCCCAGACCAAGAGCCCAGATGGGCAGGTGAGTCTTTGACCCTGAGCAGGTCCTCTGTGTCCTCAGGGGCTGTGATCTAAGCCTTGAAGAGGCCAAGATCAGGTCTCTCTCCAAGGGGCCCAGGCTGCCCTTGGAGAAGCTGGGGAGGGGCCCATGGTACAACTTCATGGCATGAGAAGAGTCAGTACATCAGTGATCAGAAGAGAGATTGGAGAGAAGAAGTGGAGGAAGACAGGAAAGCCCCAAGGGGAGTCTGCCATCTGCAAGACCAGTCAGATCAGTCTGCCTGACCTTTCCTCAAAGGGAAAAGAAACAAGATGCAGAGGCACACCCCAAAGAGAAGACAAGGTGACCTACTGGGACAGAGCAGGTGGCCCAGGCTGGAGAGTGGCTGGAGCATCTGCAGCAGCCCAGGGGCTGCCAGAGGACACCAAGACATGTGGTAGATGCAGTGCAAAATGGGGAAGGTCTGAGTACAGACCCTCCCTCCTCATCTTTCAAGCTCTCAAAGGCTTTCTTGGGGGGTGGGCAGGCCAGAAACACACCCTGTGCCTGGGAGCACCACATGGGGCAAATGGGAGCGGAGGCAGGGAGGGAACAGCAAAATGGGATGCATGGGAACTCCAGGAAAACAGAAAGTGGAGTTCAAAAGATGCAAGAGGAGGGATGACAGACTGACAATGGCTCTCCCTTCGTGAAGGGCATTTCTCCTGTGCTGGGAAGAGGCTTTGGAGAAAAACACTGTCCTGCTGTCACCCAGTGGGAAGCTGCCTTTGGAGGCAGGAGGATCCCTCCGTGGCTGGTGGAACATCAGTGCCTTGAGACAGCCTGGGATGCAGCAAGGATGAAACTTCTTGAAAATCACCACCAAAATCAGGAGTCTGTTGGTCAGTGTGGCTTGTGTCAGCCTGCAGCCCTGCAGCAGTTGTTCCTCCAGGGAGGTGATGAAGAGCAGTCACAGGGTCCCATCTCTCAGCTCAGCCACCAACTCCCACCACAGGAAGAGTCAATGGCCACATCTCAACAGCTGAGAGACTGCCAAAGGTCTAGCAGCTGCAGGTGGGGCTGGAAAAAGCGGGTTGGGGTCCCTGCCTGTAACCCAGGAGGGAACATCCCCAAACGGGTGCCTGCCCTGATGCTGCTGGAGACTTGGATGAACTCAGGCTCTGCCCATCCAAAGGGGACCTCACCCTGCCTCACGAGAGAGGACATCCTGGGGCTGCACCCCATAGGACAGGAGGTGTTTCCTTGCCTTCCAGACTGCAGCCACGCAGCTTCCTGTGCTCTCCTTCTCTGCTTGCCTCGAACACTTGTTCAGTGCTTTCCCTGCACGCCGCAGGTCTGCGCTCTGCTCACCGCTCCTGGGGCCGGCCCTGCCTCCCTCCCTGCCCCCGCTGGCCCTGAGAGCAGGAGCGAGGTCCCACACCCGGCCCTGCCATGCATGGGGTGTCAGGAAAGCAGCGTTTGGATGTGCTTCGATGGAGATGGGAACGGGCCGGCAGCGCTGCCCAGAGGATCGTCACAGCCCCGCCGCCCTGCCCCGCCCTGGCACTGAGCTGAGCCCCGCTGGCCAGGTCAGAAGCTGCTTTTCGGGGTGGGTTTGGCACTGCTGGGTCTGCCTGGCCCCGGGGGGGCTGCAGTGGGGCAGGTGCTTCCCTAAACCCAGCGACTGGTCCTCTCCTTGGGTGGGAAACTCGGGCAAGGCATTTGCAGAGCTCCAGGTTATCCTTCCCTTCATTTTGTAGTCGATTTACATGTAGGAGATTTTGACCATGGCAAAGCAAGTGAAATGAATAAAGTACAAAGTTCTGTCAGGTACTAGTCAGACACTGTTGATGCTTTAAGCATGTTAGCCATGTTACAATGGAAAGAAAAGGTGTTTTACATACAGAAATCTACATACATACAACAGCCCAAGACTTCTAGTTTCGTTGTTGTTGCTTAAACAAAGCTACAAGACAATGTTCAGGAACTGACCTTGGACTCTTTCTCCTCCAGGAGGGTCTCCAGCTTCTTTTGTGCAGCACGACCCTCGTGGTCGTCGCTGACTATCAGAATGACGTGGTTCCAGTTGAAGACTCTCATCATCTCAAACCAGACGTTGGCCTGGTGAGAGTAAGGTGGGACCGTGCGCAAAAAGGACAGGTGGATGCTCTGCAAGGAAGAACAAGAGCTCAACACAGGCTGTGGGGGGTCAGCCACGTTTGCAGGGACAGGGTTGGGGTCACAAAGCCATTTTGGGATGCACACCTTGAGCTAACCTCTGGGACCTGCATCCTTTCCTTCTGGCTGGGAAGCAAACCCTGGATATGACTTTGCACTTCTCTGTGGTTAAACCAGAGCATGGCAAAGAGGGGTTTCTGCTTTGGGGTCCATAAATGCACAGACAAGATAAACCTATCGAGCCATGAATGACCAGCAGTGTTCAGTGCAAATATAGCCTTGCCTCTTGACCTTTTAAATAATTACCAGACAATGGACATCAAAAAGCAAAAGAATTCCCTTCAGAAGGCAAGAGGCAGGTACAGGCAGCTGTGTGTTCGTCATCTGCCATGGCAGAAGTTCAGAAAGGCAGTTTTATAACAGGGTCCCTGGCTGTTTCTAGGTCAGCCTGTTCTGCAGCAGCAGGCAGAGGAGGCAGCTCTGGGCCCGTGCCCCAGCAAACCTCTCTGGCTGGGTTAAAGGCATCCTTATGGTTGGGTGATTGTGCAATAGCAATTCCAACCTAATTAAGTACAGTGCTCTTAGGGGAGCAATCAGACCAAAAGCTGGAGCTGACAGAGAGGCTTCAAACAAATGCAGCTTGTCCAAAAAACCCTAGAGTCAAATATTAGGATGTGAAAGTGCTCATGCTCAGCATGGACCCTACTTGACAGCCCAGCTACGTGCTGGAGGGAGGCAGGAGCCAGAACTGGAGAGGACAAAAATAAAGCACCATAATATTTTTTCTTCTAAGGCTGAGATGGTTGTCTGAACAAAACAGGGCTTGTCCAGACCTGCTTATCCAGAGACCAGACCCAGAATGGGTCAGAAATGTCCTGAAAGGGCCAAAGTAATACACACTGGAAAGGAAAAGGTATCATGCTCCCCATGGACACACAGGAGGAACAGACACCAAATAAATCCTCTTCCTCACACTCCACACAGTGGTAATGTCAAAGCAGACCATGAAATGTGTAGAAAAGGATGCAAACTCCCTGCTGTGCTCAGGGCTCCCTGCACAGGGTCAGCAGGTCCCTGCTCCTGCCCCAGCCCCACGCACGGGAACGGGGGAGCAGCAAGGCCACCACAGCACTGGGAACACTTCCTGAACATGACACTGAGGAGAAGGGAGGATGGTTAACCAGAGGAGGAAACAAACCAGGAGAGCCCCAACAGGACTCTCAGAGTATGACTGATACAAACATTGCAGTTCCAGGAAGAGCAGCTCACCCCACAAACCCTGGGAAAAAGCCCCAAAGGGACAAACAATGGAAAGACAGCCCACAGGTGTCCACACTAACACAGTGTGCAAGGTCTCTTTGAGGTCAGCAGAGATGCCCAGGAATTTCCAGGTCCAGCTGCACAGCCTGGGCCAGGGGCACACCATCTGGGTCTAAGCATTTTTAATTTTCAACCCCTGAGCATTTTTAATTGCTTTAAGGAAATCCAGGGAAAGTGAAACTGGAAATGGGAAAAAAAAAATCAGAAGAGAGAAAAGAGCTGAAAAAATAACAGAAAAGCCAATATTAAAAAAAGAAATCAGAAAAACACAAGTTAAAACATCTATAAAAATTCTTTCAATCCCTTTTTCAAATTAAAAAATCTTTGAAATTTCCATATGTTGCATCAAATTACCTTCTAGCTTCCCAGCCAGCTTGCAATCATGGCTTTCTTAAGTATTGTAAATACATATCACTGTGTCCAGAGGAAAAAATTACTGCAAGTTTGCTGGGGGGCAACTTGGTTTAACAGTTCAGGCAAATTTGCTTTCTGAGGTGGTGTCAAAAGGGTCATGGACAAACTCTGGTGGTATCTCAGCTCCTGGATCCCTGAACTGTGGTTTTCAAATAGGATAATGAAGAAAAAGTCATGTCAAGTGCTGAGCTGAGATCTCAGGAGGAGCACTCACGGTCTGGCACAGCTTTTGAAGCTCCTGGGACTCCTGAGCATCTTTGCAAGGGCCAAAGATTGGCAGAAAAAGGAATGGAGAGTCCCCCAGAGGTTCACATGGCCATCTTGTCCTGTGCAGAGGCAGGTGAGAATCCAGCTTGGTGTGATTTGACACCCCCATCCCAGCACACACAGTGACACCCCACAGGTGCCTGTCACACCCTCTGAAACCCAGCACAGAGCTCTGCTGGGCTGGGCACATGGGCTGCACTGCAAAGGATAGGGGTGCTAATTAGGGTGATTTATGCACCCTAATTAGCCCTTTTTTGGCAAATAACTGTTAAAAAAGACCAGTGGTTTTCAGCACAGCCTCTGTGAGACAGCCAGCACAGATGCTGGGCTCTCTCAGCTGCAGCAGCTGTGCCCCTGGTGTGCTGCTCCAGCACTTGAACTGGGGCTGTCATCCCTCCCTCCCCTCGGATCAGACACACAGCAAAAGCTGCTCCTCATTACAAATCCACCTGGCCTTGTAGGGTGGTTTGCAGGATCCTCACCCCTTGCTCTGCTCTGAGTGTGCCTGGTGCCAGCCAGTGCTGGAGTGGAACCATGGCAATGGCTCACACCGACCCCAAACCTCCCTGCAAACCTCCCTGCAGCTCACCCACCCCTCAGTGCTCAGCCCTGTGCTCCCCCACTTCATTCTCGTTCTTCAAAGGGGCCAAAAATACAGGCTGGGGTGAAATCCAGTGCCCAAGCTCAGCAGGAACCCAGGGGGCTGGAGCCAAAAAGCACCAGAGTGAGCAGGGTTGGGAGGCTGGGGATATTTCCTGTGGGGTGGGCAGGCCCTGGCACAGGGTGCCCAGAGCAGCTGGGGCGGCCCCTGGATCCCTGGCAGTGCCCAAGGCCAGGCTGGACAGGGCTTGGAGCAGCCTGGACAATGGAAGGGGTCCCTGGGACAGTGGGAGGGGTCCCTGGGACAGTGGGAGGGGTCCCTGGGACAGTGGGAGGGGTCCCTGCCATGGCAGGGTGGCACTGGGTGGGCTTTAAGGTCGCTTCCAACCCAAACCAGGCTGGGATTCTGGGATGATTCTATGCGGGGTCAGGACTTGACAACTGCAAATATCTGGGGCAAGAGGAGCTGTTTGAGCAGATGATTGTGAGTGTGTGTGTGTGTGTGAGTGTGAGTGTGAGTGTGAGTGTGAGTGTGAGTGTGAGTGTGAGTGTGAGTGTGAGTGTGAGTGTGAGTGTGAGTGTGAGTGTGAGTGTGAGTGTGAGTGTGAGTGTGAGTGTGAGTGTGAGTGTGAGTGTGAGTGTGAGTGTGAGTGTGAGTGTGAGTGTGAGTGTGAGTGTGAGTGTGAGTGTGAGTGTGAGTGTGAGTGTGAGTGTGAGTGTGAGTGTGAGTGTGAGTGTGAGTGTGAGTGTGAGTGTGAGTGTGAGTGTGAGTGTGAGTGTGAGTGTGAGTGTGAGTGTGAGTGTGAGTGTGAGTGTGAGTGTGAGTGTGAGTGTGAGTGTGAGTGTGAGTGTGAGTGTGAGTGTGAGTGTGAGTGTGAGTGTGAGTGTGAGTGTGAGTGTGAGTGTGAGTGTGAGTGTGAGTGTGAGTGTGAGTGTGAGTGTGAGTGTGAGTGTGAGTGTGAGTGTGAGTGTGAGTGTGAGTGTGAGTGTGAGTGTGAGTGTGAGTGTGAGTGTGAGTGTGAGTGTGAGTGTGAGTGTGAGTGTGAGTGTGAGTGTGAGTGTGAGTGTGAGTGTGAGTGTGAGTGTGAGTGTGAGTGTGAGTGTGAGTGTGAGTGTGAGTGTGAGTGTGAGTGTGAGTGTGAGTGTGAGTGTGAGTGTGAGTGTGAGTGTGAGTGTGAGTGTGAGTGTGAGTGTGAGTGTGAGTGTGAGTGTGAGTGTGAGTGTGAGTGTGAGTGTGAGTGTGAGTGTGAGTGTGAGTGTGAGTGTGAGTGTGAGTGTGAGTGTGAGTGTGAGTGTGAGTGTGAGTGTGAGTGTGAGTGTGAGTGTGAGTGTGAGTGTGAGTGTGAGTGTGAGTGTGAGTGTGAGTGTGAGTGTGAGTGTGAGTGTGAGTGTGAGTGTGAGTGTGAGTGTGAGTGTGAGTGTGAGTGTGAGTGTGAGTGTGAGTGTGAGTGTGAGTGTGAGTGTGAGTGTGAGTGTGAGTGTGAGTGTGAGTGTGAGTGTGAGTGTGAGTGTGAGTGTGAGTGTGAGTGTGAGTGTGAGTGTGAGTGTGAGTGTGAGTGTGAGTGTGAGTGTGAGTGTGAGTGTGAGTGTGAGTGTGAGTGTGAGTGTGAGTGTGAGTGTGAGTGTGAGTGTGAGTGTGAGTGTGAGTGTGAGTGTGAGTGTGAGTGTGAGTGTGAGTGTGAGTGTGAGTGTGAGTGTGAGTGTGAGTGTGAGTGTGAGTGTGAGTGTGAGTGTGAGTGTGAGTGTGAGTGTGAGTGTGAGTGTGAGTGTGAGTGTGAGTGTGAGTGTGAGTGTGAGTGTGAGTGTGAGTGTGAGTGTGAGTGTGAGTGTGAGTGTGAGTGTGAGTGTGAGTGTGTGTGAGTGTGTGTGAGCACAGACTGTGCATGCACCTGCAGAGCACGGAGTGCATCCACGCCTGCAGGGAGCCTGCCTGGGTGCTGCAATCCTGTGCACAGCCTGCCCCAGGCTCTGAGCTGGGGGGAGCACCGGGGTGCCTTGGCACAGGGATTTTATCCACAGGGGGAAGGGCATGGCTGGGGCCAGCAGGCAGGGCCTGTGTGTCCCACCAGGGCCTTGCACAGCCCCACGAGTGAAGGCTTTGTCACCTTCTGCACTCCTGCCTGCCCAGGGGCTCACCCAGCTCGGAGCCCAGGGCTGGGGAGGGGATTTTTCCTACAGACTGAAGGGAGCAATGTGCCTTTGCTTCATTACCTATGGCAGTGGGGTCAGCTCCTGTTGCAGCAATGCACTCCCCAGCTGAGCTTCCTGGGGAATTTCAAAGAGCTTGACAGAGATCCTAATCTGTAAAGCTCCTGAAAATTTGGTAAAATTCACCAGCTGGGCGTGAAAAAGAAGTGTTGGCCAGTGGAAGTGTTTCCATGGAAGGAGCCTGCCCACTGCCCCACATGACAGCTGTGGAGGTGGGAGGGAGCTGAGAGAGCTCAGATGAGTGCAGGGAGGGATTTTGGGGGCAGAGGCATGGGGAGCTCAGACTAAAGTGCACTCTCTGCCTTTCCCTGCAGTGCAAGGAGGAAGGGATGGGGCAGCCTCTGGAGCAGGACCACTGTGGGGTGGTGGGGCTGCTCTGTCCTGCTCCCAGCTGGAATTTGAGAGCCTGTGGGGAATCTGCTGCCATGTGGGGGCTCCATCAGGCCATATGTCCACTACCCTGGCCTGCTCTTGCACATTCCAGGCTGCCCTGCTGAGGGCTGTGCTGCCCTGCTGAGGGCTGTGCTGCCCTGCTGAGGGTTTTCCTGCCCTCCTGAGTGGTTTCCTGCCCTGCTGAGGGCTCTCCTGCCCTCCTGAGTGGTTTCCTGCCCTGCTGAGGGCTCTCCTGCCCTCCTGAGTGGTTTCCTGCCCTGCTGAGGGCTGTGCTCCCCACTCCCAGGACAAACATCTCTGTGCTGCACCAAGCAACCTCTCCAGTCGTCACGTGTGGGTGCCAGTGAAGGAGTAGTGACCCTGACCTTGGTCAACAAGAGCCACTTTTGTCCCCACTTGCACCTTCCCACCCTGACTAACAGGGCTCCTGCTGAGCACTGACTGCCAGTGAGACCAGTAATAAAGCAGAAAACCCTTTTCAGAGAACAAGCCCTGTGAGGGCCTGCCATGGTTCCAGGCCACGGTTCCAGGCCACGGTTCCAGGCCATGGTTCCACTGAGAGCAGGAACCAGGGGGAAAAGCCATCCCCTGACTAGAGAGACAGACAGACCTCACTTAACTACCAGGGCAAGGTGCTGGAACTGAAAAACCTCTCCAGTTGCAGCATGCCTAAACTCCATTTTCCAACTCCTCCAGCATCAGTCTCTTAATTTACCAATTTCTCTCCCTGTTTCTCTGCTGCAATAACCTGCTGTGGGGTGGTGAGGGCTCAGCAGCCAGGGTGTCCCTCCAGCCCCACAGGCAGCAGAGGTCCCACGTGGTGGTGTTGAGGAGCACAGCCCTTCCTGAGCTGGGCATCCCCGGGCTCTGCTGTCACACTCGCTGCCAGCTCACATTTCCATGGTGCCAGGATGCCAATGTCATCTCGTTTGTTTCAGCTGAGATGCAGAGGGGATACAAACACCCCCAGTGGCCTGTGGGGGACAGGATCACTGAGGGGAAGTCAGAGGGGGATTTTTGCAGTGCTCAGTCCATGAGATCTCCCTGGAGGGCTCTCCACAGCCATGGGCACCACAGAGATGGGAACTCTGCTGCCTTTACCTTGAGCCTCCCTCTCTCCCCAGTTCCCTGCTGAGGTGATGGATCCCAGAGACCCCTCCCCAGCAGGCAGGGATGTGCTGGGTGCTGTGAGTGAAGGAACAGCTCATGATTTCATAAGATGTACAAGGAGGCCAAGCCAGAGTGCTCTGCCTGATAACTGCAATATTATTTCTAGAACAAATGGTTGGAACAGTAAAACTCACTTCCCTCGGGTATCTTTGCTGAAAGACTGGTACAGCTTATGGACCACTGTGCTTGACTGGAGATGCTCTGAGAGAATCAAAAGGTTCTGGACAAACCTGTCCATGCTGAGGCTCACACCTTTCCTCCCCTGGTAGCCTTGAGAGGACCAAAATTAACCCAACTTCAGCCTCCTGTGAAATTCAGCTAAAATTGTCTGATGCCTCCAAAACCAATTAGGGGCGTACATAAAAAGTGATCCTACAAGCTTGTTTCCATAGAAACTAAGCTGAAAGATATAATTTCCTGAATTAAAACAAAAAAGAAAGCAAGCCTGATCACTGGAAACCAAAAAGGGAACAGCTGAATATCCCTGTGTCACGAGCCAGCCTGTCCTGCATGGGGTGTGCAGAACCTTCCACTGTCCTATCCCACAGCTCCACCCCTCTGTCCCCCACTCCACTCCCACCTTTGCTGTCCCCTCCACTGTCCAAGCATCCTTTGTTCCTCTACCCAGTCCCCATCTCCTTTGCCTTTGCCCCGTCTCCTGCCTGCAGCTCCTGTTCCTCAGAGAGCTCCAAGCCTTGGTGGGCAGGAGGCTGAGCACGATGCCAGCCAGGCAGGAGCACCCTGAGGGGTGTTGGGGTGGGCAGCCTGGGCTCCCTGCCCAGCCTCTGCCAGGCAAGTGTACCCCTGAAGCTGCTCAACACCCCAAATATTCCATGGCCAGCGTCTCCCTGCCAGCACACTGGGTCACCACTGTGGCTGTGGGTCTCTCCCCCAGCCCTGCAGTCAGCCAGGTGGGGGTTATGAAGCTGCTCTGCAGAAAACACGTTTTAAAAAGGAAAAGACTGGCAGAAGGAGAGGACAGGGTCAGCCCCTGGTGGGGAGCGCTCCAGGCCAGCACGAGGCTGGACAGCACTGGGCACAGCCCTGCAGAGATGGAGCAGAGAGGAGGTGCAGGGTCCCCTCTTGCTGCCATTGTGGGCCCTGTGACAAGGACCCTCTCAGTGACATTTCTGTCAGATCTATCTCTTCCCCAGAGCAGCAAGAAGCAAATCCCCCCAGAACACTTCCTGCCTGCTCTGCCAGCTCTGCTGCCATCCCTTTCCATCTAACCATGCCTGGTGAGACTCTGCCAGGGTGTGCAGGTCCCCAGCCCTGCCAGCCACCATCACTGCCGTGGTCTTGGCTTGCTGACCACCCTGCCATGGCTTCCCTGGTAGGAGATGCCAAAATCTGCTGCTGCTCCAGCCAAGCAGTGCTGCTGCTGCCTCTCTGGGAGCTTCTGCTCCTCCTCCTGAAATTTGACTTTATTTACCATGTAGGTGGAGTGACTATTTTTGCACTGAACATTTACATTTGTGAATATTCACATTTTCCAAGCAAAGGCTGATTCGTGCTTTGAAGCAGGCTCGATCTCACCCACTGAGCTCGTGTGCCTGGATGAAATCCTGCAATGGCATTTGGAAGGCCTGGCTCTGCTCAGCTCCTCCTTTGCCTTTACTGAAGCTTTAGGTGTTTGCCAAACAGGCTGCGAGCTGAGGGCCAGGGCAGCGCCTCATTGCCCAGGCACTGCCTGCACATGGCAGGACCTCATCCAGCCTGGAAGTCTCTGAGTTCCCACAGGGACAGATGAGACACTGGAATCTGAACCTCTGAATTAAGTGCTGACCCGACTGAATGTCATGTGAATATTCTATTATCAGGATATTCTATTATCTCTCCTACCAGTATCCCACAAACCCAGAGAAGGGAATGCAACCGAACCTCCCAGCCCCAGAGAGATCCTGCCCAATGTAGAGGCTCTAACAGGATCCTCTGCCCCTCCCAGGCCCCCAGAGCCCCCAGTTGCCCTTGGCTGTCAGCAGTGAGCAGGGCAGGAGCCTTTGCCGTGGCTGGAGAGCAGCGAGCCCGGCAGCCTGGCAGAGCAGCGCTGCAGAAATCATCCGGCACTATGTAGGTCAGCACTGGCAGCTGCAAAAAAATTATGTACCCTGGAATGCATGAGAGAGAGAGAGAGAGAGAGAGAGAGAGGGAGAGCTGCAGGCTGGGCTGGAGAGGGTGGACGGACAGACACAGAGAGTGCAGACATCATTAACCCTCGTGACGGGCACTCTCGATTTACAGCACATGTATGAGGTACCAGAGCAGAAACATGCATCAGTTACCTTATCAGAATATATAGACATGCGTGTTGTCAGACCAATGACAGGGATCCTGTAGAAGCCAGCTGTGTATGATACAGGTGTTGGTGTTAGGTGATCGTTGGGAGCAGGAGGGTGACTAACTAATATTGCATAGACCTGTAGGACAGGATACACGACACAAACATTATTTCACGGGAGGGAAACGGCCATCCAGCGTGATTTTTTTCCCCTTTTCTTTTCCGCAATGCTAAACAGCCCCATGTTAACATGACAATGGCACTGCAATGACTCGGAACGGGGAAGCGAGGGCTGTGCTGGGAGCCAGAGGCGCAGTGCCACGGCGGGAGGTGATGGCTGTGCTCAGGGTTGTGTCCTAACGGGATGCCGTGCCCAGCCGCTCCGCTCGCTAAACGAATAACTTCCATGGATTACAGATTAAAGGGAAGCAGCTCCCGTCCAGTCACACTGCGTAATGCGATTTCTTTAACCGCACATTTAATACTCGGTTGTAATTCCCCTCTGAGGACTATTACGAGCAAAGTGGTCAGCTGGGACTGTGGCGGGAGCGGGAGCGCGGAGCAGGGAGGAATCAGCCATCTGGCCCCGGGCACACGGGAACGGCAGAGCCCGGAGGGCGGGGGCAGGAGCCGGGATCTGCCCTCGGCCGAGGATCTGGGCTCTACCAACATGGGGAAGGAGGATCTCTGCAAAATTCTGCTGTTACGGCAGAGCTGGGATTTTGGTCTCCAGCAGGATCCTACTTTGTGTCAAAGGGAGAGGAAGGAGCTGGGTACTCCCTGGGGATCCTTTATTACACCAATGCCCTTTCACAGCACAAGGAAAGTCCCCAGCTGGTGACAGATCTCCAGCTAGGGCGAATCAGTGCAAGGACTTTGATGTCTGGAGGAAATAACTCTTCCTTCTCCAAGCATCTGCCCAAGCCCCAGGATGTGGTCAGCGCCCAGGCTGGAGGGACAGACTGCCAGGACAGGAGAGGAGGATGAAGCCTGCCTGGGGAAGGGCCCCTGCAGTCTGGGGGGAAGAGGGAGGATCCTGCTTGGCTTTGTGAGGGTGAAAATTGAGGGCGCAGAGGGAACTGGGGCAGGGCTGGAGACCCTACGTGGGAGTAGGGAGAAATTGCTAGAGAAGAGGTTGGGAGGGTCCTGGGGATGCAGGAGGAGGGGCTGCCCTGGGCAGAGGTGCCCGGTGCTGACACAGGGGCCGAGGACCTGCACCCAGCAGGGCGGGGCAGGGCGCTGGGGCAGGAGCAGGCTCGGGGGCAGCGGCGGGGCCGTGCGGGGCTCGGTTTGTGCTGTGGCTCACGGCAGGCGCCCGCAGGAGCCATTTTGCGTGCGCGGGCTGCCAGCCCCTCCTGTGCCTCGCAGCCCCCGCTCGGGGGGCAGCAGCGAGCGGGGACCGAGCGGGGCACAGCGCCGGGCCAGCCCCCGGCGTGCGGGGCCAGGGCAGG
>VZRH01006097.1:45100-120002 GCA_013397555.1 Urocynchramus pylzowi
GGGTCCCGCGTCCCCGTGCCGGGCTGCGGGGTGCGGTGCGTCCCGCGCCTCCTGCCACAGTCGCTTGTGCGGGGGGTGCGGGCTGAGCTCTGGGGGTCCCGCTCCGCCCTTTTCACCTGCAGCTCCCTTTCGGGATCAGGGCACTCCCGGTGCCTCGGGAGCCACGGACACAGCAGGCATTCAGCAAACCAGGGACCGGGGGTGAAACACGGTCCGTGGGTTTGCTCTCCACACCAATATTCCCAGTTATGCAGCACCTCTGCACTCTTCCGAGCTCTGCCTGGGGACAGCTGTGTGTGACAGGGACTCTGTCATGGTCTGTGTGCACTCCAGTGCTGGGGAGCCCTCCCTTGACCAGCAGAGCTCCTGGGCAGAGATCTTCAGCAGAGGCTCAGCCTGGTTCCTTGGCTTCACTCTGTCCCTCCAGACAGAGCCACCACTCTCCCAGACATTAGCTCACAGGGCAACCAGCCATTTCCCTCCATTAAACTCACCAAATTACTCTGGGATACGACCTTAAGATTTCTCTGCTGAGGAGATTTCTTGGGGTTCTCATCATCTACCCATTGTTGGGCTATCATTAGCCTCCCTCGAGGAAATGGAGGCACAGCAGCCAGTGGCCAACATCTGGAGGGCAGTTCAGCTCCATGGCAGAAAGAGACTGAGTTTCACTCCTGGACTGCGTCTGTCCTGTTCCAGGGCCAGAGGGAAGAGCACATTGCTCCCCAGACCTGCCACTTTGGCCTTTTTGGAGAAAAAAACCAGGTTTTGGGTAGTGAGAGGGCGTTGCTTTGTCACCACATGGGACAAACGCCACAGCCAGCCTGGGCAGGGCACAGGCTGAGCACTGCAGAACCAAAACCACCAGGGATATTTTTACACCGCCAGTTCTGGGGTGCTGCTGCAGCCCACCTCTGTCCTTCCTTTGCAACGTGAGTTGAAGCAGAATATTTTCCCCCAACGCAAATTTTCTCACTGGCATCTCTGAAGTGCGAGTTGCCATGGAAACCATTTTGCCTGTGTCCCACATTGCCCACATGCACTCGGAAGGAGCTGCAGGAGCAAAATGGCCGTTGTGTAACGCTGCAGGGCTCAGCGTGCCGGGCTCGGGGGCTCGGCGGCCTCTTCCAGCTGTGAGACCCTCTCAGGAAGCTGCAGACCCCGGCTTGGGGAAGCAATGAAACCCATGGAAGTCGTGGTGCGCTCCGTGAGAGAAGGAAAATGGCCCCACCTCGCCTTAACTCTTGCAGTGCTTGGCATGGAGCTCCACACCAACCCTGCTGAGCTCTTGGAACAGACTTCCAGGAAAGCTTAACCCTTTTCAGTGTCACCGTGTCATTCCCGTTCCTCCACGCTTGCGGCTGAGGGCCTTGCTGGATTCACACGGTGTGGGTTTGTCTTGAAGGGACAAAGGGTGAAAGCCAAAGAGGGTTTCATCCCTATCCTCAGCCTGCACAGAGCTGACTTCATTCCTTCCTCTGCCTAGCAGGTGCACCTGCAGTAGGTTGTGTGGGAAGAAACTGTTCTGGAGTGGGCTGTACAGACCTGGATCCTGGTGGGTGTGATGGCAGCAGAATAACAAAGTCAAGACCTGGCCACAGCAGGTGGCTTGGCAGAGAAGACAAAGGGAAAAGGCAGGCTCTGAAATGTTATTTGGAGTGCAAGAGCTCTTTCCCTCTCATTACCTGGAGCTCCCTGCAGGGAGAAGGAGTGCAGCTATTGAGTCCTTTCTGTGTTGCCCGGGAGTCTGGGATGACCATGCTTAGGATGAAGCCTACCATGCTGGCAGGCTCTTCCCTCTGTGCCTCCATTCATTTTTTGTCTCCAGAGACTCTTGTTTCTGGCACAGTTGTGGAGCCTGCTTCCCTCTCAGGTCATGCCCCCACGGGTGTTGTGCTGGCAGCAGGAGCAGCCCAGATGACAATGCCCCGCAGCCAGGCTCAGCCAGCACAGATGTTGTCACCACATGAGCCTCCCTCTCGCTGTCCTCAGGCTCTTTGATCCTCTGAAGGCAGAGGAGCTTGCAGGGCTTTCCCAGGTAGGAGCTGTGTACTGGGGAGCACAGCCACATCCACCAGCTGATCCTGGCAGCCAGGGATGCTCTCTGCTTTCCCTGTCGCTGCCTCCTGGCCCAGCGTGGCCACCTCCTTAGTCATGACTGAGGGCAAGAACTGACCACTGTTAGCAATTAGTGCAGTGTGATCCTGCTCTTCATGTGGCACCTCCTGGATGCAGGGGGGTGGACACGAGCATGGGAGGGGTGTGGGTGAGGTGTCCCCTCACCACTGAGTGCTGTAATTCCTCCCACGGCCAGAGTAACCCAGTGTAAAACCTGGAGACCTCAGAGGAGCAGCACTGAACCCAGCTGGAAACTTCATCTGCCTTCAAGGCATCAGTCCTGGTGGAAGAAAAGGCAACAGGGAATTTCACAGAAGACAAAATTAAGTGTTAGGAATATGCAATTTGTGCCACTCCTTGAGGAGCTACCAAACAATTCTTCTTTTGAGAAAGCTGAAATGGAATTGAGAGCAGTAACTGCAACACAGGCTGTGGAAATGTTTCCTGTGTGCAGCTGCAAGGTTAATCTGAGGTGTAAAATGGAGCAAAGCACAGGCAGAGTGCCCATGGCAAGGCTCCAAGGCCTGGTACTGAAGAGCTGCCATGGGACATGGGTGTTCCCACAGGGATGAAAGGATTTGCAATGCAGTTGCCACTTCAGTATTCCTGCCTTTGCTCTGGAAGCAATCACTGGTGATAAAATCTGTGAGACAGCAAATAATGATGCCAAATCACTTGGATTCTTTGATAAGCACACAACTGGAATGTATTTTAGGACAGCCAGTGTAGAGCCATGAAAGCAGAAGCAAGTAGTGTTGGTCCTGTCTTGGGACAGGACTGCAGATCCAGTAGAGACATGAACTGTTAATGTGGTCTCTAATACTGACCTGGGGTCAGAGATCATGAATTTCCATACAAAAAGGTGTCATTGTCATCCTTGGATTCACCCTGAGGAGTCAGAGCAGCAGCTGGCAATGACTTGAGCCTCTGTAGGAAGCACTGGGGAACCCTGCACAGAAAGGCTGCCTGCAGATCTGGGGGTCACATTTTTTTTTCAACCTCTTTAGAAAGAGACTGAAAAAACAGAGAAACTATCCTTCAGAATATTTGGAGGAAAAACTCCCCACAAGCTGCTCCAGCAGAGGGGAGAGTGGATGCAGCTGGAGCGTGCTGCCTTCCAGGACAGGGACAGAGAACAGCACCAAACCCCAGCCTGAGGTCTAGGCAGGGACAGGGAACAAGGAGGGGGTACAGGGCCCCAGCAGCTCTCACAACCCTCCTGGAGGCTGGCACAGCATGTCCTCACTGCCAGTGCTCTGGGGACTGTGGTTTGTGTGAGCAGCTGGGACACAGAGGATGTCCTTGTCACAGGATCAGCCACCCAGACAGACAGGCAGTGACTGGAGTCTGCAGGGGAAGGTGCCCAAGGGCTCTGTTCCTGTGGTGGGGGAGCTGCAGGGAGCAATGGGGTGGAAACCAAGGTGGGAGTGTCTGAGCAGCCCCTTGGTTGCTTTCGTGTGTTCAAGCCCTGTCTCCAGTTCTTTTCCAGGCAACATCCAGGATGGATTGCAGTCCCTAAGACTCTGTGCTCTTCCTGAATGCTTTCCCAGCTGAGAGGGACTGAGGCCAGCCTACTCTGCAGTTCAGAAGTGGCTGCTGGAGCCCCCAGGCAGCACAGCTTCAAGCTCTAGGTGTCCATGGGCATCCGTGTTGCCTTTACCCAGCTCTCCCCACAGGAACAAGCTCCAGCCCTCCAAGGCCTTTGCCACCCTCCTGAGCAGAGTGTTTGGCACACCTGGAGTCCCTGCTGTCACAGAAAGGAGCTGCAGCACCACCCTCCAGCAGGAGATGAGAGTGGAGGTGTCTCTCCCAGTGTCACCCGTGTGCAGGGACATTCCCAGCTTCCAGCAGAGCTCTGCCTTCACCCAGGAGCTGGGCACACGCAGGGATGGGGACTTCAAACGAGATGCAAGCAGTCAGTCTGGAACACTGAGGTGTTCCTGGGCAGGCAGGGGGATAATGGGTCAGAGCTAAGAGGATGGGACATGGCACATCAATGGCTGGAGGCAGAGATGGTGAGAAACCCCCGAGCACCTCCTGTGCAGCCAGAGGGAACTGAACGTGCAGAAACACAGTCAGATGTGCAGTAGGAGGGGTGGGAAGTTCAACTGCGAACACTTTTCAAGGGAAAACCAGGATCTGCGTGTTTGAAATGCACTGTAGGGAAAATTTCATTTTGATAACATTCCAATTTTCTGCTGGAAAACCAGCCAGAAGCTGGGCTTCAGCTTCCTGCACATCGTGTCCCAGGAGATAGGGCAGTTTGTCCTCAGGGACTTCTGGTCCCCTGGAACTGTCACACAGCAGGGGCTGGAAAGCCCCTCAGAGAGACTGGTCACTGCTTGGGGGTCTCCTGCCCTTCTTCACCCCAGAGGAGGCTGCAGCCTGGGCTGGCTGATGTGGTGATGGAGATGGAGCACATGGGGAACATCAGCCCCTGCAGCCCTTGGTGCCCCCACCACGCTCAGCCTGGGTGTCCCTGGGAAAGCCCCCCGTGGGATGGGGCTGCCTGCCTTCCCACAGCAGGGCTGACACCAGCAATGGCACCCTCCCTCTCCAGGGACTCTCTGGGAACCCTGGGACACAGCAACACCCTCCACTGTCCACTGCAAGGAGTGGTGGTTGGTGCCTGTGCAGCACCTGCTCAAGCAGAAACCATCCCACTGTTTGGAGGGGCTGGAGGGGCCAAACTCCCCGGGAAAGGGGCCACAGGAGCTTCTCCAGGGTCTGTCTGTCCCCAGCAGAGCCCAGATGGTGACAGGTGCTACTGTTGGGCAGAGGTGCCACAGCTGTGACCTGTTGAGGGAGAGAGATCTCTGGGCATTTCCAACCTCTTGGAGCTGCAGTGAGGCTGAAACAGGGGAAGGAAAAAGGGGTCAATGACAAATGAGGGGCTCTGGAACTCGCAGCCCTTCCAGAGACAAAACCAGGACATTGTTTTCACAGTGATGGGTGCAGAAACACGCAGGAGCTCCCATCTCTGCAGCCCACCCTTGGGAGGGGGCAGCAGACATCTCCTTTGGCTGCGTGCCCCAGCCTCCTGTGCCCTCACAGGAGCCACCACGGTGCCCAGAGCATCCCTGGTGTCCCAGCCCTGCCCTGCCCCAGCCACACGTGGCTCTGTCCCCTTGCAGGGGGTGATGCCTGGGGCACCTCAGTGCTCAGCACCTCATCCTGCTGCTGGGAGATGTTCCTGTCTTTGCAAAGCTCCAGGAGCTCCAGGGGCTCTCCAGTCTGTGCAGCTCCCCCATGAGTACTCCTGACCTTAGGAGGACAGGAAACTGAGAGTGGCTTTCCAATCTGCCAGGTGTGGCTCTCAAAGGCACCAAACATGGTAAGTGGGATGTGCACGGCCTTGGGAGGAGCTGAGCAAGAAGAGTCCAAGCCCAGGCTGGCCCAGTGGTGACAAAGGGGCATTTAGGGGCTGAGCACCAGACTCAGTGCTGCACTGGATGCCCTCACCCCAGGAGAGGGGAGCCTGGTTGGGCTCCAGCACCACCAGAACAGATCAGTGGTGGGTGACAGCTCAAAACCACCCAAACCAGGGGAATATGGTGACAAACATGCCCCTAGAGAGCTGTGCTCTCCTGTCCTGAGAGATTGATGCTTGATAGGAGATCAAAATATCATTGCTGAGGACAGAAAGAAAGATTGATTACACAAGTTCTATTATGAAACCAGCCTAAAAAAACCCAAGTAAAAACATGATGAGGCAGCTCTGGTTTTGGAGAAAACACCACTTTAATCTCATCTCCTTCCCTGAAGGTTCCTGCAATGTGCTTACAAGTCAGCACTTCTGGAAAGCACAGTCTCACAGGGGGCTTCCTAGAAAGGCAAATGCACAGGTGGGGCTGCCTGGTGTAAAGTGTCATGGGATCAGGGAACCACAGAATCCTCAGCTGGAAGGGACCCACCAGGACCAGAGAGTCCAGCCCCTGTCCCTGCCCAGCCCCCCACCAACCCCACCCTGTCCATCCCTGCAGCGCTGTCCAAACGCTCCTGGAGCTCTGGCAGCCTCGGGGCCGTGCCCATTCCCTGGGGAGCCTGGGCAGTGCCAGCACCTCTGGGGGAAGAGCCTTTCCCTGCTCTCCAGCCTGAGCTGCCCTGGCCCAGCCCCAGCCGTGCCCTGGCTCCTGTCCCTGACCCAGAGCAGAGATGGGAGCTGCCCCTTGTGAGGATGATGAAGACCCAAGTGAGGTCTGATGTCAGTCTCCCCTTCACCTTGGCTGAACAAACCAATTGACCTCAGCCACTCCTCCCTCATCAGGCTTCTCTTCCTGCCCCTTCCCCATCCTCAAGGCCCTCCTTTGGGTGCTCTCTCTAGCTTAATGTCTTTTTCATATTGTGGTCTTTGTGTCTAACAACCCAGTCCTTCAAGGCTTCATCCTCCTCATGCCATCCTGGGAATTGTTCTTCACTTCCCATTTCAGTCCCCATGTCAAGTCCCAGCCCTGATCTAATGCAGAGACATGCTGGAAAATCCCAGTCATTTGAAGGATTTCTAATATCAGTGAAACACATTTATCTTTACTTGTTTTTCTATAGATTCAAAATGTTTTCAACATTTTGATGTTGAAATGTTTTCAACATTCTGAAATGAAGGTGAATCCTCTCTGCCATGGCCACTGCTGCTGTGCTAGACCTGGAGGGGGGAGATTCCACCCTCAGGGGCTCAGTTCTGCTAACCCAGAAGGGTTCTGCAGCTGGGGCTTTGTACCTGCTGAAAGGTGATGGCCATGTGTCACCAAAGGCACCATCCCCAACTCCAGGCAGATGCTTTTGTGCTGCTGAGGTCTCTGTGTGCTGCTTGAAAGACTCTCAGTGGCTCTCAAAAACAAACACAGAGAGAACCTGCAGGAGCCACAGCTGCCTCACCAGCACCTCGTTGTGCTCAGTTTACAGAATTTACAGACTCATTTATGTGCCAGCTTCCTCCTTTCCAGTTTCCCAGCTGCCTTGGGACAGTCCCCTGCAGGTCATTGCCCAGCACTCCTGGAAGTTTGGAATGAGAAGGAAATCTCTGCATTGCACTTGGTTTTCCCTGCTTGCCAGGGATGAGCTTCACCCCAGCACTCCCCACCCTGGGGCCAGCCCAGAGAGCAGGAGCACACCGGGCAGAGACACATCCCTGCTTGTCTGGGGAGCTCCTGCCTTGTTCAGCAAGGTCCTGGTGCTCCTGTCACCACCACCCTCAGGTACCCTCAGCACCCTGTCCTGGCACGTTACACCCCCCTGTGTCTGCTGGGCAGCCTTCACACACCCAGGGCTCTCTGAGTCCTGTTCCCTGCCCCAGCCCTGGGAGGCAGAGGTGTCCACAGACCCCACCTGTCATGCCCTGAACAACCTTTGATGCTTCCCTGCTGCTGGGGGGTGCTTCACCAGGGGCTGCAGCCCTGTGGGTCCCACCAGGGAGGCTGAGGGTGCCTGGCCCTCCTGCCTGCACCTGTAGATGTACAAGAGATCTGCAAGGTATTTGGAACATCCTAGCACAAAGATGTTGAAGATATCTCAGAGAAAAGGGCAGAACAAAAAGGCTGAGTGCTTATAAAGATTCTGGCAACCAATTCTTGGACTCCATGCCATGGAAGCTGCTGGTGCTGCTGGGTTTATGCAGCAACACCTCAGGGCTCCCCTTGTCTCCCATTTGTCCTTGTGTCTTCCCTCCTGCCTGCCTGAGCTCTGCCCACTCATAAATTCCATCAAACCTGGCAAAGGGGTCAGATATGAGCTCAAAAGGAAAGTGTTGGACTGAGACACAGCCTGGCCAGGTAGTGGTTTAGTGACCAGCAGTGGGTGGGTAAAGTCACCTCCTGGATGTCAGCACCTCAGGTCTGCTCTGCTTGTGCCACTCCTGGATTCTGCTCCCCCCCTGCCCTTTGTGTCCCCTCCCTGCTCCCTGCAGGGTGAGGGGGTCACCATCACCCCACCTTGCAGGAACCAGGTGTGAAGGTCAGATGGGACAGGGCTCTGAGCAACCTGATTCAGCTGAAGATGCTCCTGCTCATGGCAGGAGGGTTGGACTAGATGGGCTTTAAAACTCCTTCCCAACCCCAACTATTTTAGGATTCTGTGTTTTTCTGCTGTTCCCAATTACATTCCTAATTATTCTTGAAGGAGGGCTATTATACCTGAAAGCTCATCCACTTTTTTTTCCAGCTGTATCAGCTCATCTAAAAGAAATTATTATTGTTCCCCACAGACCTTGCTTTTTAATCCCCTTAGATCATGCCTACAAAAGCATTAATGCTAATTATTCCTAACATGCATTTCTCTGGTGGAACAGTGAGCAGATGCAGCCACGGAGCAAGAGGAGGAGGGCTCAGACCTCATTCCAAGCACCATTAACAGCCAGGGCTCTCCTGTGGGCCTGGGCCACGTGCAGACACTGCTGTGGGTGACAGACAGACTGACAGACACTCAGAGGTTTGCAGGGCTCCTTCTGCAGGGGTTCACAGACTCTGTGTTCCCACAAGTGCCCAGAACTGCCCAGTGGCCCTGGGGCTCTTCAAGTCCCCTGTGCTTCACTCACTACCATTGCTACTTGTTTTCCATAAATGAAATAAACTGATTAAATGGGAAAATTATAAATAAAAATTAAAATGAAAAAAATCTGTGGCTGTTGGTGCTCTGATACTCACCTGCAAGGTTTCTCAGTATTTCCTAGGGCAGAATATGGTCCTGCTAAGGGGACAGACATCAGATATGATACACAAGCCAGAGCAAAGAGCAGCCTCTCCTCTGGCTCTGGTGGCTCCAGGGTGCAAAGGCTGGAGGCAAAAGCAGCACTCAGGAGTGCTGGGTGAGATTTTTGGGCAGCCCAGCAAGGGTTTGGCCACAGGCACAGCTTCCAATCTTAAAGGCAGAAGAGCTCCAGGCTCATTTATGAAGAGAAGCTCTAGAGGTGGGATCTTCTTGGAGTAAAATCATTTTAAACTGGCAGGGCTGCTCCTGGGACACATGGCTGGGACCCCCAGGGCTGCTCCTCTGTGTTCCCACTGCTCCTGCTGAGCCCCAACATCTCCCACATGCAGAAACACCTTCCCTGCCTTCCCCCTTTTGTCCTGAAACTCAGCTCAGCTGCAGGGCTGGGTCAGAGACACAAGAAAATGCTGATGCTTCAGAGTGAGCCCCTGTCACCTGGGGCAGGGAAGGTGACCCCTGGTGCCTCCACTGCTGCCTGCAGCTGTGGGAGAGCCTTCCAGAAAGGCTGAGGGACAGCAGTGCCAGAGCTCTGGGAAAGGAGGGATCTCCAGGCACTGGGGTACAAGAGCTCATTTCTGAAATGATCCTTCCTAGGCCTGAAGGCTGGGAAGGTTTCCAGAGGTTCTTTTTCTTGGCCCAGGCCACTCCAATCAAGGGAAGTGGCTTTGGGAGGGAGAGCTCACACGGTGTCACTTGTCACCAGGGTGGCTGCCTGGAAATGCTGAGCTCAGCTCCCAGAGTTCGGTGTCCCCCATTTGTCACTGCCTGAGCTGCAAGTGACAGCAGCCACTGGAACAACCAGAGCCCACAAGGAATGAGCTCTGGATGCCACTGAGCGTCACCTGAAGCGTGGAAGGGACGACCTGGCCTTTGCCTCAGTGGCCAGAGCTGTGAGCAGCCCCCAGGGGCTCCTGGGCACAGGGCAGTCCCTCAGAGGAGCGTTGGTTGAGGGAAGGCTGTGGCAGCCATCCAGATGTGGTAGGAGCACAGCTGGCCCCAGCAGAGCTGTGCAATGCCACGGCTGTGGCCCAGGTGCTGCCTGTCCCTGTTTGATCAGGTCACTGCTCAGCTAAGGTGGAGCTGCCCTGGGGCAGAACAGGCAGGCCCCAGAACCCAGCAGGGACAGATCCCAGCAAGGCAAACCTCACATTCCTCCAGGGAGCACCAGGAATCAGGCCCAGCAATGGGGAAAGGCAATCCAGTCTGGAGCTGGGGGCTTCCCTTCACCTCCCCAGAAAACTCCTTTTTGCCCAGGAGTGTCACTGCTCTGGCTCCCAGCCCCTGGCTGGCCCTGGAGGCAGGGATTTGCTGCTGAGTTACAGCCTGAGGGCCTCTTGGGGCTCCAGAACAAAGGGATAAAGGGCTTCTCCTTCTGGCTCTCCTTCCCAGAGATTCCTGGGCTGTAGGAGCCCGTGGCTCTCCTCTGCCCCTCCGGGCTTGGGGAAGGAATGGAGATTTCTCTAAATGCTTTTTAAGAAAGACTTAGGGAGTCTCTCTCCCTAAGCAGGGGAAGCATCCTAAACCTTTAAACATTTTTGTGAAGGTGCCTTTTATCCTGCAGCCAAAACAGGATCCAGGAGCTCAAAACCCGGGGCTGAAAACCATAATGGTTTGGAGATAACGGTGAGAAATTATTCTCCCCCTGCCTGGACCGAGGTGACTCCTCTCATCTCGGATGTTTCGTGCTCCAGCAGCCTCTGTGGGACACTTCCGAGCGCCCCAGGGTGACACACGGGTCACCCGGGACAGCTTCTAACGCTGGTTCGGTGGCCAGCACAGCCCGAGCATCTTCCTCAGCAGCGCCAGCCCAGATTGGCGCGGTCCTTTCTGCGGGCGGTGAACACCCCGTGCCCACAGCCTGCCCGGGAGCTGCTGCCCGCTGTCCCCGCTGTCCCCGCCCGGCTCTGGCAGCTGCCTGGTGCCATCTCGTGGTTAAGTCCCTGCTCCGGAGCATCCCTGTTCCAGCCCTGCCTCCTGTCCCCTAGAGAGGAACGAGCCCCCCGCCTGCCTTCCAGCGGATTTCCCGTGTCCTTCCCAGGCGGTGGCGGGGCAAGGTCGCTGCCCTTCCCGGCCCTCGTGCCCCGGCGGTGCCGCTGTCGCCCCGGCGGTGCCGCTGTCACCCCGCCACCGCCCCGCTCCCGAGCGGAGCATCTCGCTGCGCTTCGCTGCCAGCACGGCCAGGCTGGCCCCTCCTGCCCGCAGCCGGGCCGGCCCCGCCTTCCAGGGCAGCTCCGAGGAGGGGGTGGGAAATGCAGCAGAATTCCGTGTACTGGGAAAGGTGAACATCCCCCAGATCCACGGAGAGCACCCACAGAAAGGGGAGGGCCCTGTGTGTCCCCATTAAAAATGACTTCATTAAGGGAAAAGTTGTCCTGTAATAATTTCCCCTCCACCCCCTCCCCTGTTTCATGCAGAACCCAGATTTTTGTCCTGGGTTTCCAGGTCCCAGTGTTCCACAGGAGCTGGAACCCAGCGTTCCACTGCCCTTTTCTGGGTCAGATGTTGACTGGCACTGCAGTTATCTAAATAGTGGGTGTATGTGAGGAGCTTTCCTGAATCCCAACCAAAAGTTCCCTTCAAGCCTTAGAAGGAGAAAACATTCCCCCAGAGACCCTGTTCCTTTGTGTTAATACCCCCTCTCAATTCTGACAGTCCCACACCTCCTGCACTCGGCAGGCAGAGTTACAAAAGCAGATTTTTAACTCTGAGCCATCCCCTGCGTCCCTCGGGTGGATCCCAAGGAGCTCCAGAAAAGGCTCTGTGCTCTGCAGAGACAGCTGACAGCTCTTCAGTGCTGAAATGTGTCTCACGAACAGAGCAGTTTCTCAGTGGGAATTTTACAGTCCTTTTAAGGCTGCAAGGGAACTTTTGGTTGGAATTCAGGAAAGCTCCTCACACCTCCCTGCTGTTTAGAGAGGGTTTGCCTTGGCTGTGTAGGAGATCATCCTGAAGTTCACGTGGAGCAATTGTTTGATCTGGCTGCACTAATGAGCTTAAATGAACAATCTTTACCCTGAGTTTTGCTTTGGCTTGTGTCTCTTAGTTGTTGTCCTGGGAAGTTCAACTCCAATGGATTTGGATCAATGGGACAGCAATGAAACACTCATGGATGGCAGCACAAGTCAGTCTTTGTACAGAATAATCTGTTTCTCCCAAAGTGAAAGAAACATTCCATCTTTATGGGAAAGAAAAACAATTTATAGATCTCACCAAACTGCAATTTCTTTTTCTCTCTCTGTGTTATTTTCAGAAAAAATATTACTGTATTTTTTCCCCAAAGTCAGGAGCTGCATTCAAATGAAAATTTGGTTCCAAGTACTGAGCAATGATGTCTTTCACCAGAAAATGAGAGAATATTCTGGACATATGCAAGCACTTTGCCAAGATGTGGGATTTCATCTGAAATGGCTGAATTCGGAGTCCTTGCTATCCAGAGGTATTAAAAGAACAAAACTGCAGCCACCTGCCCTTCCCCTGCTCACCAAAGGGGTCAGGGTGATTTAAAAGCCCTCTGTGCTCTTTGTGGAGAGGCACTTTGGGCAGCTGGGATGAGCAGCACCTCCAGCACGGGCTTTGCAGGGACCCAGAGCCCAGCGCGAGGCTGGAGGGAACTGGGGAGGGGCTGGAGCCCCAGGAGAGGCTGAGGGAGCTGGGAAGGGGCTCAGCCTGGAGAAAAGGAGGCTCAGGGGGGACCTTGTGGCTCTGCACAACTCCTGACAGGAGGGGACAGCCAGGGGGTATTGGGCTCTGCTCCTAGGGAACAGGGACAGGAGGAGAGGGAACAGCCTCAGGGGAGGCTCAGGGTGGGCATTGGGGAAAATTTCTTGACTGGGAGGGCGATCATGGCCTGGCACAGCTGCCCAGGGCAGGGGGGTGTCCCTATCCCCGGAGGAATTTGAAAACCAGGTGGATGCAGCACCTGGGGACAGGGGCAGTGGTGCCCTGGTGGTGCTGGTTGGACTCAATGGCTTTAAAGACCCGTTCCTACCTGAGGGACTCTGACATTCCCTGTCTGTGTGGGGGCACAGGGAGCCCTCTTAAAGATTCAGTGAGATTCATCCCACCCAAAGGCCCAGGTTCTGTCACTCAGGGATGGCAGGGATGGGCTCCTCCTGCCCCCTCAGATGTTCACTGACTGAAGGAGAAACTTCTCCCATCTCCCACACAGCAGTGTGAGGCTGGGCAGGAAGGAATTGCTCTCCTTGGTGCTCGTTTCCACATTAGGAAAGAAAAAGTAACGAAGGCAACAGCCTCCAATCCTGTAGGAGCTGCATTTTCTGACACTGGGTAAATATAAATGCCAAAATTAATTTCTCTGGAAAGAATGAGCAGCACGGGATCCTACAGTATTACAACAGAGTACGACTTGAACTTGAGAGGCAGTGATGGATCTTGCTCTCTCATCTAGATCTAAAAGCAGCTCCTTTTAGCTCATTGAACATGGAGGAGGATCCATTGATGCAGCAGCCATTCAGCTGTTTGAAGGCTAAAGAGGCAGCAGAGCAGCCAAGCCACACAAAACTCATGTAAAATACCTGACTGAAATAAATCTGATTGGAACAAACTCCCTGCTGTGCCCTTTGTAGCTGTCAAAAGCACTCTGAAAGCTGGAAAAGTGCCACCAGGTGTCTGTGCCACAGGACTCTCTCCCACAAGGATGGTTGAGGACAAGGTGACCCTTGGGGACGAGGTGACCCCTGGTGCCAGTGTCACCCTTGGAGCCGCCTCTTTGAATCAGTTCCCTCCTGCCCTTGGCTGTCCGGGGGTGAACGGGCTGCTCTGCTCTGGGACCACTGCATGGCGGGTCCCTCCCCACGTGGGCAGTGCCCAGCAGTGCCAGGGCACCAGCAGTGGGTGTCCCATGGGCAAACAGAGCTGAGAAGGAGCAAGCTGGGGGCTTCCTTCTGGGTGGGGCACATCCACGCCTGGGTGCTGTCTTGGTTTGGAAAGACAGGAGTCTGCTAAGGAAGGCAGGAGCCTCCCCTGAAATGGAGAATGGAAACCCCCTCCCTCCCTCTGAATTGCTATAAATTTTAAATTAAGGGGCTCTCGGGCAGAAAATATGGGAGCAGGGATAACAGTCCTTTACTAGGGAAGAAAATAAAAAGATAAAATAAACAATGCAGTAAATTAAAACAACACTCTGGCAGAGTCAGAACACAACCTGACACCCTGTTGGTCAGGATGTTGATGTCCAATTGGAATTGTGGCTGCAGCCTTCCCAGAGAATCAGGTCTGGTTCTGTTGGAGCAGGGATCCTGTAGAAAAAAAGGAGAAGTCTTCCTCTGAAGATCCAGTGGAAGAGGTAGCTGTTCCTCTGGGAAAAACCCAGTGGAGAAAAAGCCAGCTGGTATCTCCAGATTCCCAGCTCTATCTGTGTAGGAATGCTTGGCTCCTCCCTCCGGGTGGAGCATCTCACAATGGGATGTTAAAGTTCTTATCAGTCATGCATTGACATTCAATAGCCTGTTATCAGCAGATGTCTGCCTGGAGGGAGGAGTGCTTGTGGAAGAGATAAGGAAAACTGCCCACTGAACAGAACACAACTGCCATACAGATGGTAAATAGAATACAATTTGCTTGACAATCCAGGAGAGGTGCTCTCCTGCAGCCCAGCTCAGGGCCATTTCCCCCCAGTTAACTCATTCAGTGCCATTTCCCCCAGCTCTGACCAGGAACACCCCTGTGCTGCACTCTGAGCACCCAGCATTTGTTCCCCCAACACAGAGCGTCTCTCCTCGAGGAGAACAGATGTTCTGGGTACTTAAAAAGAATCTGTTAATGTGCTGTGACTTACAACTGGTGCAATTTAAAAACAGCTTCCCTGAGAGCTGCAGCACTCAGTGTCAGGAGCTCTCAGCTCATCGATCACCCGAGGGGAATGTGCAGTTATTCTGCTGTTAAATCTTCATCTCCACATCACAGGCTGACAAATGTGCCACGGAGAGTGAACAACTGCTGCCTCCATCACCTCTCTGGAAATGAATCTGGGACCTGTTTTGTGGCACCAGACATGAGGGAGCTTGGCCACAGCCCTGGGGGGAGCAGGGACTCCTCCAGGAGAGTGATGGGAGGTACCAGCAGGTTTAGAAGTGGGTGATCCTGGAGGTCCTAGGGAGATTTGTCTGTGCTTGGTGCTGTTATAGGTAAAAACCCCGATAATGACTGAATCGTTAATTTAGAAAGCCAAATCGTAATTAAAGAAAAATAGATTTTATTTTGCAAAGTCAAAATACAATCTCAGATAGCCACAATCAAAGGGGACAGCGTCGAGCCCGGGTCTCGGCACTGGGTGAGCAGATCCAACCTCTACCACGTGGAACCCCCAAATTCACGAGGTCCATCCAGGAGAGCCCAGGTTTTATACGTTTTTTCTCGCCTGGAGCGAAGTTTCCTTTGTTCCTTTCTGTTCTTTCCACATATTCATATGGCTTCTTTCTCTGTCCAATGTCAGAGGAAAGCCCATCCAGGTGCAGGAAGAAACCAGTTTCTGAGTGGACAAAGCCATCCTTGGAAGGACAAAAAGCAGTGCCCAGGGAAAGATACGTATTAATCCAAAATTATGGGAACCCAACATTGAGATGTGACAGGTTTGGGAACTGGCTTTTGACATGTGGGTTCTGATTATCTTGATTCTGAGTGATCATCATGATGGCCTGGGCATTCCAACATTTCCATAGTGGCTACTCTCTTAATTTGTAAATTTCAGCCCCTATTCACTGAACACCTGTTTTTTCCAGTTAGGTGAAACCGCCCTTCCCTCGGATCCCATGTGGAATTTCTAATCCTTGTTGCTACTTTTTAAAACATGTTCTTATATATACTTCTATATAATTTCTATATAGTTTCTATATAAAAACTTCTATATAGTTTCTATATAACTTCATAAACACGAATTTATTCTAATATCTATTAGAGTGCTGAGCAGACACTTCTGTCTGCAAAATTCCCGGACAAAAAAGACCCTTAATCCAAGTCCAAAGGCACCACCTGCCTGACTGCATCCCAACAGAGGAGAGGGGGTGAGGGAAGAATAGAATTATTAGAAGACACAAAAACACAGCAGATGCAGCTCTGGGAGTGTGCAGAGGAGCTGTGAGAATCTGGGGGATTGATGGTTTAGTAATTTTTATTTCCTGTCTGTTTTCCAGTGCAAACCACTTCACACTGGTCTGTTCTGTCAATATTTCACTATTAAATGTCTTCTAAAACTAATCTCGTTCACTGTTTGTTGTTCTTTGCTGCTTTGTGGGGTGTTCTTGCCAGGAGAAGGGATCGTGGAACTGGTCCATGCCATCCTTCCTCAGGAGCCATGGGGAACCTCCAGAGAGGAACTTGACAAGGGAGCAGGAGCTTGCAGCAGGAGCATTGCCCAGCTCAACAGCTGCAACTGAGCTTCTCAGGGACCTGAGAGCTCTGTTGGGTGTTAATGCCCTGACCAGCCTCACCTGGGGCACTTCCCCACTCCTGCAGCCCCATTTCAGCTCAGCTCTGGCCCTCAGGCCCTGTCCTGAGGGATGTCGTTCCCCTGGCTGCCCTGGGCTCTGCCTCTGACTGCCCGGCTGGAGCTCCCTGCCCCATCCCCACGGAGCTGCCCAGCAGCTGCTGGGCTGTGTCTGACCCTGGATCCCCTCTCCAAATCCGGGCTCTGAGCTGCAGACTGATTCCCTCAGGACCTCAGCCCTGCCCCATCTCCATGAGCTTGCCCAGGGATCTGACTCTTGGCTGAGCCTGGCCGTGGCCCTGGGGCCTGCCCTGCCCATCCCGGGAGCAGTGCAGCCCCCTCTGCTCCCAGCACATTCCTCGGCAGAGATGGGTGATGGAGAAACAGCAAGAGGCAGCTGCAGGGCAGAGCTGTTCCCTGGTGAGGGTGGGTCATGGGGCACTGCTCCCCCAAATTCAAGGGGGCACAGGGCCAGCCCAGCCCCAGAGCCACAAACACACAGGGGCCTTGCCACACTCCAGGGCTGCTGCTCCCTGCTTCCCACTCTGGTCACACACCCAGGATTTTGGGATGAACAAACATGTGTCCCTCTGAGATGAGAGAAAACTCAGGGTACCTCGAGCAGAGCCTGAATTCAGAGCTACCCGTTCCTTTATTGCTAAAGCTACAGGAGTTTTGTCCTGTTAGGGCAGGAATCAGAGAATTGAGGAGCACAGCAGGATTAGCTTAAGCCTCTTCCACTCCCATTAGCAATCTTATTTATCCTTTTAAATGGCTCCAGCAAAAGGGACAGTTGAGTGCATGCCAGGGATGCCATCTTCTGGGCCTGTTAGCTTTAAATTATCCACTTTACACATTTAGATCTTCAAACAAATCCCAACTCTTATCTAGTAGCACTTGAGGGCATCTTATCTGTTTACTGAAACCTCTTCTTACAGCAAATCTGTAGCAAAGTCTCAGCCATTCTCACCACTACATACTGATAGCTGTGTTTCTTATTTTGGTTTATCTTCACACTTTACCAGTAGCCAAGAGTTTATCCAATGGCCAGTCCCATTGTCATTCCATATCTTTGGCTTTTGCTTTTTCCCAAGTCACAAATTCACTACAAATTCACTAATTCTCTAGCAAAGCTTTTTTTTGCTTGTTTTTTTAGTGAGTGAGGGGTGGATGCAAGGTTAGAAAACCCCAAAGGACATCAAAGCAGGTCAAAGAAAAGGATACATGGAGGGTGGTGAACAATGGGATTTTCCAGTGTGAGGCCTGGCCTCATCCTTAGCACCCTGGTCTCTGTACTTGTTTCCCTCGGGACAGTTCCTGGTGGTCTCTGGCTCGTTTGGAGGTGGGTCCTGGAGCTCCAGAGAGCATCAGCAAGTCCCAGTCCCAGCTGTCAGTGCCCCCTCAGCAGCACATCCCTGTGACCCCAGTCCCTGGAGCAGTCAGGCCCCTGAGCCCAGCTCTCGGTGCCCCTTTGGGCTCTCACCATGGGCAGCTGCCAAAGGCTTGTCCTGGGAGAAGCCCAGTGCCCACCCAGCCCCCAAAACCCCTGTTTCCCCGGGAGAAACCAATCCCAGCAGCTGGATCTGCTGGCACAGGTGGAATCCCTGAGCAGAACCTGGTGCTGGCATTGAGGCAGCCCAGCACAAACACCCTGAGCTGGGCTGAACCTCCTGGTGGGGGGAACCCCAACCCCAAGGGACAGCTCCAAACCGAGGGGCTCAGAGCCCTTGTGCTGCACAAAAACGTCTCTCCAGAGAGACAGGAGAGTTCATAGCCCTGGCAACTGAGTGTGGGACACAGGATGCTCTGGGAAATGCTCTGGGGGGCTCAGAGTGCCCCAGGGATATGGGATGGGGAGCTGTCCTGCTGCCGAGTTCATATGGCTGTGAACTGCCAGAGGCAGGGCTGGATGGGATATTGGGAATTAGGAACTGTTCCCTGGGAGGGGGGGCAGGCCCTGGCACAGGGGGCCCAGAGCAGCTGTGGCTGCCCCTGGATCCCTGGCAGTGCCCAAGGCCAGGTTGGACACTGGGGCTTGGAGCAGCCTGGGACAGTGGAAGGTGTCCCTGCCCATGGCCATGGAAGGGACTGGATGTCCCTGCCAACCCAAACCACTCCATGACTCTGTGGGATCCATCAGACCCCACTGCTGGGATCCAGGTCACTTCCATGGATGTTTTCCCTCCTCACAACAGCACATCAGCACTGGGGATGTCCCAGTCACAACCTTGAAATACAGAAAATATAGAAAACCCCAGACACTTTTTTTTTCCCTAAAGGTTGTTTTATTGTAAAACCATAAATACAACACTGACATGAAAATCCTCAAGCAACGGATGCTTTCTTACAGTTACAGTTTGTCTTCTGCCTTGGCATCAATTCTGAAAAGAATGTTGCAGAAATATGTCTCTAAGGTATTTCCAAATAACCGAGCTCTGGCCTGGAGCGCTCGGCTCCTTTGGAAGCTAAGTGGAACTATTCCTCCTCTTGTGGAATATTTCCATTCAGACAGCAACAGACTTGTAAAAACAGCAACATTTAAACACCTTGATATTTTTTTTTCTTTAATAATCCTTTTCATTTGACGTCAGTCTAAGTTTCAAACAGCACTGAATTTCTTTAGCTGAAAAAAAAAAAAACCCAAAACAAAACAAAAACAAAACAAAATCCTAAAAAGAAAAGAAAAAAAACCTCAGAACTTGAGTTGGCCTCAAGCGTTCGCATATCACAATGAAAATCAGCAACTCAACCCCGTGCAATATTGCTCTCTAGTGAGTCATTTGATCCACACCAACAATACATGAGACTTCAAACAGGTTTTGTTTTGTTTATTAACACAGCAAGTGTGACATTAGATAACCTTTTAAATACAGTACATGGTACAGCGCGGGGCCAGCTGCCCGCACGTTTCCCGTTATGAAGACAAAGCCAGCGGTGGCGGTTTATAAAAATATTGTGTTGCTACAAAAGTATAAATTAATGCTACCGGTATTAAGAAATATTAAACACATAAAACTTATAAGGATTAAGAAAAATATTCATTAATACCTGTAGAAAACTCTGGCCTAAAAAAGATATTTTTTGTATATTTTTTGTATATTTTTTTTTGTATTTTTTAAGATGACATGGTCGCACTCGCAGCGCGGGTGCTCTGTGGTATTGCCTAGAACATCTGCATCTACAGAAAGGAAGGAAATGCACACGAGTTACTGAGGGCAGGGAGGGCCAGGAGGGGCAGGAGAACATTAAATCCTTTGCTTGTTTGCTTGATGAAACAAGAATTCAGCTCCCAGGAGGAGGATGGGAAATGGAACATACGAGCGAGGAACAGCTTCTCTTTTCAGACTGGCTGCAAACAAGGATCTCCTGATGTTTGGTTGTCACCATGACACTGTCTGGCTACGGCGTGGACCACAATCCTCACAGCCTGGGCAGAGTGTTCCCCCCACTGACAGCCTGGGCTGTCACCTGCCACCACTGTGCAGGTCATCCACTACCAGCCTTCCTTCAAAGAATCGGAAAAAAAAGGAGTATTAAAGTACCAGTAAGCTTCAAGGGACCATGGAAAACAGCTCCTAAAACTGTTGCTCCTTCCAGAACACATCTCCTTCCTTGAGGGGGAAGGTCCTTCTACACAGCAAGGGGAAAAGTTATCCCTTTTCCTACCCCCAGCCCACTCAAAAAAACAATCCCAGCCTATCCACAGACACTGAAGAGACTGCCATGAGAACCCCCGGGAGGTGAGAACAAGGATTCGAGGCCAGTGAGGCTGGAAGTGCCTTTTTAAGGAGCTTTGGTTGTAAAAAACAAGGGTTGGGTGTGTCTGTGCTCATCAACAATATTCCTACAATATTCCCATCATTAAGCCTGAGCTGCTCATCTGGGTCCCACTGTCAGGGATCCTACAGAAAACCCTGCCAGTCATCATTCCTTGTTTCAGGAGCCAAAAATTCCAACTCAGCTGCCTATGGATGAGGAACCCCTCAGGGTCTGTGGATACACCATTGTCTATGCAAGCAAAACTCTCCTGTCGAGTTACAAACAAAGGACTCGTAACAGGAAAAAACCTCAACTAAGCAGCCAAACTAAACCTGAAATCAAACAGAAACCCCACAAACATTCAATAGATAAAATTAAATTTCAGGGCAACCCACTCTCATTGGTTCACCATTTCTGGCCTAGCGTAAGCAGACTGTCCCAGGCCTGTCCCACAGAGCTCAGCTGGGCCTCAGGGTTTGCTCAGGGACACTTCCAGAAGCCCCAGGAGGTGACGGAGCCGCGAGGGGACAGGTCCCACCCACGGGAACAGGGAGTTCTTATTGCTACAGAGAGACAGCGTCAGGTCTGACACGGGGCACAGGGCTCAGCCAGTGGTTCTGGGCATTCCCAGCGGGTCCCATGGATCCGAGATCATGGTGTAGCACAGAAAATCTCAGCAGAAGCAGCCAGACACTGAACACCCTCCCCCACACTGATCTGACAGGACACTGGCTCCTTGACTGGTGGCTTCCGCTCCGCCGCCTCCCTCCCTGATGGAACCCGGCTGATGGATGCACTGAGAGCTGGCAAGGGCTTGGTGCTGGTGATGAGTGGGAGGATGGGGAGGAAAAGGCTCTGTGAACCCTCCTGGAGGGATCTGGGCAGGAACCTGGCACTTCCCACCCCTACACCCAGTTCCTTTTCTCTTGGCAAGGTCCAGCCATGTGTTTAATGGAGTGAGCTCCACTCTGCAGCCTTGCCTTCAACAACAGGGCTCAAAACACATTCCCCTCACAGACTCCTCCCAGAAGAATAGAGTTCTCCTCCCTGAAGAGATTTTCCAGAATCTGCCTTATGTATCTTTTTTATTTTTCTCCCATTACTCCTAATTACTCCATAGGGAACAGCTTGTCCCTTCCTGTGTGAATGCTCACAGGAGCTCCTGCCTCTCCCTCAGCCAAGAGGAGCAATCAGAGATCCAAGCCTCTCCTCAGCACAAAGCAGCACTCCCAGCCTTGGAGCGCCTTCCTGGCTGCTCTTCTAATGTCTTTTGATTCATCAGTAACATGGTGCTGCCTAGAAATGCCCAGGGCACTGTGGGAGCAGCAGGAGGTTCCAGTCCCCTGTCCTGTGGTCACCATGGCCAGAGTGGAACTGGCCCTCAGAGCAGACTCAGCCACCAACACAAACAATTTCAGTAATTCCTTCCCATGCTAAACCTTCTGGGTTATTGCAGACAGTTAGAGATAAACCACCCAACCCACCTGAGCCATCTCACTGAACACTCCAATGCCACCATTTAGAGCTCAAGTCATTTCCAGAAGTGTCTTCCCTCTATTTTCTGTCATTCCCAACTTCTGAGAGCATCTGCTGCAAATTCATTTGCAAAATTCACATAAGGGTCATGACTCCCTGAGCTGCTGCTGGACAGCATCTCTGCCCAGCAAGCACAGATAAACCAGTGCAGGTGGTTTGTGTGGACACTTAAACCAGTTCAGCTCAAAGTTAAACTGGCTTAACCAGCAATGAAGGAACAACTGAGTTAGACAAAACCTGAGCCCACAGTCAGCTTTCACAGAAAGTTTTGCAGATTGCACCAGTTCAAACCCACCCACAGCAGTTTCCTTAGCACAGACAGAGAGCTTGGACAGAAAGGGAAGTTCACCTCCATCTCAACTCGACCCAGGTGCAAGACACCAAGTCCATCCTGCAAGCCAAACACAACCACTGCCTACTGAGAGACACAGGAGGCAGGTCCTTCCTGACCTTCTGGCTGCTGCACACACGCAGAAACAACTTCCTGAAGAGCTCTGCCTCTATCCCACTCTCTTTAGTAACAAGGATGTTCAGACAGGCCCTTCCCTCTTGGAGTTCACCTGGTGGTGCTTGTTCCCCACCTGAAGCTCAGACCACTCCCAAAGCAAACTGTGAAGCCAGGAAGAGTCTGGAGTCAGGCACAGTCAGCAGCAGGAACAGGTGGATGCCTGGAGGCCACACACCATTCCTGCATCCCAACACATTGCACAAGGGAGATGAAAGGAAACCAACAAGCAGGAGGCAAGTTCCCAACGTGACCCACCAGAGGACGATCCCAGTTCTGAGGACTTCTCTTCCCAGCTCAAAGGGAGCAGAACCTCACAAGAGCCCTGGCCAAACTCAGAGCCTCTCCTGAGCAGTCTCCCACCCCAGGACCAGCAGTGCTCCCTACAACAACCCGGCTGCTCCGCACCTCTGGGCACCACAGAGCAGGAACACAGCAGCCTGGCTTGAAGCAACCTGGCAAATAAGAGCTTCAAAATTTCAGACCTTGGTAAAGTATTTTTGCTCCTGAGAATGTGAATTCAAGTCTGGAAGAAGGAAGAGGAGCAAAAGCTTGGCATTTAAGGTAATTGCATGTGCTACAGATGTGCTTCTCTACTTTTACTGAGGCCTAAGTGACCCAGAGAGAACCTGGAGCAGGCCCAGCACAAACAGCTCCTCTGAGCTGGGCACCCTGCAGCCATATGCAAGAGTCAGGAAAAGCTGCACCCTCCTCCACTGAGTCTCTGGAGAAGCACCTCTGGTGCTCCTCCTCACCACCTCTGAGAATGCTCCATTTTAGGCCTTTAGGTTTTCTCTTGCTTTTCCAGCTGTTGAGTTTTTAAGTCTTTGGGAGAATCTCATCTGCCCGACATCACTGCTTAACACCCATCATTAGTGCAACTACAACTGAAGTTGCCTTCAGAGGGGCAGTTTTTGGGATGGGGGAGAGGGCCTGTCCATCCCTCTCTTTGGTCAGCACCACAAGAAAACCCCAGCTCTGGTGCCAAACCCACAGTGTGAGAAGGGAAAGGGGAGGTGGGATGGGAGGTAGGGGTGGCTGTGGCCTTCCTGTATGCATGCCCTCAGTCTGCACCACTGCTGGGCACAAATCCCTGCAGTTTGCCCAATTCTCAGTTCCAGGGATTTACAGCTGTGCTAACTCTGTCTTGCCCACTTCTCACCCTCGATGCTTCACACAGACAACACAAGCCCGAGTTCACAAATTCCACAGAAATCATCTACGTGTTCCTTAGCAAAGGAGGGCTGGGGGCTGGAGCTGTCTTTCCAAAGGAATACAAGGGCTTTGCATGTTTCCCTGAGCATCAAAGAGCTCTCAGGGTCCCAGGTGAGCCACACAGAAAGGTGTAATGTGTCATTAGGAGAAGGAGCTGCCAATCCTGATCCCTGTGCCATCAGCTGAGCTGTGTGGAACCCTCTGTGCCCACAGCTAATCCTATTTGGGGACATGCACCAGCCAAGTTTTCCTGCTGTCAGGTACCAGTGGGCCCAGCACACATCTCACTCACTCAGGGTTCCTTTTTGTCTGCCACAGGTTTCTCCTGCCCTGCAAACTGCTGTGCTACCACCGGTGGCTGGGTGTGCAGGATTTGTACAGGAGAAAACAAAACCAGCAAGAAGGACAGCTGGCCCTACAAGCAACCCCTCCATCAGCCACTGGCAGGGAAATCAGGAGTCCAAGAGCCTCTACCTTGGCAGCTCCTGTTCATGTGGCAGGCTGTGTGCTTTAGGCAAAAACTTAACATTTTAGGAGACAATGGTTTTGGTTTGGTGGCAGTAACAGTGCTGAGAGGTCAAACCAAACACCAGCCTCAAGGCAATGGAAGGCTGAAAGGGCTGGAAAGGGCAAGACAGCTGGTGCCAAGGTCTGTCCTCGTGAGCCTGGCGTGGGGAAGGGTCCAGCGTGCAAACTGTGCCCCTGAGTCCTTCTGTGGCAGTGCAGGTGTCAGGGAGTGCCTGTGAGGTTCAAGGCATCTGCACACAAAGCCTGAGAGATTGGGTTTGCTATTTCCCATGTCTTGGAACTTGCAACTTCTCTTACAGCCAGAGCTGGGCAGGTGGGATCCTGGTTTAACATCTGGTCAACAGCAGCACTGCAGAGAGGGTCTCCAGTTTTCCCCTGCATTGGCAGCCAGCAGCAAACTCCCCGTGCTGCTGAAGGGCTCCAGCCTGCTCTCAGCAGGGCCAGTCCCTCCTCTGGACCCTCCCACACCACTGGGACTGCAGCTCCAGAGCTCCTGGAAGCAGGAGAGACTGCTGAAAAAAGAAGAATTTGTTTCAGTTTTCCTCTAGGAGACAAATCCCAGCGGTGAAAAATGCACAGTTTGGCACCAGAGGTTGGGAATTGTCCAAGAGGCACCAAACCTGACAGAGCCAGTCCAGCAGCCCAGGAGCTGCGCCTGCAGGAGCTCTGGCCTTGGGGACAACAGAGTGACCGAGATGGTTTGGGGTTATGGGGATCTCTAATTGCATTTGGGGTGAGCCAGTTACGTGTGAACGTTTCGGGGCCCGTGGCCTTCCTGGCCAGAACAGGTCAGCAACAGAACAAGTAGTGTAATGCACTGTAGGTATCAAAAAGACATTCGTGCCACTAGAGGAAACCATTCCAAACAAAAAGGGGAAGATATTCTTTGCACTCAATCGGGAGCACTTACATTCAGAAGGATCTTTGAGCCCATGCACTTCTCTAAGCTTCCTTCAAACCCCAGTTTGACAAAACTGGTGAGCTTTGTTCCCCTGAAAAATCATACACCTTGGTTTGTCCTTGGCCTTGGGAAGGGTGGTTTGTGTGTCACTGAGACACTTTTTAACAAAAAACTTTATGTGCAAGGGTTCTCTGGCAGACCTGGCAAGCTCACTGGTGGCCCACAGCCACCTGTGCTGTCACCATTTGCTTTTCCTGGTTTCTAGGCTTTGCCACATAAACAACTGCTGTGGTTCCATTAAGAACATTATTTAATTGCAAATGGGCTACTCTAGAACAATTTTGAGAACACCTGATGTACAAAATTCACAGAAAAGATAACTAACACCGGGAGTTCAGAAAAGAAGTTCTGCTGTAAAAAAATATAAAGCCAAGAAATGTAACAACTACTGACAGTTTCTGCCATGAACCATTTCTCTTAGTTTGAAATCAAACTTATAAGCACTTGTTGCCATGTTAAACTCAAAAGTGGGAGTAGAGACAGAGGAGTAACTTTTGTTTTTTGGAAAAAAAAAAGGATATGGAAAGGTTAAAAATAAAATTAAGAATCAAAAACCTTAAAGCCTCCCTTCCTGATTTCTGAAGATACCGGTGTTGGTGGAACACAGCTGCCCTGATTCACACACCATGCCAAGAAGGCTGCAGCCAAGTGCCCTCAAGGTGTACAGTTATTCAAAGGAGCAAAGTCCAGTGCAGAACTGGTCTGGTCAATGGAGTCTGATTATCCATGGCAAGATGGCCCAGGGGACAAGAGGAAAGGTGGGGTGGAAGAGAAACAAAAGAAACTTCAAGTCACTTTAGATCTCAGCTGCCTGAAGACTTTAGAACATCAGCCTCCCATTCGTCTGCCCACTTGAAAACATTAAAAAGTCTGTCAAGTCCACACACTATCTATGGAAAGGAGCACATTCCTGGCAGAGGGCTGTCTCTCTCCCGTGCTCAGCTTTCCTTTCAAACTTAATTTTATATATATTTATATTTTTATATATATATAAAAAAGCACTTGGTTTCCAGGGGCATTCATAATGAGGTCCACAGTGTTTAGAACTTAAATTTCTTTTTCTTTGTTTGGAACAGTGTTTTAAAGTTTTGTTTTAATTAAAAGAGAGTCTTAAAGCATGTTGGACTTCAAAAACATGAGTTTGTTCATGTCTTCTGGACTGAGTAGCCGCCTCCTTTTGATCAAGAGCGCCTGCTCACACATATTTACACATTCGCTCCTGGCACCCACAGCAGGCACTGCTAAGAGCCAAAAGGCCAGCTTGGCTAGTTTCGTATGCTTTTGGGTAACACACGACCAGTACTGAAACAGGTCAGGGGTGGCCTGGAAGAGAGGTTCTTGCAAATAATCATAGACTTCACTTTTCCCAAACCAATCTTCTTCCTGAGCTGCTGTGGCCTCCCCTGCTGCACGAGGCTTCTTGGTTGAAGGTTCAAATTCTGTTTCTTCTGCCCAGGACTCTTTCACCTCATTGATCAGCTCACAGACCTTGCCAATGATCTCTTCATGCTGGTAGGGCGGGACGGGCCGCAGCTTCTGCTGAGGGTCCAAGATCATGGCTACCTTGTGTGCCGAGTGAACTTTGAAGTTCTCCTTCAGCGCCTCCAAGAAGAGGTGACAGAGTTTGCTGACCACGCCAGCATCATTGGCTTTGGAAGTGAACAGTTTCTCCAGTTTGACGTAGGTGGGCAGCACCAGCTGCAGCGTGGGCCGGCTCTCGTTGCTCAGCTCGATCACGGCCTGTTTCACCGGCGCCAGGATGGCTGCCAGGTTGCTGAGCAGGTGTTTGTTCAGGTTTTGGATGAGGTTCATCTTCTTGGCCCTGCTGTAGAACTCGCAGATCTGCTCGTAGCGCTCGTGGACGAGCAGCAGGGAGTCGGTGACCGAGTTCCAGCAGGGCGGCGGGGAGGTCTCTTCCAGGGAGCCAAAGGTCTCCTTTGAGAGGCCCGTGGAGCCCGCCAGGTCTTCACAGACATTCAGGAGCTCGATCACCTCGTGCATGTTGCGAGCCTGTAGTGTTCTCTTGTTGAGCACACTCTGCACCACTGAGTTCAAGGCACAGGCCGAGCAGCGCAGGCACATGCCCGCCTTGGAGAACGCCGAGGAGTTGACCTTGCAGTCTGTCACGTACACCGTCCTGATCTCCGACATCACAAACTCCGACAGCACGTTCTGCACCCAGTGGTGGATAAAATCACCATTGTCTCGAAGGTCTACGCCCTTAATGCCCAGGACGTAGCTCTTGATGTGGTTGCCTTCCACCTGGTAGGCGGTGAGGATGTAGCAGGAGTCGGGGCCGACGCTCTGCGAGTGGCAGGTGACCCCGATGCCGAGGCAGGCGTTGCTGCCCAGGGCGCAGGTGACTTTCACCTTCACCTGGTTGTACATCCGAGGCAGGTGCTTCAGAGCCAGGGTGTTGAAGTTGCCCAGGATCTCGGTGACGGAGAAGGCACCGTAGCGAGCCCCGCTATCCACCAGCGTCTGTGCCAGCTTGATGAACTCCTTGCCGCTGAGCACGCTGAGCGCGCCCAGGTCGGTGCACATGACGCGCAGCAGCCGCTCGGCGATGTTCTGCCGCTCCTTCTCCGGGATCGCGCTGTTCCCCACCGAGCCGCTCGCCGGCGCTGCAGGGAAACACGAGCGGGCACAGAAAGGGCCAGGTCAGCAGCACAGCAGCGGGAGAGAGCACAAGGCACAAAGCAATTCTCAGGGACCCCCAAAGAGGTGGAACGTGCCCAGATGATGGAAGAGACAACTCCAACCTTGGGTTTGTACCTCCAAGGTTTCTGGACTGAGGAACCTCCAGAGACAGGCCCTGCTCTTGCTCAGAACAGCAGGGAGCAGATCTGCATCCTGTCCCTGGTGTGGGGATAGTCACAACTCAGCCCAGATAGAAAGATGGACATCAAATCTCAGATTCCCAGACTGGTTTAGGTTGGAAGGGACATTAAAACCCATTCAGTGCCACCTCCTGCCATGGGCAGGGACCCTTCCACTATCCCAGGCTGCTCCAGGCCCTGTCCAACCTGGCCTTGGACACTTGCAGGGATGCAGGGGCAGCCACAGCTGCTCTGGGCACCTGTGCCTATGTCACACCATGATGACCGGATTAGTTTTTTAACTCCAGGCCAGGAAGTCTGACCTTGGATCAGAAGTTACCTTCTTCCAAGAGTTACCAAATGCATCTTCCTCACAAACCTTTCCAACCACCCCAGGGTTCTTTGTTGCACTCCTGTAGTGGGAAGGGGTGCTCTGCTCTGCCAGGTAGGACATGAATTAAGATGAAATCAAATACAGCTTGGTGAGGACAAGGGCCTTGTGCAGTGTCCATCACTGCTGCACCCTGAGGCACCTGCTGGACAGGGACAAAGTGAGAAGCCGCTACGTACTGTTGTTGGCATTATTTCTTTGGAGCTGTGGTTTCCACTTTTCTTCAACCACAGGGAGAGGTGACCTGGGCTGCTGGCTGGAGGCAATGTTGTTCTCATTGTCAGCTGCAAGGCAAGAGACAGGGAGGGGTTAAAAGCACAAAATAATGCTTAAAGCACGAAGAAGCAGAAACTACTCAACTGCTCAGCATTTATGTAGGGCTCCTTTAACTAAGGGGACAACAACCCACATCACTCTCTCTGGCTTTTAGGCAGCTTTCAGTGAGCTCACACAGCACCCTCAGGGACCTTGAAACTGTCTTTGGATTCACAACCTATCACTTCTCAAAATGTGGCTGAAATGTGCCACATGTCTTTCTGTGCACCAGGGACGTTGATGCCATCAGCACACCCTGAGGAATGTCTCCTCAGGAGCTGAAGCTGCACACCAGGAGGAATGGAAGCTCAGCCTGACTTGCAGCATTCATATGCTTCCAAAATGAGGTGGAACAGACACTGATCTTTCTGTTCCCTCCCTGCATCCTCCTGCACTGCAGGTGGCTGCCCTGTTCCCTCTGGGGAGCACTTTGGTTTTCCAGCTGTGCTCAGCTCCCCTGGATCTAAGGGTCTCACTGCAAACTTCAGGTCTGGTTTCCTCCCCATGAAGAGAAAGGGCCCATCTCCTCTGGGGCTCTCACTGCTGCCTCAGGCTGCAAACACAAACCCAAAGTCTCTGGAGCGTGGACCAAAGAACATCCCACCCTGAGGCTGCAGACACCACATGCCCCCAAAGTCTTTGTGTTTGTGCTCCCATTTCTGTGTATGTAACTGGGAGAAACATTTTGGCTGTAAGTCTGATGGGATCTTACGAGAAAATGCAAGCAAGATCAGTAAAGTCTGCATTGTATCCATGTTTTCCTCTCCTGTGCCCCAAGAATTTCTCCCCACCCTCCAGAGGAAATTTTCTAGTTCTTAGTGTGCTTCATTATGAAATGGTGCTGTGAAACAGGCTGTGAAGGAACAGTGCACAGTGAAATGGCCTGAAGAGGAAGCAGAAGGATGGAAAGACTGATGACCAGGCTGAGCAGAAGCATGGAAATAAAACCAAGAAAAACAGAACAGGCCATTTGCTCAGCACAGCTGGACTCATCACACCTAATTCTGGACACCTGTCAGACACCCCTCTGAGGTGGCCCATTAGGGCTGGGGTGCCACTCATTCACCCAGGCAGAACTGGATCCTCTGCTAGAGTGAGAACCACGGTGGCCTGAACTCACCGGAGTCACTGACTCTCCAGTGATTTCACAGGGAGTGCAGACTGCCCAGCTCAGGTGGCAGCCCCTGCAGCCTGGGGACACCAGCACAGCGTGCACTGACCCTGCCCTGTGCTCTGGGCAGAGAAACAAGAGTTGGAGCAGTGCCTTGAGGCACCCACAGCTCTGCCAGGCTGCTCTGGGGGGCCAGCAGGACACACAGGACAGGGCAGAGCTGCTCCCCTCCATGTGGGACAGCAACCTGGGAGAGCAGGGAGACCAGCAGGGCTGTGATGGAGCTCCAGTGCCCTCCTTCTTACAAATCCTCTCCAGTGTGAGCAGCTCTGCCCTTCACTGCCAGGCACTCCAGACCTGTCCATCAACAGGCACGGGCTGCTCAGTCACCTGTGGGCACTGCACTGGCACAGGCCAGGGCAATCCCTCAGAGCAATCCAGGACACAACAGGACATGACCCAGGACAGCCTCTGGCACTGCCTGGGGCCCGTGTGTGCCCAGGGAGCTCCCTGGCCTTGCTGGGTACCCAGGGAGTGCTGCCATGCTCAGGCTGCAGCCACAGGTTGGCCTTTGCAGGTGTGCAGATTGTGAAGAGCACAAGGTGCCTCAGAGGGCACCAGTGACCAGGTGGAACACCTCACCTTTCCCCCAGCATCTGCCAGACTAATTGCTTTTGAGCCAATGTCACTAGTGTCCTCAACTCCAAACATCTTTGGGTGAGCAAAAGAAAATGCTGGATGTTGCCTATTAACTTTACTCATGGTTCAGGCCCTCCTTGTATTGGTGAGGGATAGGGGGAGAAACCCTCTGTATTTCCTCACCATAACTCTTTTATCTACTTCCTAATAATAGGGGATTTATTATATACAAATATCTGCTGGCATTCAGTGTGGCATTAATGAGATTTGTACATTTCCGCCTCATCTTCCTTATCAGGCAGTCTGTGAACTACACAGATCATGGTTCTTAATTTTTCTTCATGCCTCCAATCCTTTAATCCAGGTTCAGCCTAGTCCTCTTTTTGTTTTTTTAGGCCTAGATTGTAGGAAGGGCATTATATGGCAGCACTCGACCTGAACAAAGTACTCTAAAGGGAGTCAAAGCTGTATATTGTTCAGTGTAATTACAGAACAAATTCCTCTGCCTGGTGTTCTGCTGTTCTATTTCTGCCTTTCAGCACCCAATTTACATTCTAATTGCTTCTCCTCACTGTGTAGCTGCTTTATGAAGCTATAATCTCTCCTTATTACCTTCCAGCCTCCGGGCTCACCCTCTGAATGACTCAAGAGCCAGAATGTCCCTGATTTTGCTTCTGGAGGCCAGCAGCACATTCCCTGGCTTCTGTCCCTCGTGAGAAGGGTCCAGGGGAGGCAGCACAGCCACTGGAAGAGATCAGCCCTTTGCATTAGACAGGACAAACCAAATTGTGCTGCTGTACACATGAACTGAGGGAGCATTTGATCCATACTGGCTTCTTGGCTCTCTGCATCCCTGTAATGAAACATTCCCTGACCAGGGACAAACCACTGCTATGTCTGAGTCCCCAGTCCTTGCATTCTGTGCCACCAGTTCTTCTGACCACTGCAAGGTTCCTGCACTCCCAGACTTCAGAGATGTTGGAGCAATGCTGTTTCTTGGATATGGAAATCCCAGAATCCCAGACTTGTTCAGGTTGGAAAAGACCTCTAAGATCATCCAGTCCAGCCATCAGCCCAGCCCAGCACCACATTGACCACTAAGCTGTGTCCCCAAATGCTACATGCACATGTTCTCTGAGCACTTCCAGGGATGGTGACCCCACCCCTGCCCTGGGCTCAGGGTGCTTGAGAACCCTTCTAATCTAAACCTCCCCTGGAACAACTTGAGGCCGTTTCCTCTTGCCCTTGTCAGCTGTTCCCTGGGAAAAGAGACCGACCCTCACCTCACTGCAACCTCCTGTCAGCCTGAAGGCAACAAAGTGCTGCCAGGGCAACTGCAGGGCCTGTGTGCCTTCAGTGCTGCCTGCTGACACAGAACACCCAGAGCTGGACACCCACCAACGCTGGCCACAGTGTTCTTGCCTCTGTTTTGGCTTTGCCCTCATCCCACAGCAGCAAACGCCGCCCGCTCGCCCCAGCTGCACACGGGGAGGGAGGGGAGAGGCGTGAGCACAGGGCTGCCAGGCACCACAGCCCGAGAGGCCACGGGAGGGGACAGTGGCCTGCACGGGGAACAGCCTTGGTGGCACTGCAGAAAGCAGCTGAAGAGGACACGGACACCCTGCTGTCACTGCACCAGTGAGACTTCGGGAGGAGGCAGCCAGGCAGAGGATGGGACTTGCAAACAGAGCAGGGAGCAATGGAAAAACAGAGTTTACCAAGAGAATCCTGAGCTGGGCAGATGGGGTTTACCCATTCACAGAGTGCTGATGTGACAGGAGCCCAATCACAGATACTGCTCCCTCCACCCTGTTCTGTGGCCAAAGTAACCCAGGTGAACAACCACAGGACCACAGACTGCTTTGGGTGGGAAGGGACCTTAAAGCCCATCCAGTCCCACCCCTGTCACAACCCATTTGTCACTGCGTTGTGACAAATGCTGTAGCCATGGGCAGGGACACCTTCCATTGTCCCAGGCTGCTCCAAGCCCTGTCCAACCTGGCCTGGAAGACTTCCAGGGATCCAGGGGCAGCCACAGCTTCTCTGGGCACCCTGTGCCAGGGCCTACCCATCCTCACAGGGAGCCATCAGCACCACCCACATCATAGGTCATTTGTAAAGAAGAAACAAGGAGGAAGCAGCAGGTAGCACTAGCTTAAAATGTGCAACAGCTCAACCCTCAGTGAGCTGCCCTTGTCCCCTCAGCTCCTGTGCTCGGTGTCACCCAGAGCTGTAACTCAAAATGCTGCACTTCAGTACCAGAGACTAGAGCAAGAACAGGAGGGTCAGGACACAGCGTGGAGGCAGCAGAACTGCCATGGACAACCAGCAAGGACAGACCCAAGGCAGCAAGGGCAGCCCTGCCCTGAGCAGAGTCCACTGCTCTTTGGGGTAACAGAGAGTCCCATTACTGCACAGAACCCCAGTGCTCTAACAGAAACACAAACTCACACCTTCTGCTAACAAAGCGCTCTCAAAGTCTCCGTGTAATATCACACAGATGATAAATAAAGTAGCTGCTGAACAACACACAAAGCCTGCACTAAGATTTGCCAGCAGGAACTGAAATGGAATAGAGGAACATTATGGATGAAGAACTCAAGTGACACTTCTAAAATTAGGACTAAAACTAAAATAGAGAGCAAGATAAGAACTTTGATTAACATTATTACAGAAAGGAAAATACGCTTTTCCTCAAGACTCTTGTCCTCCCATGCCACTTTCCTCAGGGCCTGCATCTGCATCTCAATGCAGCTGTCTGTTGGAGAACACAGGTCTGTCAAAAGGGATTTAATTGTTCTTAAAACTGTGTTAGTTCACTTGAATTCAAGAGGAAAAAAAAAAAGAAGAAAAAATCTGCCAATATAAAATGAATTCTATTTCTACGTTTTTGAATATGCTGAGCGCTGTCTATGAAACATGTTTGGCTTTGAAATTTTAAAATCATCTCTTATGTATCAAGACAGGAAACAAAAAGAGTGACTTAGAAACAAAGCACTAGAATGACTCTTAAGAATTCTCATTTGTAGGTAGCTGAGAGGGAACTGAACACAGCTGCTGAAATGGCAAATTCTTCTTCCGAGAATGCATTTCAGTCCTTTGCAGAACTCCAGGAGACACAGGCACAGGACAGGACTTGTGTGGGCAAAGGCTCTGCTGCCCTGCTCCATGAGAGCCACCCCTTTGGCACGAGGGGGGATTTAACCTGCTGTAGGAGCTTATGCAATGAGGATTCTCAGGCTAGCTCTGAATAAAGGCAATGAGCAGTGTGATGGACTCTGAACTAGCATGGCACATTCCCTCTCTCCCTACAGAAAGGAGCAATATGTACAATATACCCTGAGCCTCTGTGCTCCGGCCTTTGAGGGATGACTGTGTTTGTTGCAGGTGAAATGACTGGGGCTGTGGGAATGGGGAGCACTGAGAACCCTACAGACACACAGTGGGGTCAGCACCAGGCAGCAGCCCAGAATTTAATTCTCTGCTTGCAGCGAGTCAAAGTGCCCAGCTTACCTGCGTGGGACTGCATGTGCTCCAGGAGATTGTTATAAAACTGGAACTGGATTCCACAAGCTCCACAGGTGTAAGGCTCTGTTTGGGAGAAATCAGTTCAGAAGAATTACACAGAGTCTGCAGGGAAGCAGCACAGGTGCATACCTCAGTGTGTAAGCTGTGGGCACAGCGGCTCCGCAGGGAGCGGGGCAGGCCCTGGGCACGGCTCTGCCTCCTGGGCTGGGCTGGGCTGGGCTGGGCACCTCCTCCTCCTGCCCCTCACTGCCAGGGGACAGGCAGAGCACTGCAGGAAGCACCTGCTGCCGTGGGTGGGCATCTCAGGGACCTGCACAAGGCTTTCTCCAGGAGGCTGCCCACTGGCCAGGGTGTGCTGGCCCAGGCTGCTGCAGCCTGCCTTGAGCATGTCCCTGCTGGTTTTGTGCCTGTGAGTAAAGCCTGGTGGAGTCATCTTCCATCCAGTTCTGTCAAATTCCAGTGTCTGCTGCCTTTCCTGAGTGAGACAAGGAGCACTGGGTTGTGACAAATGCTGTAGTCAGAGGCTGGGGGTGGAGCAGTGCTATGGGGGAACTCAGCTGGGGCTTTGTGTCTGTCATCAAGTGCAGTGAGACCAGGGACTGGTGGTGTCACGGGGCTGGGTGACAGCAGGATGCCAGGGAAGCAGAGGTGGAGGGCAGGAAGCACAGGAACCAGGCCTGTGCCTGAAGGCTGAGAGCAGAGCAGGAGAGCCATGTGCCAGAGCAATATGGACGAGCTGGATGAGGAAAGAGCTGGGTGCAGAGCTCCCTCGTGAGCTGAAAGATGCATTTAGCCCTGTTCTATGTTGAAAGTGCATTTCTTCCACTGAATTAACCTAAAAGTAAATGTTTGCAGTTGCCGGTCTAAATAGTATCAGTAGAGTGCACTGGTTGACAGATGTGATCTCGAACTACAGCGCTGAAATTTGGGAACACTGCAGTTTGCCTCTGTCCCTGCAGCCACACCAGCCCTGCCACCTCTCACTGGGGCATTTTGTCCTGGAGCAGCAGAATGGACAAACACATGTGGCATATGAACAACTGTGGATGCAAATACCTGGCACACACACGGAGCAGGGGGTCTATTGCTACAATATTTCAGAAGTCTAGATCTAAGTTCAAAGGGAAAAACATATTCTGTATCAATGAATGAGCAGAAGCACCAGCACCCAGGATAGAAGAACCAGACCTCAGGGAAGCACAAGGCTGCCTATACCTTGTGAGAAGTCTATCTCAGGGAGCAAACCCCAGAATCCACCTCAAGGCTACAGGAATCCGTGAAGAAAAGCATGAAAGAGGACATGAGCAAGTCTGTATAAGCTGTACTTTTATGCTGTGAGGTTAAACCTTTCCCACAGAACCTACAGCCTCTGGAATGATGGAGCCAGCTCTGCCTGGAGCTGTGCTCAATGCTTTAACTCACTGTGCCTGCTTGTGATGCTGCTCCTGGGCTTTGCTGCAGCATGAAAGTTTGAAAATTCAGTACTTAAGTAACTGTGCTTGTGGAAAAGAGAAGACTTGGACAGCTGAGTGGCCCACGGGGATTTTAGTCCTTGGGAATTAACAGGGACTGGCTGTGTCTGCTGAAATCACCAGTAGAGAGGTAGCTGTGGTACAATGCCACAAGAGGTACAATACAATCAAATTGTTTAGACTTATTTTTAATTGTCGGAGAGGAGAAGGCTCCCTGTGGGTGCAAACCATCCCTCCTGGGCTTGTATTTCAATGCCAAAGACCTGTGTAACAGACACACCTGGGCCTCTGCTGCTCATGGAGCCCAGACTGCTCAGATGGAAATGTCTCAAACTGAGGGGGCCTGACTGCCCCTTCAAGGCTCAAAATTAATGTGTGAATAATCTAATGAAAGCAGCCACACTTCTCAGAGCCTGCTGGCTGCTGCTGACAGGCCCCTGGCAGCTCACAAGAGCTGTGTGACCCTCTGCTCTGTTGGAGCCCCTGCCCCTCCACCAGAGGGGAGAACAGACCCTGCTGTACCTCTCAGTGCTGCAGCAAGGCTGCCAGCAGCAGATGTCACCCCGCAGGACACTGGCAGCTCTCGTGTGCCATTCCCACCCTGCAGACACCTGCATTCCCTTCTGCCACCCCTGCCTGCAGTGCAGAGGAGGAGGCAGTGGGGGAAGCCCCACTCACCACTGCAGTCCCAGGGCCCTTCTCTGCCCCCACACAAGCCCCCAGCTGCCCTGGGAGCAGGATTCCAGCAGAGCACAGCTCTTCTCCAGCTCAGTTACAGCCTCAGCAGCAGGCAAGCCCCCCACATCAGCCAGCACTCTCCAAGCTGCACATTTCCCACACTCATTTTGCTCTCCTGTTCCACTCACATTTCCTTCTCAGTTCACTTTGTCTCCCTGAGCTGCTTCACCTCCCTCCTCCTGTATTCTCAGCTATTCTCCTAGCACAAACCTGTGCTATTTTTCTAGCCCTCTCCTTGCCTGGCTCCCCCTCACCCCTGCCCAGTCTCTTTTGGGTTCTCTCACCTGCATCCAGCAGCCTGTGACCACCAAGGTCTCCACAGCTCTTCACCTCAAGCTCCTCCCTTTGGTACCACAAATCTCTGGATGCTCAGTGCACTCAGTGAATTGGTAAAATCTCTCATTTGTGATTCTTCTCAGAAAAATAGTGTTGATTTTCATCTCAATTACAAAAGATACCCCTTCTGTTCTACTCCAGAAATGTCCAAATTTGGAAACAAAATCACCACCTATTCCAAAAGCTAATTTCATGTTCTGAAAATGCTATAGCATTTTCTAAATAATTCTGAGACAAAGACATACAGAAGTCTAAGTTTACCACAAATAAAAATGAGCCATGTTAAAAATAAGCATAAAATTTAAATTCACCCAACAATTCCAAAGTATTTCCCGGGACCAGGGGAAGGGATGCTTGGGAGGATGTGCAGAATCCCCATGGGAACTAATGAACTCACTTCACTTCCCAGAGCTCTCTCAACCCTCATCCTTCTGAGCTTTCAGCTCCTGAGCCCCTCATGCTCCAGAGTGCAGAGCTGGGAACAGTCAGGCTGGCTGGAGGGAGGGTGGGATGTGCCAAGGCTAGAAGAGGAAGAGGGATCTGGAAGGTGGAGAGAAGAAAGAGGCAATCTGTATCCCAAACCAGGGAAAAGTCTGTTCACCTGGGCTGGTAATCCAGTAAATCCTCCTCCCTTTGATTTCTCTTGACCATGAACTGGAAAAGTTGTCAAAACTGCTCTGCACAGGCATCTGAGCCACACCTGTGCCCCATTCTCCTTCTCCCCCACCACTGCTGGACCTCTGCTTGTCCTTCCCCCTTGGAATTTCAGCTCTTCCTTACTCAGCCTTAGGGATCTGTTCTCCTTCAGGTGGGCTGAGCTCAGCAAAGGGCCCCCAGGTCTCCCCTTTTGCTCTCTGTCCTTCTGCTCCCAGCAGCTGGTGGTACAAGGGAAGCTTGTGCTGCCCACATGAGCCCCCTGTGCTCATGGAGGTGTTTTCTGAGAGCAGGTTTCAACCAGCAGCTCTCCAGTGTCCTGAGCCACACAGAACTAACACTCACATCTGGTTGCACAATTTAAAACATCTTCCCCAAGGCTATAATTAGACACTTTTAGCAGTGCTTTACCCAGTGAGCAAGGCCCCAGAGCAAGGCAGCAGCTGTGTGAGGCAAGGCAGAGGAAAATCAGTGTCTGTTCTTGGGTTAAATAAATCACTCTAATTCCCATGTTAACTCTCATTGCCACATCTAAGCCAGGGAAAATAGCAGAGCCTGGTCTGAAGCCAGGAGTGAACAGGAGTTGAGAGCTTTAACAGAAAGTTTCAGCAAGTGCCCTGAGGTGCTTGTGCAGTGACAGACACCCAGCAGGGTGTCACCATGGCTCAGCAGGGACAGGCCCCCAGGCTGCTCTTTCCTCAGCAGAAAAAAACCCACATTTCAACACTTCTGTCCACATCTTGGTGAAAAATAAATGCAGAACAACTGTGAAGAAAACTTCTCAGCATTTCCACCCAACGTTTCCACTGGCTTTAGCTTTACTAACAGCATAATTGCACCTTCCCTTGGACACAAACCCATGAGACAAGGCAGGAGAACCAGCAGCAGGTTCCTACAAAAACACCAACACACCCCAAAATCAGTGGACATTTATTGAAAACAGATCTCCTGTCATTTCCAGCCAGCCCAAACAGTAAGAGGTAACAAGATGCTCTGGAACATGTTTGGAAAAGGGGAGTCCCAAATTCACCACCCTTGTCAAATGTCTTGGCATTAAGTGGATTTCTCTTCCTGCATGAACTCGTGTTCTGAATAAAGTCCTTGCTTCTCTCTCAGGTTTGTAAGAGGAGGAAGAACACCTGTCCTCCTCCCAGCCACAGCCACGCTCAGGGTGTGGCACACAGGGTTGGCTCACACCACCAGGCTGGCACAGCCAGTATCACCCCAAACCCCAATGCCAGGAACCAAACACACTGCAAGGCAAAGGAAGAAGCTCCACCTGCCGAAACATCAAGGCCACAGGGCAGAACCTCCAGCAGAGACCACCTGTCCACCCACCCATGCCAGCCCTGCTCACTCCCTGTTTCCCATCCCAGGCCACAGGAACTGGCTCTGTGCAGGTGTTTACTGAGCTGAGCCCTGATGACAAGTTTTTCTGTGTGTAAATGGAACTTAAATATGAGTTCATTTTCAAATCTTGGTCTCAAAACACACTCACAAAAAACTCCCAGAAGACTGAATATGAAGTGATTTGGCAGCCCCAGACTGCACGGAAACACCCTGGAGGGTTTCTGTTGCATTTAAATCTGACACCAGAGCCACAGAAGTGAGGCGTTTTATTCTTTGACACCTGGACTCATAATAAAAAAATTTATTGATGAAAATTGCTCAGAGGGCAGAGCAGCAGGGCTGCAGGAGGGCAATTGCTGCCTTTTGCACCACAGACATCCATCACACTTACTTTGTAAAAGCGGGAAAGGATTTGAAATCAGGGGACTTGCGGTTTCTGCAAAAAAGAAAGAGATTTAAATATTGAGACTGGCAGAGACCTCGCTGCTTTCTACACAGCTCTGCCTACCTGATCCCTGCTCCTTATCCCTACTCCACACTTCCAGAATTATCCAGGGCAGGACAGGATGGGAGCTCCATTTAACACAAAATCCAACATGTCCATTTTCTCTCCCTTGCTCAATTTCTCATGGCCAGGGTTCTACATCTTTCCTGTCCAATTTAAAATGTCCAGAGATTTCAACACACACCCAATGCTACAGCAATGGAAACAAGGGGGAAGGCCAGCAAAGCCATGGGGCAAGAAACCCTTTACAAAGGCTTCCTTTGGTGCTCCAGATGCAAATTCCCAGTTTCACCATGCAGCCTCTTTAAACTAAAGCTGGGAGGGAAAACCAGGGTGTTTCACTCTCCCTGGATGCCAAAGGAGAGAGTTCTTAAGCAGTGCAGTTACTTCAGGCTGAGAATGCACATTTCCTATGCAGCACACCTTGCAGGTTGCCTTTCTGTAAGGTGTGACTGAAAACTGGGTGCTGGCTGCCCCTTGGGCAACCAGGATTTGTCTGCATCCAGCCCCAGTGCCCTGGAGCAGAAGCAATGATCCCAGCACCTCAGACCATGTGTGGTTCCCTACAGTCCCCAGGTGAGGGGGTCAGACCCCTGGAGAGGGGCAGAAATCATTGATTATTAATGTCAAATATTCAGTCACGGACTCAGAGCATTTCCAGAAGGGTCCCAGTCCAAGGCTGTGAGCTGGCACATCGCTGACTGAGGCTCTCAGGGCTCTCTGACAGACTTGGCCTGGTTTCCTTGGAAGGAAAACCACCTTCAGGAACTGCATGGGTCAAGGACAGTGAGCCTTCCTGCTAAACATCCCTGTGCTGAGGACCTGAGCTGCTGAAAAGGGCTCCAGATGGCAGGGCCAGCCCGTAAGGAATGGAGATGAAGGCATGGATGATGCTGGGCAAAGACACGACTGGACAGTGCTGTGGAAAGGGGATCCATGGGAGACAGCAGCTCATATGGAATGCTGCTGATCACTTCACTCATTGTGATCAGCCAGCAGTGCTCCAGCTGCTCCTGCAGCTGCTGAGCTCCGTACCTGGGCAAGATCTTCACTGAAACAGGTCCCTAACGTGGCCCTGCTGAGCAGCTGAGCAGGGCAGGCTCCTCCAGGCACCCTCCTCTCCGGGTGCTGGGTCCCTGCCCTGCTCCCTCAGGGAACACACGTGTGCCCAAGGCACTGCCCGGGGCTCCAAGCACTGCAGGGCTCCTGCAGCAGCCCAGCTGCACGTCAGCTTTTGAGGGACAAACCCTAACTTCACTGTCCCCCCAGAAGAGAATCTGACCTGGAGCAGGCACAGAGCCCAGCAGTGGCAGAGAGCACTTCAAATAGCCCAAGGAATTCTCAGCACCACCTCTGCCTGCCCTCCAGCCAGAAGTGCTGACACAGTGTCCTCGTTATGCTTGGCTTCCTACTCACATGGAAACCACTGTCAGTATGAAACAGCACTTCAGGTACTCAATACAACACTGGTTTATGTGAAGAAAGACTCTTAGGATTTTTCTGGTCTTCATATTTATAATAGGAATTTTTCTTTTATCCATGCATTGCCAGGTCCCTGTTACAGCACAGTCACTTCCACTAAAGCTATCTATCCAGGTAAGAGTCATAGAAATGCCAGAGTTTGACTGATTAATGATAAATCACCTTGCACTGGTGCTTTGCAATCTTTCCCTCCACAGATTCTCCAGGCAAAATGAGAGTTCAGGTTTTTCTGCCCACCCTTTGCTCTCTCAGAGTCTCCTGGCCATGCCCTCCCCAGCCCCAACCCAGTATCTGTGCTTGCAGACTGCAATCCTCAGCCTTATCCATGGCTGTGTGTCTCAGTTCTGCTGAGTGCTCCTTGCCTCAATGCTTTCATATGGATTGTCTCAGATCTTCCCTGGTGTCCCAAGGCTCTGGAGCAATTGGCAGGATGTCACCCACAGAGACTGGCTGCTGAGTGGTTATTTTAACCCAGATATATTTCTTCCTGTCTGCAAGTTGCCTGTTGAACATGAGAAGTCTGGAACAGCTTAAATGAATGTGGCACCAGAAATAAACAGTTCATTCCTAGAAACCTCAATTCCACACAAATGCCCAGTGGACAAACTGACTTATTTATGCAACCAAGCAAAGCGAAACTTTCTCAACTGAACCTCTCCCTGTGTGACTCTCATTCTCCTGGTGGGAACTGCACTCAGCTGCTGACCCTCCTTCAGGCACAGCACTTCAGGCTGCTTTGAAAATCCAGCTCTGTCTATTTGTGCAATTGTGTTGCCCCAACACCAGCCCTCCCTGTGCTGTGCAGTGGGGCTCACAGAACAACTCCCCCTTCCCCTTTTCCTCATTCCTCAAATCTGGCCATTGGCTCTCCCAGCTCCATGGAGACATGTAGCAGTCACAAACCAACCACAGATGAGAAAGAGAATTACCAGATGAATGTTAATGGAAGTTGTATTTGTGCTGACAGAGCCTGAGAGGCAGCTGGGTGCACCTCAGGAGGCAGAGGCACGGGGGCTGGCTGTGCTAATGTCACACTGCAATCAGTAATCAAGAGTTATTATGCCCCAAACACTAAAGCTGCACTCACACACCAAAAATGCTATCCTAAAAGTGCTGTCTTTCCAGCAGAACCCCCCCACAGATGGGCTGTGTGATGGCTGGACTACAGGGGGTGAGCAGAAGGGGATGTATGGCCACACCAGGGAATAAAGCTTGTGATTTCTGAAAATCCATGTTTAAAATCTAGTCCTGTGTCCTTTAAATCTTGACACCAGGAGATTCTCAGGCTTTTCCAAGAATTTTTACTCTATATCAAATGTAGGAAATCAAATTTTTTTTGGTCTCAATCTCATCTCAGCTTGGCACGAACTGATTCAAAAAAAGAAGACATTTCCATTGACCCTCTCCCCAGTCTGGAAGAAACAGTGCTGGAAAGAAAAGCTTCCCTGTGTAAATAGGAATGAAAAGTGTTGACATTTTAAAAACTCTAAATGCTAAAATTTGTTGCACTGCAAGTTCTTACAGTAGTAGTTCCCTAAAGCAGCAGATGAAATTGAGACATATTTATACAGCTTAATTCAACCTCCAAAGTTCAAAATATTTCCCAATTCCCTACATAATTTTAACTGTTCTCTTTCACATCCACAACATTGAGCAAATTCAGACTTCAACCAACACTGACAATTTCAATTAGATTTCCCCTTTGATGGCTGTATTTGAAGGTGTTGAAACTAAAGAGCCTTTTTTCTCCCTTTTTGCTTTTCTTTTACATCTTGTATTCTCACAATTCCCTTACTCCCTCTCGGCCTTCATTTCACAGAGGAGTCACCCATAGTGCCCAAAACAAGTATCTCAAGTTGCATTAGGCTGTAAATACTTGAGTTAGAGATGGTCCTTGTCCCTGAGGAAGGTCACTGTCCCTGTCTGGAGTCAGAGAAGGGAGACCCTGGGGAGCTGCCAAAGCCTGGGAGCCCTGTGGTGACAGAGGGCACCAGAGCAGGGCCCAGCCCCAGCCAAAGGCTCCTCTCCAACCACACAGCTCAGCCCCTTTCTGGGGACTTCCCTAGCCATGCTCAGGCTGATCATCACTGCCTTTTACATTGCACAAGCCAGCCTTGAAATATTGTTTGGTCTCTTGAGAATTTAAAACCCCAGCATGAGTCAAAAGTTGCCAGAGCGGCCCCCGCCAGGGAGGGTTCCTTTGAAAGCAGCTTTATGGCACCCTAAGGAATAACAGCTTCTGCTGTTCATCCCAGTGAGCCAATTCCATGCTTCAGGATCAGGTCATGGCACTGCTTTCTGGACCTCCCTTAGCTCAGCAGTGGATGAACAGAAGCTCCATGTGACTTGGGACCTCTGCTGCCTGTGCTCCCAAGGCAGCAGAAGGGAGCAATTGGAACATTTTAGCAGGATGCTGGCTTTAAAGCACTGTGGAACTTCCAGGTTTCATCAAAAAGCAAGTTCAAGTGGCTGTGGAGACCCTTTTCCATGAGTACAAAGAACACTCTCCAATTGTAATGTAGATGACAGCTTGAGACCTTCACCCACTCCCTGTCTCCATGCCACCCTGCTGGCCCAAAGCAGTGTTTGCCACGCAGCACAGAGCTGCTGTTTTATGGGCAGCCAGATGCCAGGTCACACAGATAAAGGATGCCAGGTACCTGCACTCACTGTGACAAGGACTGGGGTTGTGTGCACAGGGAAGAGACATCTGAAATCCAACATTTTCCATTCTAGTTCCATTCTTATTCCCACTCAGGACTCCCTACAGCATTGCACCCCCGTGTATTGTAGGTGATTTTAGTTACTGACCTCCCTGTTCTGCTTGTCCTGCCCCTCACTCCAGACACCAAGGGGTCTGTGCCACTGCAGTCAGGATGGTGACACAGAGAAAAAGCAGAATGTCCCCAGATGGGTGGCCTAAAAATCTCCTGCTGCTCTCTGGTATCTCTGTATCCAAGCCTGTGACATAAAACTCACACCCACAGAGAGCAAGAGCCATCAGGCATTTAACAAGGCCAAGCCACACAGCTCTTGGCTGCTCAGCTGGGACCTACATTTACCTCCCAAACCTGGTGACTGTGCCTTACAGCAGCAGTTTGGTGACAAGCAAACAGCAGATGGGAGTGGGAGGACAGAAGTGTCCGTCCTTCTGTCATTGCTCACCACATTAGCACCACCTGCTTCCCTGCCTGGGAGAAATCTGCTGGCTGGAACACAAGAGAGGACAAGCCAATGGTGCCAGAATCACCCCAGAGTTCCCATCCCACATGTGACACTGAGCCACATGGGGTTTGTCCCACCCACTGAGACACAGCCATGGAAAGAAGGAAAACAGGAAGGCAAGGATACGTCAGCTCTTCCAAAAGGCAGCTGCAGAGAGCTCTGCCTGGACACCTGAGCAAACAGAGCTCTCCAGGCCTTTCTGACCACCACTGACATGCACAGTGACTGGTGATGCTCACCCAGGCTGCTGTCAATAAGGCCACTGGGACTCCTGAGAACTGGAAGGAATAAGAGGAGAAATGGCTTGGTGCAAGGACTGGAAAAGAGCACTGAATGGGACATGTAGGAAGCAGCACAAAAATGGAGCCAAAGGGGTAAAACAGGGCTGGGGAAGAAAAGAGGATGCAGGATAGATAAAGGAAAGAAAAAGGGAAGAAGTTTATACATCCCCATGCACCAGCCTGGCTTTGAGGAGTATGTCAGCTCCTTAATGCAGAAAGGAACTGCTTCCAACCAGAGCCCAACTGCCCTCAGAGCAGTCCTGGGCAGTTCACTTGAGTTCCTCAGGTTTCCTGACTCAATCAAAGGTCTAGGTGAGTACCTTGCAACTCCTCTGCAGCCTGCCAGGCCCTCGACTGAGCCACTAAAATAAACTGACACTACACGTGGTGCAGACAGAAACACTCTTTACAGGGCAACAAGATGAGCAAATCACGTGAAACTTGCTACTCAGCTTGTAAGAATTTCTGGTTTTGTTTTGGTTTTTGCTGTGAACTTTCACTTGTGTGCTTTAAATGTTGCAGTCCAGAAAGAAACAAATTGAGGAGGATGAGTGTGATGTGAGCTGGTACAAGGAGATGGCAGGGAGAGTCTGGGAGATGTGTCACAGCAACAGTGGGTCAGTATTTAATAGTTCAGAAAGAACTGAAGTCTTGCACTGTTCAGTACAGCCACTCTGTGTGTGTGTTTCTTGTCAGTGCTTCCTGGACAGGTTCATGCTACAGGCTCCTCTCCCCTCCTGAAAAACTTGACAAGAGCAGCCAGCAGGTTTCCAATGCAGCTTTCTTGGCTTCAGGAATGAGCTGTCTGATAGGAAGATATTTCTGCCCTTCCTTTGTTGGCTGTACAAGGTTTGACATGAATAAAATAGGTACAATCTCAGGCTGCTACTTTCCAAGGGCTCCAGAGGAGTCAGGGTCCCAAATGGTGTATTGGCATTTACAGATGTGCACTTAAGGCTTTGAAACCCTTCAAAACTGACAGTACCCACAGAAGACAAGACACAAGTTGCTGAGAGGCCAGGGCCACCTCCAGGGCTGCAGCCAGGCTGGGAACTCTGGTACTCAGTGACTACACTGCCTTGAGTCATGCCTAACAGCCAGGCTGGGCTTACTGACCAGGGCCTGGGCAGCCCCAAGGACTCCTGACTGTCCAGCAGGAACAGGACTAAGGGCCTGAAACAGAGACAAGCTCACCTGATGGGTTCTGCTTACACCTCTTTTCTTTAGGTTTTTCTGTCCCCGAATGACCAGCTGCAATTGTGGTAAATGATGGATTAGTACAGGATTTTTCCCCAAAACACAGCACACAGTATTTTAGCAACAAACAACTTTTTTCCCCATTCCCCAAAACCCACTCTGCTACTACACATGGGTTTTCCAACACCACATCCCTGCTTTTCAACATGGTTCCAAAAAGCCCCTTGCTTGCTTCTGAGGCAGATGTAACCCCCAACAGACACTGTGCAACCTGCACCAGGGAGATATCCCACCCCTTACCTGTCCATTCCACAGGTATGGTGTGCCAACACCACATATTCTGCTTCTCTTGGATGGGAATGGAGGGAGGCCAGGCTTTTCTGCTGGCATGTTATTTATCTCTGCAGCAAGAGCCAAGATAATGTTTCATCTGGTCTGTCACTTTTGCTCCAATGAGGGAGCATGGAGAATGGTAGTGGCCCACTGGAAGGCTGGGCAATACACAGGCAGGATAAAAACCCTGCACAGAAAACTCTATAGGTGGTGGACCTGAACAAAATTGTCAAGGCCACTGGTTATGTTCAGTTACTGCCACATGGACTTAACACTGCAAGGAAACTGCACAAGTAGGAAGGGATTTTCATCCCTTCTAGCACATGGATTTTGATCTCACATACACACATCTGATTCACTGTGACCTCCATGCAGTGACTGCACAAACAGCTGGACACTGGTTACAGTGACATTTAAATAAACTGTCATGCTCAGCATCACTGTAATCTGCAAACTGCTGTTCTATCCACAGTCCTCAAGCTTCTGCTGCTTGCAAATGTCTTTGCTCCACCAGGACTGCACTGATACACAGACACAGCACAGCTACTACTTGATCTCCATCCATCCTTTCTCCACATCTTGGCTCCCCTCCGAAAAATCTATGCTCAGGTACCTGGTCCTTGGCAGCAGGAATCCCACATCACCTGTTTGACAGGGCTGGGTGCCAGGAGCCTGGGGAGGAGGGAGAATAAGGCACTATCCCAGGAGGGCTGGCTGCCTGTGAGCTTAAACAAGGTACCCCATAATACATCAACATTCAATGAGCACAGCTGGATCCTGCTTGGAGAGGAACACGGAAGCAGCAGGAAAGGGTGACCACACTTACCACTGGAGTTCTGGGAATTGCTGTTTGTTTCTTCAAAGTTGTTTTGCACTTTGCCTTCCACTCTTCTGCTGAAAGCACTTTCTGCTGGGTGGAGAACAAAGCAGGAATAGTGACTGGTCAACACTGATGCAGAACCAGGCAGACAGGAGGCAAGACACGCTCCTGTGCCATGTAGTCACAGACCCTGAATACAGCAGAAAGGTCAAATACCTCATTTTGGAGGCAAATGGGCCAGATTCAGTGAAGGGGTAACAGGTGGGCATTTTTCTTGAATGCCTTCTGGCTGAGGTGGCCTGGATTGGCTCTTAGGGAGCCCATGAACACCAGTCCTGACTGAACCAGAAAGGTCATGTCTTCCTCCCCTGCAAAAAAACCCAACTCTTATCTTACTCTTCCTTAAGGCAACAAGCAGCCCTTAACTCCTGTGAGCACAGGTGACCAGTCTGAGACTGAACTCAGGGCCTCAGCACCACACCAAAGTGTCACCTACAGAAGCACTGTGCCAGCTTTCCTTGTGCTTCCCAGTCACCTGCACTCCCTTCCTAAACACCCTCCTGGAAATGTTGAAGCAGAGGCCTGAAGGGTTGTCTCAGGGCCTGCTCACCACGTCTGGAAAAGCTGTAGAAGAGCCTCTGGCTCTGTGTTTCCCAAGAATGCCCTTGTTCCCAGAGCCCCCCAGGCCCTGCTCCTGGCAGAGCCCTCCTCTGCCCACTCCAGCCACAGCACAGGGCAGTTCCCAGTGCACTGGGAGGCTCCTCCAGGGGACCCAGGTGCTTCCTGGCAGTGGCCACAGAGCCTTCAAGCATCCCTGCAGAGCACAGCTCAGGGCCTCCCACCCTGCTCAAGCTGGTGTCCCTCAGCACCAGCTCAACAGTGCAAGGAGGTCCTGTCTCACTTCACTGGGTTTGCAATATCCAGACAAATGGATTTACTGTAGTGGCTCAAAGGATAAACTAGAGATTAAAAAAAATGAACTGGCAAAAGCAATGTGTGTGGCCTGTGCTGGACAGGCCCTTGCCCTGCACTCTCATTCTGGAGCCCACTGTCACCCAAGGGTGGACACCCAGGTCTGGCCTGGCGGACTGGGCAGGACTGGGGACACAAGTCTTTCATTCAGGAGTGATGGGGACTCCTGAAAAGTGGTGCCAGACCATTATTTTATTGCTGCAGACCACTGGAGTGGTCACAACTGCTGTCAGGACTTGGCAGAGGCCCCAGGTCCCTGCAGGCTCCCAGGGCTGCAGCGTGGCTCACACACATGGGCTTTGGGGCTACCAGAGACCTGAACTGCAGGAAAAGCCCAGCCCATGGATTTTGGCCCAGCCAGTCCTCAGTGGACCCCTTCACGTCCTGAGCAGGCTTCTCAAACTCTCAATCAACTACACTCCTGACTCCTAAAATTCAGGAGAACAAGCAAACTTGGTAATCAAATCAACTGAAAGAGAAACACATCAAACAGGGCTGAAAAGGAACTGGAAACATTATCTACCAATCCCACTTGATAGATAAATAATAGAAACAAGAGGCCTTAACTAACAGGAAAATCAGACAGTGACAAAATGGTTTGGGCCAACCCACCCCTCCCAAGAGACCCAGGTTCAAGTCCTGGCTTATGCCACAAGTGGAAGTGAGATGGAGGTCTCCAAAGACCTTTGTAAAGAATTTGCACGGTGGTTTTGCCTTCATCTCTTAGCTTCCCCTGCCAAAACTTCCCCCAAGTCTGGCAGTAAGAGAAATCTGGTTTAATGCACCTGCTTGGCCTTACTGTGCCCTTCCCACACTGAGAGGGCAGCTCACTCTGTTCTCTCTCCTTGTATTGGGACCTTTTGAATGTGAAGTAAAATTCTCTGTATGGACCAAGTCCTTGGCTGCTGTGGGCATGTGTTATCCAACAAAACCCATCCTTGTTCAGCATCCATGGCCTCTCCCACCAGAGCCACCTCTCATACTCAGCATCTGTCCATGCCAGACATTCTAGGGGTGTTTATACACCAGCTGACTGACCAGCCCTTCTGGACCCAGATGGAATCTCTATCCATCAATCCCACAGACTTAAGAGGCTGCTTCCCAGTGGACTGCACATGGCCCACTATGTTTCACACCCTATTTATTAACTGCTATTTTTCAGTAGTCTTTGTGTTCTCTATTTTTTAATTTTTTTTTTAGGTTTGTTCTTGTTCGGAAGGAGGAAACTGAGACAATGGGAGGATCAATCCTAATTGCATTTTCTAACTCCTCAGTAATGGTTCTGTGATATTGATTTTTCTGTTTATCTCTCTGACAATCCTGTGGGGAATGGAGCACTGTGAAAACACCTGTACTCCATTTCACTTCCAAAGGCAGAGGCCTAGCCTGGAGAACATCACCTCGAGGGAAACAAACACCAAATGCCAAACAGTGCTGAAAACCAAGCGAAAATCCCCATTCCTGACAAACCATTACACCAATCCTTGTCAGGAAGCTCTTCTCAGATTGTGACACCAGGATTTGAAACAGGGTCTTTTGTACCTTGTGGTTACCACAATGTTTAACAAAAACAACTTGTCACTGGGAAGGGATTATAAAGAATCTAATCCCCTCAACTGCTTCTGGGAGCAGCTTCTCTGCGACAGTCATGGATGGAGCAGACTGGGGCCAGGGAGGGTGAAAAGCCTATCCAGGGCAGGACTGGACACTGAGCAGCTGAGAAAGCTGAAAGGCAGTTGGTACCTGTGATGGCCTTGCTTCCTGGGGATCCGGAATTGGGAGCGCGGAACATCTGGGACTGGGAGGCGGGCGGGACGCCCGAGGGCGTGCGGTGCAGGAGGCTGGAGCAGCGGTTTATGGACGCCGGGGACTTTTTGCTGGACTGGCTCGTCTGTGTCTTCACTGCCACGAAGAGTGGAGATCGAGAGAACTCTGGATATGAACACTCAGAGCTAGTGCCTGCACAGCCAGGAGCTCCCAGAGCAGAGCCTGCTGGAGCTCTGACCCACCGAGCCCCTGGGACAGAGCTGGGCTCCCCCCTCGCCCAAGGGGACATTAGCTCCCTTCCACACATCTAACTGCCCCACGACCAACTCATTCCTGCTCCTGCAGGAATCACCCCCTCCATCCAGGAGCACTGTGTGATTGCCACGGCCTGGCTGGGGGCACCTGCAGCTCTGGCCCCCATTTCTATTGACTGAATTTGGGAACAGGTTTCTAAACTACTCAGATCTCTGAATAGAGAGAAGTTAATGTCTTTGTTTCTTGAGCCTTGAATAAATCCTAGTGATCTCCAGCTACATTCTTTGTCTCTTCAACCAAATACAAAGGAAAGGGAACTGTTGGGAATGGAATGGAATTAGGAGGCAGAGTGAGTAAAGGCTTTTGGTCCCATCTCCAGACTGGTGACATGTGGAGAAATTCTGAATATTACTGTACAATGCTCTTTGAGTGCATCTGTATTTTGGTCTCTGCAGCACACAGTGAGGATCACCAGGAATTGTCAATGCCAAAAGTCATCTGAAACACCTTCAGGAGGACAGCCCTTCGTCTGTGCCACACAGATTAAATAAATCATTACAAAAATGGAGAAACTGTTTAAGAACCCCCTTCACTCCTAAGGGTCCTCTTCTATGGAAATTTGGATATGGGTCCTGAAGCCCCAGTCCCACTCCAACCACCTGTCATGAAAAATCACTAACAAAGAAGATTCAACCAACTCCCGGCTCCCTACCAGTGATTTCTACAGTGATACTGTGGGATGCCTAAAGGTGGAAGGACAGCAGCAGCACCTGCACATCCTACACAGTGTGAGTGAGAAATACTCGTCCACACGAGCAGCTCTCAGGGGAATGCCATGGCAGCACCACAGCCTGACTCTGAAACAGCAGAGAAGTCCTCCAGGCTGGGACAGGATGCTCATTTTCAAAATCCCAGGAGACTTTACAGACCTTGACTGTGACTGGCTCTCACCTTCATCAGCAGCACTGGGGACTGGGAGTGCGTACATTCACAGGAGGTTGCAATTCCTGGGGTTTTGATTCACTTGCTCTGACACACAGCCCCACGCTGACATTTCCTCACATGTCAGTTTAGTTCTGCAGGAAATCATGCACTGGTTTTCCCACAGTTTAGTCAGGTTACTTCTCTGCTTGGTCTCCAGCCAGATAAATAGGCAGGAGGCTTGTTTTGCTCTCTGTACTTTCAAACTCCATGGATAATCCTCCTCCAGCTGCTGCCAAAGTGCCAGCAAAAATGTAGTCAGATATGAAAATTTCCAGCTTGTGGATCATCTGCTTTCCATGAGGACCATTCCCACCAATGTCTGCTTTATTCCCCATGAATGCCATAAGAAACAGCCATCAGCATCTCTTCAGTGCCAGACACAGAGAGCATCACTGCACATCCTCTGCAGCCCAGATACTGCTCTGGGACCTGAAGGCAGAAGTCTCAATGCTATGATGACCTCCATAACCTCTTCTTCTTCCTCCCAAATGAAAAAAATAGTATGTCTTCAAACTGAGACTCCACAGAGAAGGCTGCTCCAGCTGACACTTGGCAGAGAGAGTTTTGAGCAGCAATACAAGACAGACATAGGAACATCAGTCCTAGCAGTCTGAAGGAAGCTAACAGTTCATTGGGAAAAAAATGTTCAGTCTGTAGTTCATCAGTTGCCAAATTTCCTCAGAAGGCTGAGCAACACAGGTAGAGAGCATCACACAGCTCCTCTGCTCTACTCTGGAAAAGTCACCTTCACTGTGGAACTCATGGCCTCAGGCTGACGAAAAGGCCAAGATGTTTCTAAAAATTGAAATCCTAAGTTGCTGAATGGCCACAAAAAACCTCCTGCCTCAAAATATGCTGCAGGACTGGAGACAGCACTGTGGGCAGCTGACCTTGTAACTGCTGCTGTGGAGCTTTTCAAACCCTCTCAGAAGGCAGCAGAGACCCGTCCAGTGGAAGCTGCAGTGATGTGGAGGGTGATTCTCTCTGCATGGTCTGCAGTCAGTCAGCTCAGGGCTTTGTGCTGCAGCCCTGCAGCATGGCCCAGGGTGTGCTGAAGGACACACTTGATGCAGGAGATGCTGAGGACAGCAGGGCCTCCTGCCTGGCAGCAGGAAAAGCTCAGTCACTACTGTGCTGGATCAGCTCGGCTGCAGAGGAGCTCCCAGGGGGACGCTGAAGAGGCTGAGGTACTCCTTGGGGAGCAATCAAGAATTTCCAAGGGGATCAGGAAGGCAGTGCCAGCTCTCAGATCCTTCCTGACCCAGTGCTGGTGCCTGCCCTGCCCAAGGGTGGAGAACAGACTGGAGAACACTCAGAGGAGGAGACAAGAGGATAACCAAGGGCCAAGAACAGCAGAGCTTACAATGGAAACCCAAGTCACTCCTGTGATTTAACCAGGGCCTGGAGAGCAGGCTAGACCAGGTCTCAAAAGGACAGACACTTGGTAACTTACAGCTCCTTCACTGAGCAGACAAGGTTATAAATAGGACCCAGCACTCAAAGCTACAGCTGGCTAATTTTAGTCTTAATTTAGTGAAGGCAATAATTCATCAAAATAATTACCTTATGCAATTGCTGCATTTTCTGTCACTCAAAAGCAAGATTAGATGTCTCTCTAAAGCATATCTGTGTGCAATCAGTCATGGCAATCCTACAGAATGTGTTTCTCCAGGCAGTCTAGAGATCACAGTGGTCCCTCCTGGCTTTCCTGGTTTTGGGAAGACCTAAAGTACTGTGATTGGCAAGCTGTGGCAGCAAGGAGAAAATCTGGCACACAAATCCACACTCTACCACGATGCACCACCACAAGAGGGACCAGATTGTCTCAGCAACATTACTCTTTCCAGGTAAAAACTCTGGTCAATAATTTGTGTATGGTATTTCTTTAGAAAGATCTAATCAGGATGAATAGGGAATCTTTTTGAAGGTTCAGTGGATCTATACCCTCACCTATGGAGAAAAAACTGAATGTGTTGGAAAATGATTCCTTAACAATGGCCTGAAATTCCATACTCTGAGCAGACACCTTGGCTATGGCAAACAGGTCATTCCACAGGAAAACCCCCCCGCTCAAACCTATCAAATTTTTAATGTGTCTTTATACACACAAACAGGTGGAGCCTGTTGCTAAAACAGTGTGTGATCAGACTGGGAAAAGCACCTGAACTCACAGACTTCCCTCACTGAACTGGTGGAAGCAAAGACACACCATCCAACTGGAATCTGGAGCTGTTTCTTTCCTTGTTAGGCAGGGTCTGTGTAGAAACCAGCTGTACTACCAAATTGCAGCTGCCTTAATGAAACACTGCATTTAAGCATTTTGGATAAATAAATTGCATCCAGTGTGCATCCAATACAGAAAGGAATTGAGCAGCAAGCCTTGATGAACTTCCTTGAGCATCTCAGGTGTCAGGGTGGGTGTCTGTCCCTGGAGAGCCAAGAATGATCCCAGGGATGGAAAGACCCATCCCACAGAGCTAGGGCCCACCCCACAGACCCTGAGAGAAGAGAGCAAGGCCCAGAGGTGATGGCCAGCTTCATCACGAAGTTCATCACGAAGAAGTTCATGGCAACGAGACAGGGGTGTGACCAGGCTGGCAAGTCAATCCACAGGTCAGCAGGACCAGTTCTGGTGAGGTTAACCAGGAGCAGGGATCCTCAGGGTGCCCAGACAGGGTTGACATCAAGGTGGGAATGCAGTTGTGGGTTGGGGTACAAACCCATGGGACCCCCAGCCAGGCATGGGCACGTCCACAACTGAACTGAGACCAACATCCTACAGAGCAGCTTGGGCAGGGTGTGTGGCTCAGAGCAGGGCTGGAGCAGGAGTGTGGGCACAGCCCCATGTGGGGCTGCTCAGGGCCTTTCAGAGCTCTGAGTACTCTCAGGGCTCTGACATGATTTTAGATTTCATCCTGCAAGCAGAGCCACAGAGAGCTGTGCTGGTTTTACTGCTCTGTCCCCACACTTCCATGGCCCAGGAGTCTGAGGCCTTATCTGCAGGTACCAGGCAGAGGTGAATGCACACTCCTGAGCCTGACTCACCAGGCTCAATCCCACTCCTGGTGCATTTATAGCCAGTTCACATCCCAGGTACCCCAGGTTTTCTCTGCACTACAAACTCATCACAGAGTCACAGAATCCCAGATGGGTTAGGGTTGGAATGGACCTGAAAGACCATCTTGTCCCCCCCCCTGCCATGGGCAGGGACACCTTCCACTGTCCCAGGCTGCTCCCAGCCCTGTCCAGCCTGGCCTTGGACACTGCCAGGGATCCAGGGGCAGCCCCAGCTGCTCTGGGCAACCTATGCCAGGGCCTCACCACCCAATTCCTAACTAGATACTTGGAATTTCTTCTCAAAATCCCATTTAACCCCATCCTTTAACAGTGTGAAGCCATTCTCCCTGTTCTGTCACTTCATGCCCTGAACACTCTCCATCCTTCTAAACAATCCCAGCAGCCCAGCCCCAGCAAACGTGGCTCAATCAGCTCCATCTTACAGAGCAGCCAGAGGCTGAAGGAGGACAGGAACATCTCTGAAGCCTCCCCCATGAATCTCCATTCAGAAATGTTTCTAAAACTGGGACAATGAATGTGCCTACAATCCACTTTTATTTTTTGGAAACGGCCTCTGACAGCCTTCTTCGAAAGAGTGAATATGTTGACAGAAACAGCATAAGAATATTATTTTTAAAGAGACATAGCCCAGTTCTAATCTTATGAAAGAGCCCCTACTTCTCACTCAGAAAAGGGAACTTTGTAAGGAGACATTTGGCATTAACAATTCCAGGGAAGCCCACAGCAGAGCTCTTTTCCAGACAGCAGCTATCCAGCAGCTCTGACCAGAAATTATCCTGCAAGATGCTATTGAAGCTGCAGGATGTCATTCCTTGTTTTACCCATTTTCAATGACTTTGTATCCATTATGACAGAAAACCAGAAACACAGGTTCCAGAAGGGAAGCTTGCACTCCAGGAGAGACCCAAAAAGCTGAACTGGTGATGCTGAAGGCCTTTCCTCACCCATTCCCACTATGACTGAATTTTCCTTATAACCAGAGCATTTGCCTTATAACCAGAAGAATGAGACCAGTGTAAAGACACAGTCTCAGCTTTACTTCTTCTGACTGCAAGAACCCAAGAAAAGCCAGCTGTGCTTTTCAAAAGTCAGGTGTTAACAGCTGCCTCACAGGACCTTGGATTTTGGGAAGAACAGAGTCTGAGCAGCAGAAAGATGTGAGGATGTACTGGCCAGCCTGCCTTGAGAGCTCATGTCCTCTCCCATATCCTCATAAGGGTTAGTGGCTTGTCATTGTAAATCATAAATCTTACTGGTCATGGGAACTAGGAGAGGAAAAAAGAGGTTAAAAAAAAAAAAAAGGAAAAAGAAAAGTTTATGGAGAGGGGGTCAAATCTTATGAAATACTATCTTGATCTGATCTTGAGTGTCTTCATAGTTAAAGACACTTGAAAGCACTGGAAACCCATCTGCACAGCTCAGGGCCTGCTGATCTAGCCTGCAGCAGGGGCAGCTTCTTTCCTTTTGCTGCAGAAACCATGGTGCAAGAACAACTTCAAGCCCAGCACTCAGAACATGCCTCCTCCTCCAGAACTGGGGGCAGGGCCTGGGGGGGCCACTGGAACTATAGGATCCACTGCAGTCACACTCCTCCCAGAGAAACACAACTGGGGTTTCTTTTCTGCTGGAAAGCCTGGACTGGAACCAGCAGCTCAGCTATTACTGCAGCTGGTTGGGAAGGTGGGAGACATCAGTGGCAATAAATCGCCTTGAAATGGGAAGCACTGGGAAGGTAAGAATTAGCTAGAGCTGAGCAAACCCCAGTGCTCCCTGCACACTGCTCCTGAGCTCTCTGCAGGGGGAGCACAGACCCCAGAACCCTGCTGTCCCTCTGTGGCAGGAGATGGACCCACTGCTGGTCACCACTGGCTTTGCTGAGGGCTGAAAAGGCCTCGGTGAAGAGGTGAAGCTTCCAGGGGCAGGCAACCACAGGAATAACTGCAATGTGTGCAATCAGAAGCACTGGGGCAGGTCCTTCAGCAGATGGCAGATAACAAGATTAGCTTTGTGATGATGGTGTTGGACATGTATTTTACGCCCTGCACCTTCTACCATGGTCCATATCCAAGCTTTAGAGAACCTGCATGGCACCTGTCAAGAGCCACCAAACCTTAGAAGCGACACTCTGGTGGACCACGTTCCCATAAACCCAAGGTGCCTCATTACAATCCCCCAAAAACTCGATTCCCGGTGATTTTGGGGTGGAAGCGCCCCCTGCCGGCTGCAGCTGCAGGCTGATGAGCTCAGCTCATCCTTCATCCCATCCCTCATCCTCCTCTCCATCATCCCAAACCCTGGAGCAGCACACCCCGGGCACTCAGCAAAGCTCAGGGCAGCGCTGGGAATGGAGCAGGAAGTTCAGCTGTAAAGAACTTCTCGGCAGACTTTGACAGTATTCAAATCCAGCAGGTAGCAAAAATTTCTCTCAACGTGTTTAGTCAAATTTTGCACTGAATTAGCTGAACTGCTTGTTAAAGCCTCCTCCCCTCTGTGTGGGGAGTGCAGACCACAGTGCTGTGCATTTTGTTGACAACTGCCTTATCCTGAGCTTCCCGAAATAAATAATTTATTGAATGTGAGTCAGTAGTAAGCTGCTGAGGTCATTTAAGTGATTTTGAAACCAGTTTTAACTCACTGCTTGAAATAATTCCCCTGAAGCTCATAGAAAGATGCTTCTTCTCTAACATGTATGTTCAGTTATTATTTAGGGGAATATAAAAATGTTGTGCATCTCTTCAGTTAAACAAGAGCCTAAACCATCAACCCCACAAGGAACACGTGTAGAATTCCATGGGCTGGGGTAGGAGCTCAGAGACATTCCAGACCTAACAGTGTCCCTGTGAGAGGGGATCCCAGCTCAGCACTACAGTGCTCAGCACATGATCTGTGTCCTGCCCGCTGCAATCCCACAGCTCCAGTGGAAGGATCCCCAAGAGTGAAGTCAGTCCTGGCAGCCTGGTGCTCCCCAGAGCCCTGGAGGTGCCAGCCTGCAGCAGGCCAGCCCTGCAGCAATACTCACTGATGGGGGCGTGCAGAGCCACGTGCTCTTGGTAGGGAGTGTAGTACTTGTACTGCTTGCCACAGAACTCACAGGTGTAATTGCCAGTTTCTGTGAAATGAACAAGGACAAAGGTCAGGAAGGAGGCCAGCCCTCTTACACAACCCCCAGTTTCTTTTTACAGAGAAACTGGTCAGGTCACACAGACATTCCTCATGCATGTGGAACTTGCCTGCCCTGTAATCCACATGTCCTTTTCCCAAGAAAGGAAACAGTTCAAAACAGATGGATGGACCATGCATAAAAAGTCCAGCAGAAGTGAACAAGCTTCAGAAGATTACCCCAAAATTACAAGAAGAAAGTGTGCAAAACAAGGGAGAGAATCCAGTTCTAAAGTCTGCATTACAGGTGACACAGTTCTGTCCTCTAGTTACAGGTCTGGGATGTGTGGACAACAGGAACAGTCAAATCAGGAAATAAACAGTCAAGTTCAAGCATTAGAGAACTTTTATTTGGGATTGTGGAGTTCTCTTGCAGGAGAAGGGGCTTTTCTGGAGTAACTGTGCTCATTCCTGCTTTGGGGATACTCTAAATAATGGAGTGTAACCACACACTGAGGAGTGTAACCTCCTCTTGCCAGTGCTGGGAGTACAGAACTGGCAGCAAGCAGCAAGACGAAGGAAAATCCATGGGTAATCAAATGTTTCTAAAATGGAAAATTCAGGGAAATGCTTTGGCAAAACCTGGTGTTTTCTCCGTTTCCCTCTGCTCTGTTTGAGGACCCAGCACAAAGGCAGTGTGAATGAATCACCTGCCAGCTCTCAGTGCACCTTCAAGCCCTCTCTCATCCCTGCCAGATTGCTTTTCCCCTGAACTCTCCTCCCCTTCTCTCTGCAGAGCTCTTGAGCAGAACACTTCACAAAGCTGCAGTTCTTAGGGCCAGGGCTGTTGGTGTCTGATGCTCCTTTGAGCCTGAACATACCTGTGAGCACCCAAATCCCAACCCTGCTGGGTAATGCAGTGCTTCCTGCTTTCTCTAGAGGTACTGCAGCCAAGGCAGGTGTGAGCCCCTGAGCTTTCCTTTTTATTTGAAACAATAATAACTCTTACTTGGCCCAATCTTCTGGAAGGGTTCGGGCTCCTCCTCCTTCACCTCGTCGGCGGTGATGACAGCCTGGTCGTAGGGGTCTGCAAGAGAACAGAACCAGAGGACAGCTGACAACACCTCAGCTTTGCCTTCTACAGCTGCATGGGCACTGAATGCTCCTGCACCTGTAATCACATTTCCATCTGTAACAGGACTGGAAGACAGGAATGATAAACCAGTGGCCCCTCTGTCTGACTTGTCCCTCCTCCTCCTCCTCCTCCTCAGGTGCCCCAGGATTACCCCTGCTCCCAGCCCACTAACAGGCCTTGTGGGAATTAATGTTTAAAAAATGCAGAGAAAAACTGAATGAACACGTTGCAAAGTCTGATCCATACTTCCTGATTTTCTTCCAGGGAATCTCCCCTCTAATGCTGCTGAACTGGCTGACAGTGGGCACGGCAATGCAGTCTGCAGGCACATCACCTATCAAATACCAACCTGGGACTTCTACCAGCTAAGAGCACAGCTAGCAACAAATCACAACCCAACCCACTTTACAGAAGAATTTGGTGTATGCCTTGAACAATTTACAAGATCACCACAGACATGAAACACCTGCTTCTTTGATTGTCTGAAGCCTGACCAAGTGTATGTGCAACAAAAGCCTGGTATCTGCTAGGGCTGGGCATCAACCTACTGGCTGTAGACACTGGGGAGGGAGAGAGGATGCTCCCTGTCCCACTGCAATCCCTGACAAAACTCCTTTGACCCTTACAAGTTCAGAATTGACCTGCTGTGTCTGAACTACTGAATGCTTGAAAAGGTTTGTGAAATAAAGCACACAAAGGAGCTCGGCTTACCTGCCCGGTTTTCTGGGGCCCCTTCCACACTAAAAACTAACACAGAATAGAAGAAGGAGGGGAAGAAACAAAACAGAAATTAAATCCTCTTAAATGGTCTTGTTTTCCTCCTGCATTTCACATACTGCTGCAGCACATTTCAGCCCCACTGAACAAAGCAGGCTTTGTGCCCCAGTCCCTCCTCTTCCCAGCAGCATCCTCACAGGACCTGGTTGAGCATGCCCAGCCCTAATACACACAGATGCTCAAGGCCTTTGTTCTGACCCTGCCATGGCCCCAGGTTGAGTTCAGGTGCACAGCTGCCTCACCCCTTCATGTGCTGGAACACAGCAGCCCCAGAGAGGAGCTGGGACAGTCCTTGCACTCACACAGAGCTCTTTCCATTCCAAGTCCTCTTGTGGCCCTCGGCAGAGCTCCCTGAGACATTTCTGATTAAGGCAGCCACATTCTCCTCACACTCACTGTCAGTGCCACTAATTTTCTTCTGGCTCCCCACAGGAGGAAGGGAGCTGGCAGTGGTGCCCTGCAGGAGAACACTGGTTGTCCTTAGAGCATGTTTAGATGTCTCCACATTCCAGGTAAACACAACCATTTTTTTGGACAACCATGTATTGTGAAAAAACACTTGCTCTTCTGAGACAGCCAAGCCATTCAAAACCTGCTGCTCTCCAAGTAGCCTCTTTCTAGAACTCTCCTTGGCCAAATGAGGAGCAGTACTGCCAGGCTTGCAGCACACCCAGGGAAGTTCTGGAGTATCTGTGGGCTCCCAGGTGAGGAGCTTTTGATATTCAGTAAGCAGGGGACAAGCCAGCATGTTTATACTTCACTTTCCCCAAGGCAGAAAAAAGAAACACTTCTTCTGGCAGTGGGTGACTGCTTCTGTCCAGGTGTCACCAGCCTAGGCCACATCTACAGTCACCCTTTAAGGGCCACTGACAACTTCATCAGTTCACTATCACAATGATTAACAAGAATGAAAGTTTCCAACTCTGAAATCTGAAATACTTCACAGAGAACTATGTTGGGAACAAACCTGTAAATTCAGAAACCAAAAAGCAACCAACTTCTTCCCAGTAAATAATGAGGCTGACCATTTACCTTGAGGTACTCAGTCCCAGGATCTCCATCCTAACCATGAACCTCACCGCAGACACACTGCAAGGTCCCCTGGTCCCAGCACACGTGTTGTTTTTATGCACACAGAGAGAATCAGGCACAGCAAACTCCTTCCTGCAGTGCCTGTAGACTGTGCCTCCATGGCAAAGACAGGCGACCCGTGCAGTGCCACGTCCTGCACAGCACAGCCACACGCTCCTGCAGAGCCACATTTTGCTTCCCCAAAGACTTCTCAGCCTAGTTCAGGTGTCTGAGTGCCAAAACATTACTCACCATCCACGGCATGTAGGTCTCTGTGCTCTTGGAAGCAGCTATAGTATTTATATTTTTTCCCACAAATGTCACATGTGTACCTAAAATTGTCTGTAGGAAGAAGAAAACAGACCAGTTTAGAAACTCTGAGGTGAAAAGCAAGCACTGCAACCTCACTGCTCAGACACCCCCATGCACTGACACATCCCACATGCTCTGTCAGGTCTCTAAGGCACACAGACAACCACTGCCTCACACTGCTCCCCCTGCCCCAAACTATATGGCTTGGGTCATATTCTGATTTATTTTCTCTTCAGACAGCTCTGCTCTCCAGGGCAGACCCCACAGACCTCACAGCAATGAGGATGCAGGGTAGCAGGCCCTGCTGGCATCTCCTTTGGAAATTCAGGGCTCAGCAAGTTCAGGGACAAGCAGCTGTTGGTCAGGATGGGGACAAAGGGGCAGAACTAAGCACAGAGTAAATGTATGAGCACACTCCTGCTTCTCACTGCTGCTGTTTACTGATTCCCAACTGCACCCAGGATCTGTCAGAACCAACAAACCCAGGAGACACAACAATCTAAGGCACCCAGGACAGTAAGGTGCTCAGTGAAGGGAGGGCTGATGAAGCTTGGTTTCATATCCATTTGTTCCCTACACCCCATCACTTCATCCCAGCATCAACCAACCCTTCACCAAAGCTGTGTGTGGCAGACAGATGTAAAATAGCTCCAAGTGTTTATGAATCTGGTTTGTGGTGAATGGGGATCAGTGTCTTTAGCTGAGCTATCACATCAAGAGAATGATGTGATAGAGGAGGATTTCCTGGTCAGCTTGGTGGGGTGTTTCCCCCTCTGCTGCCTGACACACCCTGGGGTACAGATGGCCTCCCTGAGCAGTCATCCCACCTGTCAGATGACCCCAGGCCAATGGCTTGGTGCTATGAGCCCACAGCAAAGTGGCAAACATTATAAAGTCCCTGGCAAACACAGTGAAACACATCGGTTTGTACAGCCACAAAGGATCTTGAAACCAGTCTTCTTCCTTCCCAGCAGGAGCCAGGAGTGCAGGCAGCAGCTCCCAGGGCTCCAGAGGACCTGCCATTCTGTGAGCTCCCCTGCAGCAGGGTAGCTGTATCCATGTATTCCTACTATCAGCAAAGTTAAAGCCTTGTTTTTACCTCTTCAATGCTGTGTTCAATGCACCAGACTGTGCACATTAAGTAAGCTTTCATTTAACTCCTCCATCACTTTACTTTTAAAATTAGTCCATGTTTTAAGCTAGGCTATATTGGTACAGCGTAATCACTCACTTGGGTTCGCTGCTCAGTCCAGCAGCACATGGGGTTCAGCACCAAATAAAGGATCACTGTCACCCTTTCTTCAGAGCGACTGTAGAAGCTATGATGATCTAGCAGGGAAAATTGCCAAATCTAAATGGTGTTACACAGCTGGGCACTGGAACTTTACCTCTGTGACTAAAAGATATTTGTATCTTAATCAGAGCACAGCAGGGCTAAACTAGAGTTAAGGGGTTTTTAGAAGTCTAGGCTGGACAAGCAAGGAGAAAGTGACTCTGCACAGACAATGCATGGCTCGAGGGAGAGGAGGAGGAGCAGCAGAAAACACCTGTAAGAACATTCCAGTGGCAAAAGCACTGGCAAGTCACATTTAACTGTGTTTGTTCCATTATGTGATCTTGTGCAGGCTCCTTGTGTGGGAGAGGGCCTCCCTCTACCCTGGGCCCTCTCCCACAATGAAGAGGATCAATGATTGCTGCTGAATGTCTGTGTAGCTGTTGTGAAAACCCCCCAGACAATTAGCACAGACAATTAGCAAGTCAAGTAGCAGAGAAATTCCTAACTTGGCATCAGTCCCATCTTGATTGGTGTCCCCAAACCAAGGAACCAATCTCCTTTTTGAAGTGCAATGAGCTCTACAGGACCAATTGAAGAATAACTCTTCAAAGGAGTCCCAAAGACCAGGCACTTTCACATTCAGAGAACAAAAACTATTATGACCTTAGTTTGGAAGAAAAGAGCTCAGTAAATAAGACGACTTGTTAGAACAGCAGAAAACTAACTAACACACCATTCCACAGGGCCAGGCTACCTGTGGTCCCTGTCACATAGGGGGGATCTTACTGTCCTCAGCAGAGCCCATGCTGGGCATGGGCACTTCTTCCCTTGGCAGTGCAGGGAGCATGGAAGCTGTAACAAGTGCAACAGCCCAGCCTGAGGGAGCAGGGGTTTGCTGGTGTTGTTAGGGGACTGTCCCCACAGGCAGAAGGATCTCCAGGGATTACAGAGAAGCAGGAATTTGTTCCAGCTGGTCCAGCTTGGCACTGATCTCCTGGGCTCTGTAGGAGAGAACACCCAGGAACAAGTGCCCAGCCTCAGAGACAGGAGCTTTACAGAGAATTCACAAAGAGCTGCCCATGTGCAACCAAACTTTACCTCTCTGAACAGCAGTCCCTGTTGAGGCTGCTCTCAAGACCCAGACCAACCCCCCACTCCTTACCCAGCACAACCTTCCAACATGCCCAGCAGACACTGCTTTCTTAGCAAGAAACTCCCTGGGCAGAACTAGCCCTGCAGTACCACTTAGAATCACCGAATCTCCTGGGTTGGAAGGGACCCACAAGGATCAGACACCCCAACAATCTCAGAGCACTGTCCAAACTCTTCTTGAGCTCTGCCCACAGGGAACCTGTTCCAGGGCAGTTTTCCTGCTGTGGGTAATAACTCCTATGCCAAGGTATCCAGCTGGGGCACAATATCTAGTACCTGTAACACAGCTTGCTGTGGGAAGAGCTGCAAGGGACTCCAGGTGCTCAGGTGTGGCTGCAAACCCACACTGAAACCCATCCTTAAACCTCTGCAGAGGTGGATCCAGACAGAGCCAAACTAAGGCTACCTAGGCAAGTTTGCTCAGATTCAAAGTCTCTGCTGTCATCAGGGGCTCCACCTTAAGGCTCCACCCAAAGCACAACCACACCAGAGGCACTATTAGGGCAGGGAAGGACACTCCTCAGCCCCCCAGCACATGTGGTCAGTGCTGGCCCTTACTGGTATTCACATCTGAGCTGCCAGCTGAGCAACGACCCTGCTGCAAACACAGACCTTCAAAATGCTCCAAAGATACCTGGTCAAAGCCCAGGTATCCTCTGGGGAGAGGATACCAGACTCCTCTTTCTCCTTCATGCTCAGGAGCCTTTCCAACAGGAGCACAGATTCCTGAGAGAGGTCTAGTGAGTACCAGCTGTACTTAGTCAGCTCACAATTCATCTTTAATACACAGGCCAAAATACAGCACCTTATCTTGCTAGTAGTAGAAAAGGCAAGGCACAGCCTCATTACAAGGCAGCTCCTCAGCTATAAAGGACTGGCACACTCAGATGGCAAATGGGCAGATTTTTCAAGTACCCCAAGAAATAACTCCACAGGGCCTGAAAGCTTTGACCCCTCTGTGCTTGCAAGTGGACCCCAATAAAAGAGAGAATGAGCTGTTCTTCTCTGTCTCCAGGAGCTGCTGCCAGCTGGCTCTGGTGCTGTGTCCAGCACCCACTGGGACTGGCTGAACCCCCTGCCTCAGGGCTGAGCTCAGCTCTCTTCCCAGATCCCGCATTCAAGATTTGGAGAATTTCTGTTGGTTTGATTCACATATTCCCCAGAGAAGGAAGCACATATTTCATTCTGGCAGGAAAGAGAAGGCAGAGAACGCATGCTCAGCAGTGGCAGCCAAAACAAGACACATCTTTCCTTAGGACACTTGGCCTCAGTGGAATTAGCTTTAGAAACCCAGGAAGGGAATGAGAGCAATCAGAAATGTGTTGAAAGGTCAGGAGCTCTGTATCACTAATATAGCTAGAAGTACAGGTCACCTAACCCACCCTCCTAAGTGCAGGAATACCACAAAACTGATTCCCACTGGGCTCCAAGAGCTCTGCACAGAATCCTGGAAACCCAGACTGGAAACAGTCCCATCCAGCTGACATCCCTGCAGTGCTGCCAGCACAGCCCATGAAGGGTCCCAAACGATGGGCTCTCCCCACAGCAGCTGCAGGTGCTCCTCAAGGACTTGTCCAAGGTGAAGAACAATTTCCACCGGGCCCAGAATTCATACTGAGCTTTCAAATGGCAGAAGCCACAAAAGGTACTTGATAGAGGAGCTCTCTCAGCAACTGGCACTCTGCAGACACCCTGGGATCCTATTGATCCTACTCTTGCAGAGCACTACAGGAACAGCTGTCTAGAAGGGACAGTCTCCACATGTGGAAGGGCAAAACTGCCGAATGTAAACAGATCACAACAGCCTGCTGAATTCTTCCTAACATCCAGAAGTGCTGCAGGTCCCAGTCAGGATAAAAGCAGGAAGATTAGAAGAGGGCAGTCTGGACAGCACTGCTTGTCCTGCTCCATGATAAGGGTGGCTCCTTTGCACCAGGAGGTTTGGGAAAGGCAAAGAAAGTACCCAATGCAAGGAATTCTATTCTAAATCATACATTCTTATGACAATTTCACATTCCTCATTCACCTTGGCAAACAAGGTTTCCCAAACATTGGGAAACATTCCCAAACATGGAGCCACTCCAAACATAAAGTCCAGGAGCAGGTCTTAAAGGGGAGGGGCTGGATTTCTTACAGCTGCAATACATTAATGTCACCTCTCTATTTGAGGCTGTGATGTTTCTGGCCCCAAAAAGGCTTTCTGAGTGGGCTTAAGTGACCACAAAGGATCAGCATCATCCCTCCAGCTTTAGCCAGTGCATCACAGGACAGTCGATGACATGCTCTGATCCTTGGTTTCACATTCCTTGTTTCCTGAAAATCTGCTGGCAGATGCTCAAGTCCTGCTGGTGACAAACCCAGAGGGCTGGAGCTGGGGAATGGCTCTGTGGCAGTACCTGGAAAAAGCATCACCTTTCCTGCCTCACTGGAAGGAGCCATGAGCAACACCAGCACCCTTCAGGAAGAGCCAGCCCCCATGACTAATCCACCTGATGCAAAGAAACAGGAAAGGATGGCATTGTCTGAGGAGCATGCTGCATGCTTCCCACTGGGAAACACCTTTCCAAGCTGTGTCCAGGGCACACTCTACCTGAGCAGCCTCCCTGGAAGATCCAGAGTGCAGCTAATGCTTCCTTACAACACATCAGGGAAAAAACAAAACATCTGGGACCCTCACTTGTTTCTGTGGATTCCACCCAGGGCAGCACAAAGACAGCTCTGGAGAGAGGCTTCTTCTCCCTTTCCGCAGCCAGAGGGGCACCTAGATGGAAAGGAACACATTTATGGCTTCCTAAGCTGGCAGAACATTCCCCGCGCAGGCTCACAGACAATTCCTTTGACCTGAGCCTTTGGCATCTTTTGAGGATTCCTTCCAGACTGGCAGTGAGGAGAGGCAGAGTTGGGGCTGCAGACAGGAGCACAGACCCCCCTCTCCTCCCCACTGGAACTGTGCCTTGCACACAGGTTACAGCTTTACAGCAGCATTTTACAGCCAGGGACAGAGCTGCCAGTAAAATCAGCTTCAATTTACATCAGAACTCTATTTAAAGGTGTCTAATGGCAAAATTCCTTGAAAAGGGAGCAGGACTGAGCCCAAAGTCAGCAGCAAACCCTTAAGAGGATTAAAGTACCCAGAGTTACATTAGTAAGGATTAAATAATAATAAAATCCAGAATTCTGGAAAGGACAGAAACCCTCTCACACAAAGGCACAAGCCAGTTCCTAAATGGGGGTAAGGAAAAAATTTTTCCCTCTGGGCAAACTATTCCAAGATCACTCAGTTCACAGTAATTTACTTCCTTCCCACAAACATTTGGCCTCTGTCAGGAACACAGGATACATCAAGGAACACACTGGATTAACACTGTGCTTGCCATGCTTCACACAGGGGCCAGATGCCAAGCCAGGAATAATCCCAAACCCTCACAGGGAGGGGTCAAATCCCCTGAAATTGCCCAGAAATTGGTGCAAGGTGCTGGCTCACCTTCCAGCTGGCAAGGGGCCAAATGACAGGTGAGAGGGCATGGAGCCACAGGCTCATGCTTGCTTTCTCCAAGAAGGATTCCAAGGCCATTCCAGCTCCTGAGAAGAGCTGCTACAGGGGCAGTCAGGAGCTACAGGACTGAATTACCTCACAGCAACTTTTAAGCTTTCAAATTGGTGGCCAGAGGAATCTATAAATTCTGTGATACTTTATTGAAACCATGTGTCAGCTGAATGTATCACAATGGAGATTTCAACCCACACCATCCAGGCCTGGATGTAATCCTACCAGGTTTGGAAACTTGATGCCAAACTACCAGAAATTTCCCTGCAGAGGGGAATAACCTGGTTTAATTTCTGAGAGAATGAACCCTTGTTTAAAATAGTCTGATGGTCACAAACTCTACTATTTTTTTTAAAAATGTTTTGGGGAAAAGGTGTTTTGGACACAACTCACTGGATGCTGAGAGACATTCTCAGGATGTTACACATCAAAGAATTTCCTTCTCCCTCAGTTAAAAGTATGTTCAGGTTGAATCCAAACAGATAGCAAATATCAGCCATTTAAAGCAAAAATATTAACATTTTACAATTATCCCCCAAATCAGCATCATGGAGCAGGATATTGAGGCTCCATGATAGAATTCAGACATGAGACAATGTGACAACATGAGCAGAGCCTGTCTCATCCTGCCACACTCTGGTGTCACTTCAGGGAAGGGCATGGTTCTTTTTTTGTAAATTCAAAGTGTAAATAAGGGTAAGATAAAGAATGGTCTTAAGGTGTTACTCCCAGCAATCTGACAATGAACTACTCAATTTGCACAGTTTAAAAAATAGGTGTATTTGAACCTACATAACCTGTAAATGAGGAAAGATTTCTCTTTCTATCAATAAGGATCTGAAGTTCCATCTCAAGTGAAAAAGTCCATTCAGCCCACTTTGTGGAGTTCTGCATACCACACAATAAAGACAATTTTATTTTAAAGCCCCTTCTGGAGTAAAAATGGTTTGGATGGGAACACACCATTCACCTGTCTCACAACTGCTTGGATTAAATGATGTAGCACTAAGAGTTTCATAAAAGAGAAGCAAACCTCCTCCTGACTTTTTCCTACTCATTTGTCCAGGACTAGAAATTCCGTTCTTACTGTGATTTCCAGATGGGAATTCACGTGGATTATCACTGCCTGGTTTCCAAAGTGGAGAGAAGAAGTGCTAGTTAAATGACTGAGCAGCATTGAAGAAGAGATTCTGACTCCATAAAACCTCTTAAAGAACAAAATGAAATTAAATTAAGCCAGAGGGATGCAGGACCCTCCTACCCACAATCACTCGGGGAAATCCAGAACACCAACCCTGCTTAGGCTGAAAGGGGAAGGTGTTGGGAAGGTGATCCCTGTATTTCTCTGCCTTTCTGGTTATGAAGATCCTTAGGAAGGAAGCTACTGAGAATTAAAATATTAAAACACTGAAGGTGTATGGGTTTGTTTGCTATTTAGGTTCAACGTTGCTGACATGCCAACAAGCAGCTGAACGAAAAAAGTCAGGCTGAAAGAAGAATTTGGAATAATCCCTGGCATGGCTGTTGTACACCTATTCTATTGCTAAATTCCAACCCACCTTGGAAGATGGAAAGTGCATCCCTCACTGGATATACCAGTGAGGTATTCTGCCTTCACTAAAACTCTCCTGGCATCTTGAGGACAAACTGAGGGATGACCAGAACAGTCTGGGACTATTAAAATTCTTATCCTCTTTTTATTGAAATAAATATATTTCTTATCATTTTCCTGCAAAGGAACTCTGTAAGAGATTTCCAAATATTAAAATCCAGATTTCTGTAAACATAGTCTACTTGGGCAGCATCCGAGAAAGAATTGCATATTAGCAATTTTCTATATAATATCATCTGAAGATCACAGAATTTTAGACAACTTGAAAGCCTCCTCTTCTAAAATCTCTGATTTAAACTACCCAGATAGACACTGCTCCTCTCCAGAGCTACGGACCTGCAGGACTTGCAGAACATCAAACCCTCCAGTGTGTCTCCTGTTCCTGAGGACTTGGATGGAAACACACTGGATATCCAGGAACTGTTCCCAATTTCACCCACCTCAGACAGAGGACAGGTCACAGAATTACAAAATATTCTGGGTTACAAGGGACCCACCAGGATCCCCCAGCCCAGCCCCTGTCCCTGTCCCTGCCCAGCCCCCCACCAACCCCACCCTGTCCATCCCTGCAGCGCTGTCCAAACGCTCCTGGAGCTCTGGCAGCCTCGGGGCCGTGCCCATTCCCTGGGGAGCCTGGGCAGTGCCAGCACCTCTGGGGGAGGAGCCTTTCCCTGCTCTCCAGCCTGACCGTCCCCATATCTTGGGACAAGTATCTCCAATACCTCGAGTTTTAAACTCAAAATTTCTTCACACTGCAAATCCCTGAACTAACTTACTTATTATTTTCTTAATTCTTCCTCCTGCACTTAAATTTATCATCCTTGGTCTCAGCCCATTGGCCACTTACATGTGTAGATGTTGTTTGGCAAATGAGAATCTAAAGAGACTTTGCCTACTTAAAATGCAAAAACATTAGGAAAAATAAAATCCATTTTTACAGTTTTCCCTAGGAGCAGGAGAATTATTAAATAAGAGCACTGGGAAAACGAATCAGGCAGTTGTAAATGATTCACGGGTCAGCATGGTGGCTGCACGTGGGTGTGCACACATACAGCATTCACTGTATCACACCTTCCACTGGGGAAGTGTCAGTGAGCACAACAAAGCAACTTCCTGGGCTTTGCTCCGCTACCCCCCAGAAAAGTAAAAGAAATCAAAAGTTACATTTACTTTAAGGAAGCATTTATGTTGCAAATTAATCAAGAAACAGGGATACTAAAGGTTCTTCCTCAACCATAAATTAACACCAGCAAACCACCTCCGCATCTTCCCATCCCTGTCAGAACTTTACAAACACCATATCCTGTATGAGTAAGGTGTGGGCAAGAAAACCTTAATTTTGACTATATTAATGTTATGGTTTAAATTCACAACCCTCCAAATGGTTTTGCACATGCAAGGCGTTAACACTGTGCCTCCACAGTTAACATTTGCAAGGCATATTCCAGCCCACATCCCTGCTTCTAACCTTTCACTGCTTTTCCAAATAAATTCCTTCTCAGGCTGAACTTTCTTTCACTTAGTCAGAGCCCAAAGGGGAATATGTTTTTAAAAGATCAGATCAATCATTTTTATTTATGGGGTTCTGAAATATTTACTGCATATTCCATCTTGGAAAAAAAAAAAAAAAAAGCCACTTCCTTTTTTCCCTCACTGTAACTGCAGTGAGACACACATGGATGTACACCTGTGCCCAGGTGGTGAGTTTGAGGGCATCTGGCTGAGAAACTGGAAAGGAAGATGTTCTGTTTGCTGCCTACAACATCCTTAGACCCAGTGAACATTAGTGACCCCCTCCCACCAACTGTCCTGTCTTAGCCCAGCACCCAGGTACACACAATAAGTATGAGCAGCTACAAATGGGGAAGAAGAAAGTAAATTCAGGATGTATTTATATTAAATATATATATATATATGAAATTAAATTTTAAAAAGCACTTCTTCTGAAGATCATTTTGGCACCTCTTGCCATCCTATTTATCCTTAAAAGCAGTTCTTTTTAACCCTGTGACACTGCAGCAGGTGCTGTGCATTTCTGCCTTCCTTGGGATTTGCTCCTGAGCTGCTCATCAGGCTGTGTGGTGACATTGTCTGACAAATTCCAATACCACATTTTGCTTCTCCTGCAGCCTGAGGGTGGTCTGAAACACCCAGATATATCCTCACCTGTGAGATGGTATCAGGGATTTTCCAAAATTACTCCCAAGCAAGGAAAAGGGGCTCAACACAACAGAAAAGCCAAGAGACACAAAGAAAAATCAGGTTGTGTTATTTGGGATCTTGTGGGATGTGGCCCAGGAGCTTCCAGTCTGTGGGGCTGGTCACAGTGAGCATTAATGTTCTCTGACAGCTGCTCCTGTTTATGCCAGGATTTCAGGCACGAGGGAAGGAGGCTGTCAGGAATGCTCTGGGCTTACAGACAGGATCTGTACATTGTACACACACACATTTGTACTGAAGCATCTCCCAAAATGGGGAGGTCACTGGAGAGCTGTGCAGGATTAACCTGCTGGCAGGCTCAGCACTGGGATCTGCCTTTGAGGAGCAGCACAAAATCCAGCTGTGCCTCTTGAACAGAACTTAGGGTACACAGGAGCAGGAAATGGAGACAGGAGGGCCAGGATCTACCAGCAAACAACCATTAGTAGTCTCTCAGCCTCCAGCAAATGTCCCTGAATTGCCATAGGAACAACTGCAACAGCCCAGGCATGGAAGCAAGCAGAGCACTAGAACTGGCTTGTAGTGGAGCTCTTTTTCCACATTGTTTTCGTACCCATCCCCCAGATGGTGTCACAGTACACCCTGGGAGCACAGCCTGCTTTAAACTGCAGCTTGCTTGTGATGGTCCTCAAAAAAGGTGTCACCAGGGAAAAATCACACTCAACCCCCACTGTCAGCAAGCTGTCCTGATTCAGCCAGTCTGACTGACACACTGGAGATCAAGGATCCCGAAAGCATCACATCCTGATTCTTCCTACTTTTAACAGTGCTTTATTTAAAGAACCCAGGAATGGCAGGACTCTTCCCTAGAATATCAATCAGCACTGCTCTCCCAGACTCAGGAATTCTCCCCTGGAAGAACACTCATGAAGTCCCAGACCACTCACCAGACATACCTTAAGTTAATGCATCAGCTGTACTTTGAGATACCTTCAGCTTTTAGCAGTCTTTCCCTGCCTACCTCCCTGTGCATTTTCTGGTTTCCTTCCCAGGGCACAGAACTGCAATCCAAGGGCTGTGCCCAGCACTAACTGGGCTGCAAGCCAGGCACCTGCACTTAATTCCACTGACACTCACCTGTTTGTTGCCTCTGGCAAGTCACTGCCTTTCTGTCCTGCTGCTTCCTGCCTGCCTACAGAATTCCAAACTCCTCTGGGAAGTGATCCCAGGCTCAGCCAGGCAAAGGGCTTAGAACTACTATGGACTGGGAGCACTACCTGCTGTATCTGTCAACATTTGGTATTTTGGTATTAAAAGGCCATTGCTGAGGTGAAATGAGGCAAGTGTCATATCAACATTTGCCAGAGCAACCTGAGTTCTGCCCTGGGCTGGTCTGAAGAGGCCGAGCACTGTAAGAAAGAGCAGCAGTGAGCAGGCAGAGCAAAACTCCAGTGCCTACACACTCTCAGGTGAATTTCACGGCCAACCCTAAAACTCAGTTCCCCTTCAAGCTCTGCAAGCCAGTTATGGTCACTCTGAAGATGTTCTTGCACATAAGCCCCTCTTTCCTACAGAAAAGGACGGTACCACACTCCAACAGGCTGAATGTTCCAGCCACAGAACCAGAATCCCAGATGGGTTAGGGCTGGAAGGGACCACTGAAGATCACCTTGTTCCCCCCCCTGCCATGGGCAGGGACACCTTCCACTGTCCCAGGCTGCTCCCAGCCCTGTCCAGCCTGGCCTTGGGCACTGCCAGGGATCCAGGGGCAGTCCCAGCTGCTCTGGGCACCTGTGCCAGGGCCTCCCCACCTCCCAGGGAACAATTCCTTCCCAATATCCCATCCAGCCCTACCCTCTGTGATTATGTAACTGTGTCCCCAACCTGGGACATGTGCAATGAACACAATCCACTGGACACCACCACTGAACACAGCCCACCCCCACACCCTGGCACAGTGCAAACACCTGATCAGGTGAGAGGAGCTGCTGCCTCAGCCGTGTCCCTGCCCCCACAGGGCCCTGGACCCCCTCTTGCCCCTGGGTTTATTCAGCGACCAGTCTGGGTGCCAAAAATGTCCTATGGAATGTGAGCAGCAGGAGGGAGACTGTTTGTTCCAGTTTGTAACTCCCCTAAACATGACTGGAATTCCCATGGAGAATGAGAGCACAGTGCCAGCCCAAACACCTTCCCTGAGGACTTCCCAGAGTCCAGAGCAAACCATACAGGCATGTGAGCATCTCAGAAAAGACCTCCAGACTCTTCTATGGGAACAGTCAGTGACCAGGTGTCAAACTAGCCACACTTGTCTAGGAAAAGATATTAAATAGACAGTTTTTTCAAAATCACCCTCTTCTCTTCCTCGTCCCTGCCAGTTAAAGTTGGTAGCAGTCAGACAAGTCTCTTTAACACATTAGCACTGTGGGTTGCATTGTTTTCTTCACTCTCATGTGGGAATTCTGGTCTTGGTCCCTGAGCCAAGGCTAGAAAAGGAGCTCCCAAAGCCATGCAGCCGTGAGCACATCCCCTCTTCACCACCACAGAGCTGTGGCTCTTCAAGAATGTGTCCAAAAAAAATAAAGGGAGCCCCAGAGACACCATCTATTGACTATAAACCCCAAAGACCGAAAATAACCAACTAAACGCAACAGTTTTTCCTCAAGTGAGTCTTCAAAGTGCTTTCCCAGCTGGAAAGTCTAAACACCACTGTCTCTTCTTCAGGCAGGCAGTGAACAACAACAGCTCTCAGCTGAGTCCCAGCTGGCCCCACAGCTCCCTTCCTCCCAGGAATTAAAAAAGGCCAGGATGGGCCTTCCCCAGCAGCCCCTCTGATCACAGCCCCTCAGACCTGAAGGCAAGGGCACATTCCAGCACAGCCTCACCCCCAGTCAGTCCCTCGTCCCCCCGCAGCCCAGGCTCGCTCACACACCCAGACTTTGCTTCCCACACAGAGCTGGCTGCTTCAGGGCAGCCCAGGGAGCCCAGCACAGGAACTGAACCCCAGCCCAGGCAGCAGCTGAGATGTCACCTGACACACAAGGTTCCCTTCACCAACACTTCTTGGCTGACTACTGGAGGCTGTGAGTAACAGCTGGCTCCAGCAAGTGACCATGGAGAAAATGTGACCAGCTTTTCAAACCCTGCAGTTTGTGATGTGCACTAATGTAGTATAATGCAGTTATTATGTGAACTAATCCAGGGCCCCACTGCTGGTCAAGGGACTCCTCACTCACAGGTTCAGGATGGATGTAATCCATGCCCCACAGAGAAGCAAAGGAGAGAAAATAACACCTTCCTGTATCCCTTAAATACTGAGAAATTTTGGGAGAGGGCAGCAAAACATGCCTGCAGACACCATGAATGTAGAGATTCCCAATGAGATAGAAACAGCAGAGGAAGATTGGAACAATGCAGGCATCTGTAAGAGAGAGGGTGTAAACAGGCAGACTGGGTCACAGAGAAACAGCAGTGCAGCAGCGGGCAAAGCAAAAATAGCAGGAAAGGAAAGATAAATAAAAAATTCCTAAAATGTAATGAGTGGCAAACAGACTGACAAGGAAACAAGAGAACCATTGAGTGGAAAAATGAGAAGAGACATGCAGAAGCAACTAGGGTAGGCCAGGGATTTAATCCAGCCTCAGAGGGGAAGGCACAGGGAGGAAAGAAGAGAGCTGAGTTGTTTCACTGCAGCATGAGAGGGAAGAGGAAGATGGCTCTGTCAGGAAATTACAACCATGTGCACTTAGGCACAGCAGCAGTGGCTCAGCAGTCTCACATCCACTCTGCAGGACAGGTGACGTGTCCAGGCTGTCTCTCCAGAGGGCATGGCCATGGTGGATCCTTCTTCCCTTTTCCCTACCCCACTATTCACCATCTCCCAATTCTGGTGGCTTGGTTTTGCCTCCAACTCTTTCAGCTAGATTAGACTATTTTGGGATATGAGTGTGGCAGGTAAAAAGTAATTCCTACAGGTAAAAAGTAATTCCTGGGGATGGGGCTGGATGCTGCACAAAGATGGAAGCAGTTCCTGCCCCTCCTACTGCTCCATCTCCAGTGCCACCACAGCAACTCCTCAGGAGCCAGGTGTAGGGAGCAGCTGCTTCTTGCTGTTCTCTCCCAGACTCCTGCCCATGATGTTCCCTTCTCCCCCTCTCTCCATGACCCAGACACCACAGAAGAGGCATTTACATCCACAGAAATCCTTCTATAGCTCAACAACATGGAGTCTGCCCACACAGCAATGGTGTGAGCCCTCATGTCTTTTTCTCTCTTCACACCTCACTCTGCCCTATCTTTTCCAGCCAAAAAAGTTCCCACAACAGGTGGGAAGGGGAGAAGCTGACTTACAGGGGGAAAAAAAAAAATATCTCTTTGCACAAGGTGGTTACCAAGCTCTGGCAAAAGCACCCAATACCCAAACAGCAAGCCCAGGATGCACAGAGCCTAGCCCAGAACATAGCAGTGCCTGCCAGCAAAATTCAGAGCAAGGAAGCCAAGTAATGAGCCTGGAAAGACTCAAAGTATGTAAAACACCAACAGGCAGCTGAGCAATGACTGAAGGAGAGACACCAAAGGAGGTGACAGGAGCCTGGGAAGGAATTTCCATGCCCTGAACAGAGCTGGACTCTGTCAAGGGAAAGGCTCAGGTGCAGAGCCCAGCTTCCCCTGTGAGCAGTACACTGTGTGTACACACTGATGTGGGATGGCTGCTTGCCACTGAGATGTTTCAGCTCAGGGCTGAGGATCTCCATTCCCCACCTGCAGTGAAGTCAGTCCTGCTTCCTTTTGCAGACAGAAAGCCAAGACCCCCCTGTGCTAATGCCAATTGTTCACCTATCACAGAACACGGTGAAGAAAGAGTTCAGAAAAGGTGGTCTGGTTGTACATTTTCTTTTTCTTTACTATTTATCTAACATTTCTATACCCACCCAGGGTAAGTTTGGTGCTTCCAAGCTGCTGTCTGCAACCACCAATGTTGGGAACTTACCTTTCCAGTGGGAATCATGGCTCTCACCTAACACACAACAAAACCCAGGTGGGCAGAGGCCTCGGGAGATCTCTGGTCTGACCTCCTGCTCAAAGCTGAGTCTGCTCCAAGCTCAGTCCTGGTTACTTGGGACTTCACCCAGGCTGGTCTGGTAAATGCTGTGTCTGCATCCCCAAGGACGCAGGACACACCTCTGTGGACAGCCTGCTCCACAGCAGGAGGGAGCGCTTTCCCTTCTACGCAGCCTCAACCTCTCTTCTCTCCACTTCATGCCCATTATCTCTCAGCTCTGTCACCGGGAACTGCCCGGCCCCACCTTCCCACCCAGCCCTTACAGGGGCCATGAGTCAGTCCCCAGCTCCCTCTGGTGCCACCCCGGCCCTCTCTCAGCCCTGGGCCGGCTCTGGCTCTCGCTCCCCGGGACCGGGGCACACACCCCGAACTGCAGCTTTAGGGCTGAAAAATCATAGAGGGCTGGACGCCGCTCGAGGCTGGCAGTGCCCTGCCCCTCCCCGGCAAAGGAGGCGGGGGAGCTCCGCTCACGGTCCCCTCACAGCGCTCAGGGGCAGCTCCCGGGGCACCGCGCCCGCCTCGCGGGGGGGACAGCGACAACCGTCTGAGCTGCTGGGCCGTGAGGGGCGCGCCCCCGTGCCCCGAGAGACCCCCAGGCCGTGAGGAGCGGCACCGCCGTGCCCCAAGAGACCCCCAGGCCGTGAGGAGCGGCACCGCCGTGCCGTGAGAGACGCCGAGCCGA
>VZRH01006097.1:120319-147031 GCA_013397555.1 Urocynchramus pylzowi
TCGCCGCCGCTCTGCCCGGCTCGCGCGGCCCCTCGCGGGGGGAGCGGGCCCTGAGGGGCTCACCGGGCTGCGAGGGCAGACGTGGCCAACAAGCGCTCCTGGTTACAGCGCAGCTGCCCACGGTCATATAATGGTCTGGGCTAGAAGGGACATCAAAGCCCATCCAGTGCATCTCCCTGCAATGGACAGGGACACTGTCCCAGGCGTCTCCAAGCTCCATCCAGCCTGGCCTTGGACACTTCCAGGGATCCAGGGCCAGCCCCAGCTGCTCTGGGCACCCTGTGCCAGGGCCTGCCCACCCTCCCAGGGAACAATTCCTTCCCAATATCCCATCCATCCCTGCCCTCTGGCAGTGGAAGCCATTCCCTGTGTCCTGTCCCTCCATCCCTTGTCCCCAGTCCCTCTCCAGCTCTCCTGGAGCCCCTTCAGGCCCTGCAAGGGGCTCTGAGCCCTCCCTGGAGTCTTCTCCTCTCCAGGTGAACACTCCCAGCTCTCCCAGCCTGGCTCCAGCCCTCTCCCAGAGGGCTCCAGCCCTGGAGCAGCTCCGTGGCCTCCTCTGGACACATTTTAACGGGCAAGCGCTGAGAACCCAGGAAAGCGAGCAGTGAACAGCGCCCCCGGCTCAGCTCCCGTGGGATTTGGCACAGCCGGCTCCACCACTGCGCCTGCCCTCCACAGGCAGTGATGGCAAAGCCTCCACAAGAGATGGGCCACAAGAATTCCTCCAAGGTGATTCTATCCTGGTCTTACTGAAGGCAGATGTGAAAAGAAGGGAGAAAAAGCTCCCTCCACTGTCGTGTGTGGGACTGCAAGAAGCACACAGCAGAGATCATGTTCAAGCCCTAAATGAATGCAACAGGCAAAGCTGCGAGCTGGAAAACAAACCCCAAAGTTACAAGTCAAGTATCATAAACGATTAGGATTTTCGAGCCAGTTTGAAGTGTTTCATATTCATCCTAAATTACATATACTGTATGTCACATTATCTCATAACGAAACTGCATTGCAAAATATTCCATATGTCTGCTGGAATGATGCTTGCACTGCGCTGGAAACCACAGTTGCAGAATGGCACAGCATTTTTGAATTTGAAATTTTCAACCTTAAGTAATGAGCACTGTTTGCATTTAATTTCCTTATTTCTTAAAAATAATAAAAACAAATGATTGTGGGTTTGTGAATTTGTACATTTCTACTTGATTAACCTGCCTGATTAGATCATTCTTCTAGGCAACGGTATTAATTTGGCATAACTTCATAAACTCGGGGGCCAGATCAGGAGCCCTCAGTATCAGATGCAGAACCTCGACAGCAAAGCCCAGGATTTTTCCACAGCTGCTACTTGTTTGAATTCCCACCCATCATTCAAGGAAAAGCAGCTATGGCAGAACAGATTTATGCAAAATGCTGTCCTGGTGTTCACAAGCAACAGCATAAACAAACCATAAAAAATATGCACTATTTAAATAGCTTTAAAAAGTACTTTAGTCAAATTTAACAAGAATCAGGCAACACACAAAATTTGAGGAACAGCCATTTCTGCATCAAGAAATGTTGTTACTCTTAGTCATAAAACAGACTAAAGTATTCATGAATTAAAACATAACCAACTAAAAATCCCCTTACAGCCCACTCTATATCACCTTTGAGGTCAGACCAAGTAATTCCAGTTGTGAAACAAAAGACGAATTTCTGAGAAAGTTGCAAAAGTCAGTAAGAATAGGGAGGTGGGCAGGGAAGCTGGAAAATGAGCCAGTTAACTCCTGTGTCCCAAGAAACTTTCTGCATCTCATATGAGTATCTGCTGCAGACTGGGAAATGTGCAAGGGAAAAATGGATCTTGGGATGCAGGGCAGAGGGCAAAGGACCTCCCCAAAATCATCTGATATTTTCAGTAACAAATAAACAAATGAACCCCAACTTTCTATGGCTCAGGAACACCATCTCTCCTCAGGGATGGTGATTCCTCTATTAGTTTTCTACTCCTCACCTCAAAATCCTTTCAGTGACAGAAACACTTTAACTCAGCCTCCAAAAAATATGCACTTTGGAAAAAAGCATTTTTCCATATTCACCATTTGAATGAGTCATCTTCCTTTTTATATTTTTTGAATTGAGCAAAACCCATTCTAGGAAAACATTAATCTGAAACTTGAAAAGCTTTGAGAAGTTTTTTAACAACAGGTGAAACTTGAAACTTGGCCTGAAGAATCCAACCCCACTCAGAGCATCCAGGATCTGGTGAGGGCAGCTCAGCCCTTGGCTGATGCAGCCCTGTGGGGAGGACATGGAGAGCTGAGGGGCTTGGAGGGAGGCAATGCAACAACTTATAATGTAAATAAATAATAATGAAAAACAACTTGAGCAAAATCATCACTCAGCCCAGAAAACCTTATCTGGAAACAGAGAACTTCCACCAATTCTTGGGCTAGAGGCGATATATCCTGCGAGGGTTAAACTTGAGCCTTGCTATTTTCTTTCCTTGCTTTTGGAAGAATTCTCCTTTGGGTACAAATCTCCCTTGCTTGGCCTCAGCCCAGAGGTTTATAAATTTGCTGTTTGAAAGTCTAATAAAGCAATTTCAGCTTTTTTTTTTTTTAATCTAAAAGTGAAATAATTTTCCTGACTAAAACATGCAGATGCTTTGCTGCTCATGTTGCTTAAACACGACCCAACCGTACAAAGCAGAACTTTCTAGCTGACTAACTCCTGAAGGCAATCCAAACCTTTTAATGACCTGAAAAACCCCACACAGCTAAAATAAAAGCACTGTAAGCAAAACATTTTTAAGCCCTGGGTTGCGTGTAGGCAAAGCGGTAACATTTGGGACAGAGCCTTCCATCGGCACCGGGAATGCGCAGCCCCTCAGCTGAACTCCAGCAGGAGGAAGGAGCTGGGATCCTGCAGGGCTGCAGAGCAGCTCACAAAGGAGCCTTTCAGCTCCACAACATAACTTTTTTGTTGGGTTTCTTCTTTATTTTATTTGTGAGTTTTGGGGACACAAAGAGGAAGGAACACAACCTTTTCCTTTCTTCCTCGATGAAACACAGCGGGGAAATTTCTTACCTACATTTCTGGTTCTTTGCAGAACCCTTACACGGGGATTTCCGTGCCTGGATCTTGGCTTTTGGGAGAAAGCAGAATGGGAACTTGTTCCTGCGAGGCAGCACGTCCTGAAGCAGAGCTGCCTCAGCCCTTCTGCAAACTGCCAGAGCAGTTGCTGCCTGAAATTCTCCAGCCAATGCTCAGCACCACAGGGAAGGCTCAATAAACAAAGAAAATGCCCTGTTTTATAATATAAACTCCCCTGCTCCTGAAGGCAGACAAGAAAAGAAATCAAGAACACGGGTCACCTCCAACGCAGCTTGTCTGCCACGGAGAGCTGAAGTGGAGGCAGGTGCAGCTATAAAAAAAAAATCCAGAAAATTTCTCAAAAAAATGCTCATTGAAAAAAAAAAATGCGATGCTGCCAGAGCAAAATTCTTCATGTGGAACTGAACAGCTCAAAGGATGAGAAGACATTAAGTTCTGCATAGGGCAAAACAAGCAGTGGATAAGGACGGATCGACTGCATGAGCAGAGTGTGTGACAGACCTTCCCCCTGCTGTAAGGCTCAGGTGGGTCCTGGACACAAAAACCAGCTCAGAAATAACCCAGGTCAAAGCAAGGACAACTAGAGGCCCCCAAACCTTGCATTTAGTGTCACTGAATGGTGACAGACGGGCTGATGACACAGATGTTTTGTTCTGCCACAAAGGTCCAAAGCAGATCAGCACCAGTTTCTCTGCTGTCCCCTGGCCTCAGCCTTTTCTGTGTCCTGCTCTGTCACCTGCAGCACCATCCCAGGGCCTGGCCAAGGCCCGTTAGTGACACAGCAACTACATGGACAAGCAGAGAGCAGGGGCCTGGGATGGGGTGTATCCTTCAGCAAATCCCAAACAGCAGCTATTGCTGCTGGAATGGCCAAAAAATCTAAAGAGAAGAAAGGGACCTCAGCTTGTTTCAGCTCCTCTGATGCTGAGCTGGTGAGTCTCCCAGGATCAGTCCAACTTTGGGAAAGGCAGATGTTATGTGATTGATGGGTGGCCAGACCTTGGGAAAACCGTGGCTGGCACCGTCCTGCAAAGAGGGAATCCAGGTTCTGCCATTGCAGTCCAGCTCCTCCCTTGCCCAGCCAGAAAGGAACGACTGAAAGATTTAGGACTGGAGTTTCTGGCAGCTGAGAACTGCACAGACTGGGCCAAGGGCACTCACATTGCAGTGCTCGAGGAAAGCAGCCCTGGGAGAGCTGCCAGGGCCCTGGCACTGGATCTGAGACACGGACCAGAGATCACGGGGAGAACAGCCACGTGCAGGGTCACACCCTCAGTGCAGCAATCCCACCACGTTATCCCACGCTGGCAGCACCAGCCCCTTCTCCTCTATGAAGCCCTGGGGCAATAAAAGCATCTTTCACAAAAATCCCCTTCACTCCTGCAGTTTTCTGCCATCCCAGCACCATTCCTGGTCCAGTCCATGCACAACTCACACTGGATAATATCACACAGGGCTTTCCTCCAAAGAATCCTTCCTTTCTTTTTTCCTACCCGTCCTTAACCTTTCACTGCAGTTTTCCTCTGCAGCCAGGAACACTCTGCCCAGTGCCTCAGCTCCCTGGGAGAATCCCACTGCCAGAGCTGCATCATGTTTGCAGTTTCATTTCCTGCTGAACAGTGTAAAAATACAAATAACTCATTTGTATTTTTATTGTCTTATAGCAATTCCAATGCACTTTAAATGTTACTACTACATGAATCCACGTACAGTAACATAAACCAACATTTTCTAAGTATCACAGATATAAATTCTGCTTCTCCATCACTGATGTGAGAATTAGTGATAAATTTCCACATTCAGAATTTTGAAAATTTTCATCTTCTGCAAGTACACATGACAAAGACCTCGGAAGCAAAAGGTAAAGTCATGTCTCCACTGAGTTCATGTCAAAACTATGGATACTAAATATACAGGTCTATGTTGATGCACCCATATAATTTAATATATTGCTTAATTTCTTTATCAAAATATAAATAAATACTAATTAATCGGATCACACACTAGGAAGTGACATCATACTAACAGAGCTCCTAAAATTCCAGCCGAATTAAAGATCCCATGGTGCTTGGGGAAGAGAAGTAAAATAAAAGCAATCCTTTTCCCACATTTAAATACTACAATCATTATTGCAAAATTATTGCAATGCTGTGATGTAATGGTAAAGCATATCCCTGTTATTTTAGGGATGTTTTCCTTAAGCTGCAGAGTGAAGCTACTTGAAGCTACATTTCAAGGACTTTAAGGAATTTTGTTAGTATTTATAAAAGAAATACCAGCATGGAAAAACAATTCTGTGTATCCAGAGGTACAGAAGCAGCTCTGTGATATTAAACAGTACACAAGGAATATGCAACCATGCAATTAAGGATGTGTTATGAGACTGTGACAAACTCTGAGCAGTTAAGGATGCATGTTCACTTCTCAGCTGTGCACGTGCTGACTTTTGAAAGTTTGAGCATTTAAAACTTAATATTAGCCTTCATTATTCCTGGATTTTCAACCACTGGTTACACCTGAGGAGCTAAGGCAGATGCTCCTGCCAGCCTGGCACAGTGACTGTAGTGCTCACCTCAGGGGACAGGAGACAAACCCAGAGAAAGGCTCAGGAGGAGCTGGTTTGCAGTTCCTGCTGTTCTAGTATTTCAGAGCTCCAAATCCTGCAAACTACACTTTGATTGAATAAACCACCTCAAACTTTCACATTTCTGCAATTAAGCAACATTGGATTTTTCAGTCTTACAGAAAAGCCAGATCAAGCCACTCCTGACCAAGGATGAGACCTTTCATGCACACAGTGCATTTGGGAAGTGACCTTAGCTGACAGCAGGGGCACAGGGGCAGCTCAAGGAGCATTTTGATTTGGACATAAAAATACAGCAGTCACAATACACATATCTGATTTATATCCTCCCACGCTGACTTCTCAGGGGTGGATGGAACTGCCAGCTGGGCAGGAGCACAGAGCACCTCAGGGAGATGCCACCACACTGCTGGCACTGGGACCTGCCAGGCAAAACTCTGTGATCTGAGCTCCCCCTGCACACAGGGATGCCCTCAACAGCCCTGGGCAGTAAATACTGCCCTGAACACAGGAGCTGCTCCTGACCTGGGGAGAAATATTGCTGGAGTAAAGAGCCACAAAGCTGAGACAGCCCCAAAGTTTATCACTGGCCCCTCTCAATGAGACACTCCAGAGAAGAATTACTGATGACCAGGGAAGCAGCAGAGCAACCTTCAAGACCTTCCTGAAAATAGACCTCAAATCACAGAATATCCTGGAAGGGACCCTCCAGGATCATCCAGTGTCACTCCTGGCCCAAACAATCCTACCCTGTCCATCCCTGGCAGCACTGTCCAAACGCTCCTGGAGCTCTGGCAGCCTCGGGGCCGTGCCCATTCCCTGGGGAGCCTGGGCAGTGCCAGCACCTCTGGGGGAAGAGCCTTTCCCTGCTCTCCAGCCTGAGCTGCCCTGAATCTGCGTTATCCCAGGATTCCCGAGATTGCAGCAGGACTGAGATACCTCTGTGTGCTCGCACATGGGTCTGGAAACAGTTGTAATACTTGTATTTCTTCCCACATATTCCACACTCGTAAGACCCTGAAAAACAAGAGAGAGAAGCACACATCACCATGAGAGATCGGGGAAAACAGCCTCCCTGCACACTGGTCCATAAACTGCGAGCAAAAGGGTGCACTTGACAGCAAAGTAATTTTTGGAAGGTTCATGGAGATAAATGCAGGAAATCACTATCCCAGACGCTATTCTTTCTGTCAGCCTTATTTAAGATTCCTTGGCATATTACCCTGAACTTACATTTTCAGTGTATCTTTTTAACTTTGCTAACGTGAAAGGGCCACTCTCAAAATAGCCTGACTTGTAATTTTATAATAATGACTAATGTTTCCTATGGACAGAAATAACCTTGAATTACTTTTGAGTAAGTTCCTAGTAGCTGGGAAAAAATCCTTTTCAACTGAAAAAAGAAGGCAATATGTTATCTTGAGGCCTGGAGTTTTCAAAATTTCTCAAGAAATGCACAATGTACAAATTTCCCAAGAAACCCACAGAGATTTGGTAAATATCCACCCAGAGGAAACCAAATAGATACAAATAGAACTTTTGCCCTTTTTAAGGAAAAGCACATGACCACAGTAGTCCGTCTTCTCAATTTGTGTCTCTAATTCGAGAAAACACACATCTGCAAACAGTCATTTGAAATGAAACCAGAGGAAAAGAGCTGGGAGAACCATTTGTAATGATGAAGTTATGCCGTGAATTCAGACTCTTCTGTTATTGAACAGGCAGACAAAAATTTCCTTAGATTTGTTACTTGAGTTGATTCAATCTCTTTTTTTCCTACTTCATTTTGTTGCACAGGCTATAAATTCACTTTCCAGGCTGCTATTTGCAGAATGCACTGCACTTCTTAACTGTCCACCAGAGCTGTGGAACTGGGATCCCCTTGGTGCTCTTTGGAGAGGGTGAGAGCATCACTTGACTGAAAAGGAGGTGGGAGAAAAAAGGGCTGAATTAATTTGGTATGAATGCAGAATTTCATTTCCATGCACCTTTCCTCACACAACCTTGAAACAATCTTTTCCTGACCATGCCAAACAGCAAAACTCAGGGAGGAGCTACAAACGAGAACAAAAACATTGACACACATCCAGATAAACATTCCCAAACAGCATTTCACAGCAATACTCACCTGGAGCTACTCAAAGTGAGCTCTAGCCAGGAACACACCCAGGGTGCTGTCCGAACACATCATGCCCACGGTCCTTTTTCCCCTTCCCATGTCCCATTCTTACAGCTTGGGAAGAAAACACCCCTCTTAAGAGTGTCAGAGCCCTGAATTCCCTGCCCATCACTGATAGCACCACCTGGGGCTGTGTCCTGAGCTGGGGAGGCTCCTTTGTCACTGATGCTGAAAGAGGCCATTCGCCACAGTCTGATACACCAGAGTACCCAGATGAAAAAATACTCACATATTCTGATAGCACAGGCACTTGGCTTTATCTGATCTGCTCCAGAGCATTTTTATTATCATAGCTCACTGTATTTTATATAGATACTCATCTGTGGGACAGTCACCACCCGTGGTCACTCCACACAGGCTGCCTGAGTGAAACCCAGGCTATCAGCAGGTCAGCAGCGCTTGCCAGCCCTCATTCCCATGCTCAAGGACTGATTATTTTCACCACCAACCTCTACAATTCTATTCTGAAAACTCTTGGAGCTGGAGCCCCAAAGCAGCAGAGGAGAGCACTCACCATGGCCTGGGCCCTGCAAACAGGAGCCCTGAGCACAGCTGAGGTTCAGCTGAACCAACAGCACAATGTGGATGATGCCCACCCACATCCCAACAGTGCTGGCTGCACATGGAATACTGGGAAGAGTTGGAATGGCTCCAGAGAAGGCCACTGAGTTAATCACAGGGCTGGAGCTCTCAGAGCCCCTGCCAGGGCCTGAAGGGGCTCCAGGAGAGCTGGAGAGGGACTGGGGACAAGGGATGGAGGGACAGGACACAGGGAATGGCTTCCACTGCCAGAGGGCAGGGATGGATGGGAGATTGGGAAGGAATTGTTCCCTGGGAGGGTGGGCAGGCCCTGGCACAGGTGCCCAGAGCAGCTGGGGCTGCCCCTGGATCCCTGGCAGTGCCCAAGGCCAGGTTGGACATTGGGGCTTGGAGACGCCTGGGACAGTGGGAGGTGTCCCTGCCATGGCAGGACCCTTCCAGGCAAAGCATTCTGTGATTCTATGTGTTGGTACAAACAGGTCAAAGACAGTGAGGGACTCTAGGCTGAATTTTCTCCCCATTTTTATTGTATTTCCTGCTTCCTCTGGAGACAGTCTGTGGCACATAAATGCACTGGCTGTGCAGAAGTTCTCCAAGAAGGTCAGCTGTGCAGGTAACTGTGCAGTGCCTTCCTTCTGCACTGTGAACCCGAGCAGGGGCTGCAGCCCTTGTGTAGGGGCTGTGCTGGACACCAGGGGCAGGAGCTGGGGCAGGAGCTGAAGCAGGATCTGAGGAGCTGAGGAACCACATGTCCCAGGCCAAGGCTTTTGTGCAGGTGTCCTGAAGCTCCCAGGTCTCAAATGGAACCCAGGGAAGGCTGGAGTCAACTTTGAGGGGGACACCTGTACTCACCCTCTGCCCACAGGTGGTAGAGCAGTGCCCCAGGAGCACAGGGAGTTGGGGAGGGTGTGAGGGAGGTGTGTTACAGACCTGAGGCAGAGACACAACTCAACAGGCACAGCTGTGTGCTCAGCTCACCACAGGCCCTCACGTTATAGAAAGGAGGGGTTACTTGCCACAAAAAATGTGCTGTTAGAGGGGAGGAAAGGTGAAGTGGAGGAAGAAGGACATCACTGTGTATTAAAGCCTTGCAGAGAACATGCCCACGTGGCCTTGGACACCAGCAGTGAGGTCCTTGTCCACTCAGGGTGTGTCATGCAGGTCACAGCCAGTGGTAGCAGGAGGGGAGGTGGGGAAGGTTGGGGTTAGTTGGTGCACCCAGTTGGGCCGGGCTTTTCCTGAGCCTTGCAGCTGGAATCTGGGCAATGCACCCATTGCTTCCAGAGCTTCCTTTGCTCCCTGAGCCCTGGTTAGACTTTCACACCCTTCCATCACATACCGGACGTGTATCTCAATGCATGGTCAAAAATCCAGGTCCCTGAATATCGATTTCGTGTATATCCAACGGAAGAGTCACGTTCCACTGCTTTTCCATCTAAATTGTGCAAAAAGAAATCAGAAAAAAGCCCTTAAAGTGGATGCATTTCCAAGGAATAATGATGGCTGAAGCCTATTAAAAATTTCCAAGACCCATCTGTCCCTGTGGCTTCCTGACAAGATGTCAGAAGTCTCACAGAATTTCTTAAGGCTTCTGCAGTACTATTTTACCTCACCAGGGAGAATCCAAAGTGTTCTTGAATTTCATATGCTGAGCAGCTCAGCAAGTGAAATATCAGCACCATGGCATGAACCCAATGTGAGCATGGGAGGTGGACAAAGAGGCTCAGAGCAGAAGGATCCTCTCCTCACTCTGTCTCAGAAACATTTCTGATTTAATGCATTACTTGAAAAGTCCTCTCCAAAATATTCCTCTTAAAGCACCAGACTGGGAGAACAGATTGAGAGCTTAAGGAGTCTTGTATCAAACTTCTCCTAATCAGCTCGCAGATAACTCAGTCTTCCAGGACACAAATACTGATCTGATGCTATTCCCAGGAATATCAGGAGGAAATGATCCACATCTGATAAACAGTCTCCCCCTCTTTCTCCCCAGTTACAACACAAGTGCCCTTTGCTTTTCCTCTCCTCTCCCAACAGCTCCATGGTGGGACTTCTGTGCCTGTCTGCCCTGACTTCCCTGCCCTAAGAAGTATCCATGTGCTGTGGCTCCTCAACTGCCCCTGGCCTGAGGTCAGCACGTGAGTCTTGCCAGAAGAAAAAGGAGAACAGGAAATGTGGCACCCCTGAGCTGTGCAGGGCAGGAACCCCCACCCCAGGGCTGGGACACCCAGGGTACTGTGGTGTCCAGGGGGCTGGAGCAGGGGATGCACAGCAGCTGCAGCTGACAGGAGCCATGTGAGAGCCAACCTCTCCATCGGCTTCCTCTGCTTGGGATGCCAGAGGGGGATCCCACACGATTGAAAGACTTCTGTGGAAAAGTAGCTGAGAGGAAAATGGTCCAAACCCACAAACAGCTCTTTGGCTGGGGGACTGTGGCCACTGCCCCCCAACCATCCCACCCAGTACAGCCCCTTACAGACCCCATGGGGTTTGGGATGCTCCACATGAATGGAGGCAGAGTCTGGAGTAGTCCAAAGTGCCGGGAGAGACAGGAGCTGGTGCAAACAGGAGGCAAAAAAACACAAGGCCTGGTTTGATGTAAACTCTGCAAGGGAATAGCAGCAACTGAGCTGGGAATCCCTTTTATAAAGTGCTCCAAGTAACAACTAAAATATAAATAGAGCAGATGTGTGACTCAGAAAAGAGACGTAAATCTTGTAATGTGCATTTCAGTCGAGTCCCAAGGCTGAGCCCTCCAGGAAAGCTGTCACTTAGAGCCATGTGTGCCCTTCAGCACCATGGTCCCAGCTCAGACACATCCCCCATTTAACCAACTGTCCCCAGCACCCCCTGAAAGGAGACAGGCTGGGGTTCAGCAATTCCACACAGAGGAGAGAGGTTCATTCACTCCTGATTCACCACTTCATCAAGAATTGCTATAAAAATAACCATTTTCAACACCTCCAGTCTCAGCTGCCCTGATAAAGGTGAATAAAATCCTACCAAACTCTAGCCCATCTGAATGGAGGAAGGGATTAAGATACAGGGCTCCGAGATCCCAGGGCAAGGAAAGCTCCTGGGAAGTGCTGGGGAGCAGCAGGAGAGTCACAAAGCCTTTGCTCCGGGGGCAGGAGGCACCAGCAGCATCAGCAGGTCACACTTCTGGGCTGTTCCAGTGCAGCAGCTGGAATGGCCAGTGCAGCAGCTGGAATGGCCAGTGAGGAGCTGAAATGGCCAGTGGAGCAGTGGCACATGGGGCCCATTCCTGGTATGAGGTACCCTGGTGTGTGCAGAGATGGGCACAGTGCCCGTGTGTGATTTCCATGGGGGGACAGAGGGGACCAGGTGCCAGAGCTCAGCAAACACAAGGAGCTGGGCACCACAGGCTGTGCACACAGAGCACAGGACCTGATGGCCAAACAGGAGAGCCACCTCCCCAGAAACGAGGGTCATGTGCATGGCAGACAGGGGCACTTCCAGGGCTCTGTTCACAAAGGAATTGGCACCAACCCCATCACCTCCAGACCAAACTGCCTTTAAAGAAGCCCAGGCTTTACAATGACCAGTACTAGGTGTCTTTCACTGGAAAAGGCCCTTCCAGACAGAAGCTCTGCAGTTTATATGGCTTTCAACCACCACTTGCAACTGGTCAATGAATCTGTCCCTCTCCCCAGTGTCCATACGTTATGAGTGTCCCCCTCACACCAGTCTGTCCCCAACGCTCTCCACAGGGACAACACAGAATCACAGAACCATGGAACAGCCTGAACTGAACGGACCCACCAGGATCCCCCAGCCCAGCTCCTGTCCCTGCCCAGCCCCCCACCAACCCCACCCTGTCCATCCCTGCAGCGCTGTCCAAACGCTCCTGGAGCTCTGGCAGCCTCGGGGCCGTGCCCATTCCCTGGGGAGCCTGGGCAGTGCCAGCACCTCTGGGGGAAGAGCCTTTCCCTGCTCTCCAGCCTGAGCTGCCCTGGCCCAGCCCCAGCCGTGCCCTGGCTCCTGTCCCTGTCCCGGAGCAGAGATGGGAGCTGCCCCTCGGGAGGAGCTGCAGCCCCGGGGAGCTCTGCCCTCAGTCTGCTCCAGCTGCACAATCCCAGTGCCCTCAGCTGCTCCTCACTGGTTTCCCCTCCAGTCCACCCAAGTCAGCAAAAGCCCCCTCCCCAGTGCACAGCAATGCAGCCAAGCTCAGCTGGAAACCAGCACTGCCAGACGACACCAACTGCAGAGCCAGCTGTGCCCAGCCAGGAGCTGCCCAGCCATTCCAAACTAAACGAACAGGGTCCTGTGGGACAAACCCCCAAGCTGCAGATGCTTTCACCAAGGGCTGGTGGCCATGGCTGGAGGAGAAGCTCCCATTGCTGTCCATCAGTCACAGTTCCACCTCTCCCTCCCAAGACACCAGGGATGATTTTCAGCTTTGCCCATGTAACGATCAAGAGCTGCAGTGGCACAAAAACTCTGAAAATACACAGAGTATTTCTTCCAAATTTTAAAATCTTTATGTCAGAAATAGTTTAGGACTTTTTAGGCTTTCCCTAGACCTGCACAGACAGCACTGACCTCCTGCCCTGCTGTTCTTAGTGGCTGTCCTGTGGTGGAAAGGAGGACAGGAAGAACAATGATGCTTCTGAGACAATCATCAGCTAAGGACATCTCATGGGTTTCTTTCCAGCATTATGGATAATGATCAACAAAACCCAGGAGAAAATCCAACATCAATTCCTCTTTTCTCTCCCCCTGCAGGACAAACCAACCCCAAGTGCAATGCTGGGCAGCTCAAATCAGCCTTCTCCTGAGTCCCTTAAAGGAAACCTGGTCCAACTGCTCTTCCTTCTTTTTATTAGTAAGAGCCTTTGGATCTCAGAGGCACTGCAGGGACCTGCTCCAGGCTAGGGACAACAGAGACAGTGCAAGAGTGGTGCCTTGCCAGGTTCCCACAGGAAGCCCCTTCCCTGGAGCAGGAGGAGAGGACAGTTTGATGTTCACAGAAAAAAAGAAAAGGCTTCTTCTCATCACAGCAGGAGGTGGGGTGGGGACAGGAAGCACTGTTTTGAACAGGGCACACCACAGCCAGCCCAGAGTCAAAAGTATTCCCACAACTGAGGAGTGATCAGGAAAACAAACAAACAGCAACCTGTAAAACCTGCTCTTGAGCTCAGACTCATTTACAGAAAGCATCCACATTCCTCAGAGCAACCTTCCTCAAAACATCTCAGCTGTTTCTCAGGCTTTCCTTTCCAAGTTCCTCATCTGTGTCAAACACACCCCCAGCCCTGGGCTCACCAGGTGCTGCAGGTGACTGATGGGCAAGTCCCTGAACATGACAAAAGAAGATAAGGGCCTTTTTCTTTCAGATCGTGGCTGAGCCTTTAGAGGCAACCAGATGCAAACAGACACAGGTCAATAATCCTGAGCCAGGAGCCCAAGACTGATGTTCACCCTGGCTCTGGGCCCTCCAGCAGAGCTGTGTGTCCAGGCACAGCTCTCCAGAGCCTCATCCTGTCCCCACAGCCCCTGAGGGAATGGTGCCCGTGCCTCACCGAGCGTCTGCTGGTTGCGCACGCCGCCGATGACCACGCAGATCTCCGCAGGCACATCCCCCGGCCCATCCTTGATGTTCTTCTTGGAATCTTTGGTGTCATCCTGCCAGATCACCTCCTCGATGTAGTCATCTGGTACCTCTGTCTTCACTTTCACCTCAGTCATCATTCCAGCCTCTTCACTGGGGGAGGACTGAGATGTCACCGAGTCAGAGCCCTCGGCTTTTGGGCTCTGCGGGCTCCTCTTCAAACACTCCCTGAAGGGGCAAAGAGAGGAGAGAATGTGAATCCTCAGTGCCAAGTGCTGGTTTTGTCATCACCAGGACCTAATTCAAGGTACTCTGGTTTATGCAGGTTACTTAAAAGAAGTATATTAATGTATGTCTGCCATACATGATAAGTAATTAAAATTTAACCGGACAAAAGCAATAAAATTATTTGCTAGTAATGAAAATAACCTTAATTATCACAAACAACAATAGTGCTCATAAACACATTGGACCCCTAAAGAAGAGCATAGAACTTGTCCTGGTAGCCAGCAGGCCACGGGCACAGCTCCAGCAGTTCTGATTGCAGGTATTTTGCCAACACTAGTCCATATACAGAAAGCCATATTCTCCTGCGGCACTTGGGGAAATGGGTCACTGGTGGACCTGGCACTGCTGAATTCAGTTTGACTTGATGATCTTCAAGATCTTTTCCAAACTAAACGATTCTATGATCCCCTGACATTTTAAATTTGGAGCTATCTCCACCCTCCATCGCATCTCTCTTTTATTCCTTCAACCAACCTGACATCCCCTGGTATTCAGAGGCTTTATTGAACATACTCAGTGCTGATCAAAGGGGATCATCTGGAGGATGAGGATATTTAGGGAGACTACCACGTTATGGACAGGTACAACTGTCTGGGATGACAGGGAAAGCCTAATGGAGGGGGAAAGGCAGAGGAGGGGGTCCACTGTGCTCAGAAACAGGTTAGGAAACAGCATGTATTTTCATCTGGGAAAGAAGAGCTGGGAGTTTGTGGGAGAAAACAATCTAAACAAATATTCAAAACCCTTTAAGAAAAGGGAACTGGACACCTCAAAGCTGTAAAACAACATCAGCAGGTGCTGTGGTGGCAAAAGGCAAAGGGGGTGTGAACCCACCAGACAAGGATGTGGGAATAAGCCAGTGGAGCTCCTTTAGCACTACTCATTATGAACCCCCAATTTTTCATACTGGTTATTAATACACTCCACCATGCAATACAAAGATGAAGTAATTGCTGGTTCAGTTTGTGCAGAAATCAGAACTAAATATATAATGGCTCAGACAACCCAGAAACAGAAACCACTGTGACATATTTAGAGTCATGTAAACACTGGAAACAGCCAAAGGTATTTGAAAATGTTTTAGGCAGAAGTAGCAAAATAAAATGAAAAATGGGCTGAACTTATGGATGATCATTAGACTGTGCAACAGTGACAGAGAAAAAAATCCCATTGCTTGGAACATCATGAAGTTTGTCAGGACAAAGTATGAATTACATTGTTAGAGAACCAACACCAGCAGTAGGTTCTGACACAGGTTATGGAGCTCGCAGAGGAACCAGGATGGTGCAACTGGAGGTGAAAGTGTGGGGCTCCTGGGAGGACAGGGATGAGGGGAGCAGAGGAACAGAGAGAACAATCCTCCAGTAATTACTGCCCAACCTCCCACATGGACATGGAGTCACTATTTCAAACTGGGTCAGGCACATCCTATTGCCAGAGATTTTACTATTCATCCCTTCATTCTCATTATGGAATGAAATGTACAATTAATAGCCCCTAAACAGAGAGAATTAGCCTTGACCTGCCTTCCCACTCATTTCCTGCCTTCTCACACATACTCCCCTCTGCCGTGCTCCCAAAATCATACAGGGCTCTTACAAGTGGAAAAGATGGATTGAGGCAGAGAAGATGTGGTTGAGAACTGGACAGTCTTTATGGTGATATTATTGGGTGTGCCACAGGCTCATCCATCTCAGCCACCAGCACCCTTCCAAGGGAAGGCAGTGAATACAGAATACTCAGGGATCAGAAGAGAGTGGGATTGATTGCAGATCAATCAAACCCAGAAGGTGTGAAATGCAAAACACTGATAAAGGCAACAATAGGGTAGATAGGAAAATCTTTCCTTCCAAGGTGAGGACTGTGGAGGAAAATCAAAGCCAGCCAGGGCAGTTCCTATGGGGAGGCTGGAAGGTGGGAGAGGCACTAAGAGCTCAGGTATTGATGGCACAGCAACCTGGACCTGCCAGTCTTGGGCAAAGCAACAAGAAAATCCAGACACGAGCCAAATGATCTGGGATTAGAAGCTGATATCAGTGGCAGTGAGACTGAGGCTAGAGCCTTCTGAGATTATAAAAGGGGCAAGAATACAATGACTTTCTGATGATGCCAGCTTTGCATCGGTCACATTCAAATACAAACCAAATCAGCAACAGGCCCCGTGCTGCGAGGCAAAGCTGTTCTCCATGTGCATTGCTCCTGAACAGAGAGGCATTTCCACAGGACACCTGGAATGGTTGATGTGGGACAGATTTATTCATGCTCTGGAATTAAATTAAACACTACTGTTGCTAAAAATTATGGGTGGAGCCATGGAGGGGTGGAGAGCAAAGACTGTGAATGGGACACTCCACCAATGGATCCCTCTCTCCATAGCTGGCTCTGCCCAAGACCAGTGGCTGCAGCACAGTCAGACAAGTCCAGGACTGTGGATGCACCCACATGGTACCACAACCACAGAGAGCCATGCTCTGAGCTGAAGGACTGACCAAATTTCCAGTTTGGGTGCCTGAGATGGAAGGAGGAGATCATCTTCTCCCTGTCTGAAGCTGTGGTGAAGCCACTCCCCATGTGCTGCAGACACAGTGAGCAGCTTCAGGTTTCAGAGGTGATCAGAAAAGCTGAAGACAGTTCCAAAATGCAGCACTGAAATGGTTCAATACTGGGAAAAGACACTTTATGACTCTGGGAGACCAAACTGCTCCAGTCTGTTTCTCATGCCAAAAGGAAGACTAGAAGATTATTTGATTGCAGCATATCATCTTCATGGGGAGAAAATACTGTCTTGCCTTAACTTGGCAGGGAAGAGTCAAGTGCAAGCTCATTGCTGGAAGCTGGAACCAGCTGAAATGAGGCACAAAACATTAGCACAGATGGTGGTCCACTGGAAGAGCTGTTTCCAAAGGATGTGCTCAGGGAGAACAGATCCCTTTGAGTTTTCAAATCCAGAGTTGTGTGTCTGGCTGGCCCCAGGTCGCTGGGCTCAGTACAGACGTGCACTGGGCACACTTGGTAGCCTGGAGCTGAGGAATATATAAATTGTTAGACCAGACCAATGGACCCTCAGAACCTTTTCCCTTCACACACACTGACTTTGTGGATCCAGCTCTGCCAAGAAAGGAACTTCCCAACTGGAATGTTTGCTCCTGCGTGGGACCTAACCCTGCAAATAGTAACTGACAGCATTTCTTTGCCCCATATGTTCTAACTCTGAGCAGGTACCTGATGTGCAGAAGGACACAGCCCTAAATACTTCAGCAACTTTCTTCTACATGATTTCACGGCTCACAAGCCCTGAAAGGAGCCTGCTGTTCCCCTCAAAAACAAGTGAAACCATAAAAACAGCAGCACTGACACTCCTGGGAGCAGGGCTGAACTCTCCAAAAGCCACTTGGTGCCTTAGCTGGTGCTGCACAACTTTGCAGAGGAGGAGGAGGAGGAGGAGCAGGCAGCAGTGGTGGAATCCAGCTCTCCCAGCAGGAGCGAGCATCACTTTCTTGTGGTCCCCTGTGAAATCCAGGTCGTGCTTCTGTGGCTAGAGCAGAACCAGGACCAGTCCAGGCTTTTCTGGAGCTCAGTTGCTGAATGGGATATAAATGTTCCCAAGGGTCCAGGAGAGAGCTGGGCTCAGGGAATGATCCTCATGGCACAGCAGGTCATGGGACAGCAGAGTTTGAAGCCTCCTGGTTAGGCTGAGGAAAGAGTACCAACATCCAGAGCAAAACAGGAAGGAAAAGGAAGCTACTGACACTGGAAAGCTTCAGGCAGGATGGAAAGGGGTACATGCACAGCCCCAGCAGAACCAGTTTTCCTTGGAAGACAGGAGTCATCACATCCTCCACCATGCACAGCATCAACCCACACAGGCACTGAGCCAGGGGAGGTGACCCAGGGAAGCTTCATTTCATTCCCAGTCCTTCGGTCCTTGGATCAGCCCTTGCAAGCCCATGATGCTGCACTTGCTCAGTGTTGTGCTGAATTTTACCTCCCCTGCTACTGAGCAGCACAAAGAACCTCCACTTGGAGATGAGGATAAAGCAGCAAGAGATCTGGAACATTCTTGTTCTCCAGCAGTTCCCTGAGAGACACAGGGAAGGACAGGGAACATCCTACCTGAGGGAGGGCAGACATCAGGCCTCAGCACCTCCGTGGCCAGGCCTGGTTCTGCCACTCCTGTCCCATGGCAGATCTTCCAGAGCTGAGGCACAGCTGCTGGAAAGGCTCAGAAAGAGGATGAGCAACAACAGGAGTGAATTTTCAGTTCTGCAGCTCCCAAGGCTCCAAGCAGGTGTCACAGGTTCGGGTGAGGGCACAGAGAGAAAAGGACTCAAAGCTTTGGGGCTTCCAGGTAAGCTCAGTATCAGCCTGGGGGCTGGGGACAGAAGGACTCCCCAGTGTGACCAAGGCAGTGCCCATGTTCCCTATGCCCACAGAGACCTGCCCCAGCTGCCAGATCCCTGCAGGGGCACTCTGGGGACACACTGGGACCAGTGATGGCCAGAGCCTCCACTTGGTGGAGACAGCAGCGCACAGGAGCCAAGGGAGAACCTGCCAGAGTCACCTCCCACCGCTGGGTCCCCCAGCCACCCTCTCCTGGTGGCTCCGAGCTCGGTCCCCAGCTTCATGCCACCACCCTTCTGCATGAAACAATGCAGGTTTAGTGTTCAGTGTGGCCTTCCAGGGGTCAGCTGCACCTCCCTCTGCAGATCCAGCCTGCATTCAAACATCCATGGGCTGATGCTCCCTGGGAAGAGGATACTCCTGCTCTCCAAACACAGCACTGCCTGCACAGACAAAGACTGCTCAGAGCCATCGGGCCACAGAGGAGCAGAGTGCCCAGGCACAGCTGGCTTAAACCCTACCTCCTTCCACATGGGGGATCTAACTTCTTCTCCATGGCTTTGCCTCTTCCTGGGAAATACCAACCTCCTTCACTGTTCCATGTCTTGTTTTTACTGAGCTGTGGGCCCTGGCAATCCAAGCAGCTCTTCCTTGCCGAGGAGAGGAGGCAGAAGCCTTGGGATCACACAGTGCTCACTCCGTGCCTGCTTGCTCCTACAGGTGAGGTCCTGTTTCACTTCCCAGAACAGACTCTGTGATTTCCAACATGAAAGAGGCAAACAGACATTGCACTTGCATGTATCACTGCTCTCACTAAGTAGGCCACACAGCCAATTACTGTAATACCAGCTCTGCCATCTCACAATGCTCATTTCAACATTGCTGTCTGCTTTGATCATCAGACTTTCATCTTCCGATGACGTTACGGCCACTTTCATGTCAGACACAAGTGTGTGAAGGCAGAAGAGATTTCAGAAGGCCTTAATGAAGCCTCAGCATGAGGAGCTGGAAAGGCAGGGGTAAAAGTGGGTTCCTGGGCCCATTTGGGTACAACTTCCTTGGCCCTACACCTGTGGCAGCTGGTGAAGGCCTCAGGCTACAGCAGAGCTCGATGATGCAGCACGACAGTGGTTGGGCCAGAACAGCTCTGGGTGTGAAGCCTCACCAGCATCAATGCAGGGAGCAACACGAGGGCAATGCCAGGAACTCTTCCCAAGGGAAGGACAGAAAGGAAAGGCTGGGTGCTGACACTGGTCCCCTCTGCACGGTGACACCACCCACAGATGCAGCAGCCCCTTCCAGCTGATCTCCTGTGGCAGGAGGGGGAAGAAGGGGGTGAAGGCTGCAGTGTGGAGCTGTTCTGGTCCCTGCAGGGTCTCCCTGGCTGGATGAGCAGAGCAGCAATGAGTGAAAGCAAACAGGGCCCGTCAGCTGCTGCAGCCACAAGAAACTCGCGCTTGCAGTTTGCTGTTTCTGATCTGGAGTAGCATCCTCATAAATAATGAAAGTGACTAAAAGCTACTTAAAAAACACACACTCCTCCCTTCTGAAAGAATGAGAAAAAAACCCCAATTATAAAAGGACATTTCTTCCAGCTAGGAATAATTTGTCATGTAATTCTCTGAAGACAGCAACAGAAACATGCGTGCTCCGTGCTCCCTTTGAGTCATCTGTGATTGCATATGTACTCAGATGGCTTCTAATGAGGCTATTTTTACAGCACACATCCTGCTGAGTTTTTGGGGAGGGGCAGAGTGAGATCAGTGAAGAATCAGTCTTCAACATCAGCTCCTCAAAAGGAGAGGAAAAGGAAACACATGTGGAGGAGGATGTACCACTCTGAACAGCACCTATGAACAGCTCTCCTGCCCCAGCAGCGAATGTGGAGCATCTTTTGTTTTTTTTCTCAACACTCAAGCTGGGAAACCCAGAGATCATTAGTGCCTTGATGATATCAATGATGGCCAAGTTGCACAGGGCTCTGCAGATGCTGCTCTGGTGGAAGCTGTCCCTGCTCATGGCAGGGGGTGGAACAGGACGGGTCTTCAAGGTCCCCCCAACCCGACCCATTCTGTGATTCTTTGGTGACATCCCTTGGCAGAGGACAGGGTGTGCCCAGTTAGAGAAAATCTGAAACACATTTTGGGCACTCCTTGGAAGGCTCTTCTGGTCTGCAGCACCAAAGAGGTTCAGTAAGGACCCAAAAACACTCATGGGGACCAAGCAATGGGCACCTTTGCAGAGGCCAGCAGGACACCAGCACCAGAGGGATGTCCCAACTCATCTTCTGGAAACCAAGGTGCAGTTGGCTCATCCAAGGTTAAATCAAAAGGCCTCACCTGTCAGAAAGCAAGTGAACCAAAAAATGGGGAGGCTGAAACTGGCCTCAATTTACAGACATCTGCCAAGGTTTTACAAGAACCAGAAGGTTCATGTCATGACTGGAGCTCAGGGAAGTGGAATAGACAGAACAGATGTAAATGAACTCTTATTTTATATGGAGATGATGAAAGCAGAGACAAGAAAAAGAAGAATGTAAGTTGAAAATCTGCTTGTCTGATAAATTAGTTATGGTGGCCCTCCCACCCTCCCCATGGCTCTCATCTGCTTCCTGGGGCAGCCCAGCGGGGTGGGCCCCATGCCTTACAGCAGAAGGAGGTGGAGAAGATCAGGAAGCAGAGGAACTGCCTGGTGTCCTTCACTGGGGACATCTCCTACATACATCACTAGACAAGAAGATTTTCATGTGCAGAGTTAAAAGACAGAAAAACAGGAGCTGTTTTCCCAGTGTTACAATTGAGCTCCTGGCTCCTCGGCTCCAGCCCCAGCTTCAGATGTTCCCTCACACCCTGAAGGGCAAAGACATCACCTCAAGCTCCTGTGTCACAGTGTCCAGAGCTGCTCCTCTCCAAGGGACTCAACCCCCCCTCCCTGCCACAGCTTCCAGAGCCTCTGCCAAAGCCCCTCTGCAGCCTGAGCATGCATCCTTCAGAGAGGATGTCCTGGTGCTGGTGTGTGAAGTGCTGGAACAATCACCCCATCTTGGATTCTTCCTCTGAGGGATTATTTTCTGGAACAGGCACTGTACTTCCAGTGTGGATTGCTGCCTCTGGTCATTGGGCATTTGCTGGAAATGAGATTCTCTTACTGGGAATCTCCCCTCCACAGGAGAAAACCCTCTCTGCCATCTCTCGAATGAAGCAAAGCAAAAACTTCCTTAATGTACACTGTGTGCACACTAAAATATCCCTTCTGATCCTTGACTCTTTCCATTTGGGAGCCTGTCCACATTCCAGTGCAGGGATACCCAAGCAGGACACCCAAGTGTGCCACCAGCACTCTGGGTGTCACACACGAAGGCAGCATGTGCTGGTCCATATGCCTGAAATCCAAATTTTCACTTGGTGACAGAGGGTTTCATGGTCATCTGTGTTCCACCAGGAGGTTTCAATTCTCTTCACAAGCTTCCCCAATGCCACTGTGAAAGTGTGCATTTAACTTCTGAAAGGTTACAGAAAAGCCTGCTCTCTCCTGTCCTGATGCTATTTTAGGGGATGGGAACTCCCTCCCCCATCAGCAGTACAGGAGAGAAGACTTGCTGAAGAACAGAAAAAAAGCAAAAGCTGGTCAGAGCTTCTGGGCATTTTCCACGTGCTCTTGTGAACCTCAGGATTCAAAGACTTCAAGGTCCCTGTGAGGTCGCATGTGCTCCTGTGGTCTCTGGGCTGGTTCTGTCCATGGCCCAGGAGCTGCATCCTTGTGCTTGCCTGGGTTTCTTCATGAGGCTGCTGGGTCCCCTCTTTGCATCCATGACCCTGAACGTGCTGCTCCCTCCTACTCTGACCAAGCAAGAAGCTGCAGCTCCTGGAGGCTCTGAGGTCCTCGCTCCAAGTCAGTTGGACCTGGGGACATCAAACTAACTGGGCACACAAAGAAAATCCCTGAGGCAGGAGAAGCAGCCCAAACCCTGCCCCTGTCTGGGACATATTTACATCCCCTGCTTTCTCCCTCTGAAATAAACTGAAATCAGAACACGGGGCCACATCCTTCTGCAGGCAGAAGTTTGACAGTAGCTGCCATTCAGGCTTTCCTGGGAGAAATTTGCTCAATAAATACCAATATTATTAAGGAGTTCATAAATTTAAAGGACCTGAAGGTTTTGTAGAAGAGAGATGCCTCAGGGAATGTTCACCCCCTGCCTCTGAGGGCAGCCAGCTCTTGAAAACAGAGGTAACAGCTTTTGAAAACCCCGAAATACATAATGCAGTATTCGGTGGTGTGTGTGGTGTCAGTGCTAAAATCTAGGGAAAACAAACAAACAAAGCAGAATACTTAATTTTTCCAGCTATCTGGGTCTAGTAAAACACACAACCTTTCCTGACAGCAAACTCTGCTTCAGGAAGTCCAAGAGGAATTTAATCGTGCGTTCATTCCTCAAGGGACACTCAGCAGCTCCGAATCCTTCAGAGAAGGTAAACTCCAGGACCAATCAGCCTGCCTCTCCTCTGGAAATTAAACATTAAAATACAAACCAGAACAATAGTCAAGAGCCACAAAGAATTCCTAAGGTATTAGCAAAACAAATTCCCTTCAGTCCTTATTAGGAATATCTTGAGGATGGTTTGAAGAGGAAAGTCTAACCAAATATAAAAAAAATTTGGCTTATCCAACAAAAAACAACCGCACACTCTTTGCCAAAAGCAAAAGAATTCAGTCAGATAAAAAATGCGACACACAAATGATGCAGGTTAAAAACTGAATTTAAGATGATAATGGAATAGCTGCCAGCGTCTTTAAATTTTCAAGCGTGGAAATGTCAACAGAGACAAAGAAATTCAGGGAAAAACAAAGAGAATAGATTAAGGATTTATTTATATCTGTGAAAGAGCTCTGTGTTCTTTGACTAAGAAATGACTGAGGGGGTGAGAACTGAAATGGCCACAGGTCTCCAACACACCATGAGGAGTGAGGAGGTGACCCAAGGATTTCCTGGTGGCTCAGCTTTCCTGAAGGCTTTAGAACTGCCACGTCCTGGTACTTTATGGCTCCAGAAAGGGAGTTTCTCCACCTCACACCATCCAAAGCTCTCCAGGACTTTGGCACTGGGCAAACTGGTGTGCTTTACACAGAAAATACTCCTGTCCCTTGGAGCTGGGATGTGTCTGAGCCCTGTCATCTCCTTGTACGTGGACATTTGACCTTCTTTTGGGTTTCAAGGAAACCTGCCCAGGTTCCCCCCCACAGCTTCTGTCCTGGTTGTCATACAGAACTGAACTATCCACTGCTCTAAAACTGGCCAGAGGGCACTTTTGAGGGGTTTTGTGCTGGTTGGTTGGTTTGTTTCTTTTTGAAGATGGCTGATGAGAGCCTTTCAGCAGGCACCAAGGTTTATTCAATTCCTTGCCTAATTAGTAAGAGTTTTCTCTTTTTCTGATGCAGGATGAGTTGGAAACTTCTTGGTGCTCTGGGACTGAAAATCCCACAGGTTGCCTCTTAAAGAAAAGGGAAGACAATCCAAATAAATTTCTTTGGAAAAAATTCCTGGAAATACTCAGCCCCAGGCCTGTCCCTCCACAGGGTGTAGAGCCCTCTCCCGAGCTTCAGAGGACCACAACCTCAGAAATTGTCCTTCCCCAGTGCTGGGGACCTGGTGAGCTGGAAGAGAAGCCTGAAGAAGAATTGGTGCCATCCCAGGGCACTCCCTTGGGGGACAGGAGCTGCTGTGTTCACAAAGGTCAGAGCAAGGAGCGCAGGGAAGAAGGGGGAAGGTGCCACCAGGGAGGCTGGAGAAAGGTGAAATGAGAAGGAGCAAAGTGGGTGCAACCCTTTCTCAGCAGCTTCTCCTCCCAGGGCTCCCCAGGGAATGGTCCCAGCCCCAAGACCTCCAGGAGCATTTGGACACTGCTCCCAGGAATGCCCAGGCTGGGATGTTGGGGTGTCTGTGCAGGGACAGGAGCTGGACTCAGTGATCCTGGTGGATCTTTCCAGCTCAGGGATTCTGTGGTTCCATGGAAGTCACATCTTCTATGGCACAGACCAAAACACTCAGACCCCTGAGGCACCACGGTTTGGTCTGGAGTACCTGGGAAAATTGCACCATGTCAGAGCCGGGGAACCTCCAGGCCCAGCCCAAAGCACCCCTGGGAACTCCTGCTTGGCTGCCACCCGGGCCAGCACCCAGAGCCCTCCTGCTGGACCTGCACCGCCCTGAGCCCTTTAGTGCTGTTACCACTGCACTAACTGAGAGCCAGCCCTGCCCTGAAGGGCTGGATTCCCCCTGCTCCAGGAGCAGAGCTCCTGCACAGCTACATCTGTGCTGCGGGCGGGCTCCCGGCTGGTGACAGCCCCGCTGCCGACGGGCTGAGCTTCCAGCTGGCTCCGTTCCCTCCGCAAACAGATGCAGCTCCTATAGCAGGGGCTGATTTATTCAGCAGGAGTCTCGCACATTAAGTGTAGTTAAGTCTGAAAACAAATCTAATGACTTTAAAATAAATAGCCAACAGAGGACTCCAAACTGAAATTCCTCCTTCCTCTGACACCCGCCATATAAACAATAATAATTATATAAAACCGTGTCTAACACATGACTACACAAGGCTCTGGTGACCAAGAAAAGCACACGCTGCTTGTCAGACATAATTGCACATTTGGTTTTTCAATTATTTCTTGTCAGGATCCAGAGCCCACCATCTGAACGCTGACATTAATTACTGGGAAGTTGTTAGTGCTCCCATAGTCTTATGGAGACTCCCAGTACTCACCCTGAGGCCCACAGCTCCCAGTGCTGCCCCCACACTGCCCTCCCGTCCCACCAACCCCTGGGACTGTCACACACCAGACAGGGACACCCAGCCTGGGCCACCATGTGCTTCAGAAGAAGCTTAAAGCAAGTCTTCAGTGGACATCAGCAAGGAACTGCTCCCCTGCCATGTGCTCAACGACAGGATGGGGCCAGACCACGTCCAGTGCTGGGGCCTCCAACACAAGACCTGGACCTGTTGAGTGAGTCCAGAGCAGGCGCAGGAGCTGCTCCAGGGTTGGAGCCCCTCTGCCCTGGAGCCAGGCTGGGAGAGCTGGGGGTGCTCACCTGGAGAGGAGAAGGCTCCAAGGAGAGCTCAGAGCCCTTCCAGGGCCTAAAGGGGCTCCAGGAGAGCTGGAGAGGGACTGGGGACAAGGGATGGAGGGACAGGACACAGGGAATGGCTTCCACTGCCAGAGGGCAGGGATGGATGGGATATTGGGAAGGAATTGTCCCCTGGGAGGGTGGGCAGGCCCTGGCACAGGTGCCCAGAGCAGCTGGGGCTGGCCCTGGATCCCTGGCAGTGCCCAAGGCCAGGCTGGACACTGGGGCTTGGAGCAGCCTGGGACAGTGGAAGGTGTCCCTGCCATGGCAGGGGTGGAACTGGATGATCCCTAAGGTCCCTCCCAAGCCAAGGCAGTGTAGGATTCTGTGAATCCAGCCCATGTCACCCCTGTCACTGTGTTCCAGCTGAGTCCCCTCCCAGCCCCTCTGAGCACCCAGCTCCTGGCATCGCACTCCCATCACATCGCTGCCCATCATGCAGGAAAACATCCTGCCTTTTATTGGCTTTTAATTTGCTGCTTTTTAATTTTGTTGACTGTCTCTTTTTTCCTTGCAAAAGGAAGAAAGAAGCCTCTGATCTACCTTTTCTGGAGTGCTCAAAAACATGCACAGCTTTGTCAGGTTGTCTCTTAGTTGTCATCTTCCCCAAGGCAAGCAGCCATCTCTCTTCTGGCTGCCTTCAAGGAAGAGGGCTTTTTGTGCTCCTAAGAATTCTCTTCACCTTTTAAAATCTCCCAATGCTGAGCACTAACTGAGGTGCAGCAACCACACAGGTGTGAATGGGGCAGAAGAACAGCGAGTGCTCTCTGCCACCACGAGCTGCCAGCTGCACATCCTGACCCCTGTTCTTCCAAAGGCAGCAACAGGCCTGGAGCTGGGGGTGGTGGGAGCACAAGCCCCTGGGCCTTCAGAGTTTTCAGGGTTTGCTTGAAACAAAATAAAATCAATTCACTGCAGTAAAAAAAGAAAAATAGGATTGACCCAATACCACAGTCATCACTTTTGACCAAGCCTGCTACTGTGAAAAAAAA
>VZRH01006097.1:147067-160930 GCA_013397555.1 Urocynchramus pylzowi
ATATTATATTATATTACATTATACTAAATCCTATTATACGATATTATTTTTGCTTATATTTTTACTGATATAAATTAATTGTTAAAAGCTTCCTCGATAGTTAGCAATTAGTGAGGGTTTCAAGCAGCAATGACTTTGAGAAACATCCATCTTGTGTCTCCATCCACTGATGACCTCACAAATTCAGTCAGAGCCACATTTCTACCTTCAATCACTGACAGAGCTTTCTTGAAATATTACATTTTGATTCTGTTTTATTATTTTTAAATGGACTTGGTCATTCTCCTTTCTTTGACCACATTTTGTTCAGTCAGGTAGATGATAAAGTTGGTTTTGTCTCCCCTTCCCACAAGGAAAAAAGCAATGACCAGCCTCACACTCCTCTGCACATACAAAGGAACAGGGAGAACAGAGGGAAGTTCTCCCACCTCACCTGGAGCTCCATCCCTGCCCTGGAAAGGGCCATAACTCACTCCTGGAAGGATGTTCAGCCCCAAGGGCAGCCCAGGCAGTGAGATGGACACTCCAAAGGTGACATGGACACTCCAAAGGTGAGATGGACACCCCAAAGGTGAGATGGACACTCCAAAGGTGAGATGTACACTCCAAAGGTGACATGGACACTCCAGAGGTGACATGGACACCCCAAAGGTGACACAGACACTCCAAAGGTGACACAGACACTCCACAGACAATCCACGTGGAGGATGCACTTGCCCACCTGCTGTGGGAAACCCTCCAGTGAGAGCTGCAAAACTGAATTAAAGGTTGGAATAAAGAATCCAGGGGAAGGAAGTGATGCCTGGCTCCTCTCCCCTCGCTCCTCAGCCTGTGCCTTCTTTCCAAGACTTCCTTCAGGCTAATTCCCAGTGAGCCAGCACTGCTGGGCCACAGGTGAGCCCAAAGTGAGACAGAGAAGTCTTCCCCTGGGACAAATACCCAGTGTTCCCCTCTGCCCAGATCAGGGGCACCCCAGACATATTCAATGCCAAGCAGTGCCAACTGGACAAAAAGCTGCCAGGAATGAGGGGATTTTGTCCTGAAATGCCATTGGCAGAGCTGGGGCACTGGGCAGGGACCAGCCAGCACAGTGGGAGCATCGGACCCGGCAGGGGCTGCACGGTCAGCAGTGGGAGGCAGGGAGGGCATCAGCACCACAGCGGCTCCAGATCTCACTGCATGTGCTTTTACACAGCAGGATGAATTTTATCTAAGGAATAAAACTTTCACAGTGCTTTCAAGGCCCTGGAGGGAACAGGAGGCACAGCCCAGGGCAGACCCACCTCAGCATGTCCCTCTCTAGAATGGGAGCAGCAGAAACACCTTTCAGTGGGATCACAGGGGAATGGGGTGGTGGCACAGCTCTGTCCTCTCCTTCTGAAGGACAGAAGGGTCTGCACAGCCCAAGGTCTCCATCCAAGAGCCTCGCCCTGGGGGCACTCAGCTGGAACTTCCCACACCACACACAAACCACCTCTGCTTTCAGTCCCCAGTGCCAGGATGAGGCCAGCCTCCTACATCCATCTTTCCAGCCATATCCAAAGAGGGCTGCATGGACACTCAGCTCGGACACCCATCCCACCTTTGGCCACCCCATCTCCAGGATGGAGAGCACAACTGAGCAGAGCTGACCCACCCAGCACATCCCAGCCCTACCTGCTGGAAGAGCTCCTCCGCCCGCTGCTGTTGCTCTCCTCGGCCTAGGAGATGAAAACAGAAGAGCTGGTTAGGTTCACAAGGACGAGGCTGCTCTCCAGCCCCTCCTGCCCCCAAACTTGGGGTTTCCCAGAGCTGCACACACGCCCTGTGCTCAGCTCTGTGCCCCCCAAGTCCATCCCAGCCAAGTCTCAGCAGGGATCCCTGGGATGCAGAGCCACGCCATGGCCAGCTGGGAAACCAGGAATGGCCAAATTGTCCAACTGTCCACGTGGGAACGGCCCTGCTCCAGGCCCAACACGTCCCCTCGTTAGCCCCGTGCCCTAATTAGCCCCTGCAGGCCCTGGCAGGGCTGAGCAGGGAGGGCCCAGGGTCTCCTCTCGCCTCCTTCCCTGGCTCGCTGATGAGAGCCTTCCTTGGAAAGACAATATTATTCCAATCCCAGAAATTTTATTTCTGAATTTGTGCAAATACAAGTTAAAAGATATTAGCTGCATTTCACATTTTGTGCAAATGGCAGAAACAGGCAATTCATGTGCAGCAGGATGGGGGCCAGCCAACGATTTCGATAAAATAAACCCTTTTTTAATTTAAATGCTAATGCACTGAATTAAAATTTAATAACTGAGGAAATTGAAAAGCCGAGCAGGAATATTGGAAATAAATCCAAGCAGAAACAGCTGAAATTAAAAATTCTAGAGAGTGGGAGGATAGCAGCTAAGCTGTCTTATATGATTACATTTTTTTTATTTTTTTTTATTTTTCAGAACGAAGGGGGGAAGGAAAAAAATCCTATCTTTGGCTGGCTGTAGGGCAGTAAATCGAGAGTGCTGTGATTTATTGCTCAATTTTCCTGAGGGAAAAAGGCTTTCTTTCATGCTGAAATATTTCATAAATTTCAAGCCAGCATAAATTCTTAATTTAAAAGTTATGGAGGTCACATTTAGTGCACTGGTGCAATTCTGAAATCTTAAAGGAATAGCAACCAAAAAAAATTGCAATTTGATTTTATTTTTTTTAATTCTTCATGTAAAATTTTCTTCAAAGGGATTGTCCAAGTTACACAAAGCAGAAACACAACCTGACTTCTGAAGGGATATGAAATCCACTGGAAATGAAAAGATGAAAATCTAATTCAATTACAAAAAGGTATTTTGTTATGATGATGATGATGATGATGATGATTATTATTATTATTATTATTGTTAGTCACTTGAGGAATTTCTGTTAAAAAATTTCTTCTCTCCATTGCCTGGGAAAAGCCAGAAGGGAGGAGCTGACAATGTAATTGCTTCTGTTAGATCTCCAATCTTTTGTGAGCACTGATATGTTCATTTGTTATACAGCTGTTCAGCTACAGAAAGGATGTCAGAGCACCCATAATTCAAAGCAATCAATCAAAAATTAATGATTTGTCATGCTTACACAATGGAAAAAAAAGGAAAAAAAAAAAAAAGCTTTATGGGTTCCCGCAACTGGTAGATTGCTCAAACCTTTGGGGCATTTTCTAGATTAGATCTGTGTGTACAAAGAAAGGGGAGGAAAGGAGACTTAATAAAGAGCCAGGGCAGAAACCTTGTTGGGGTGCTGGGGGTCACTGAGGCCCGAAATCCCCCAGAGATGGGCACCTCACAACTCCTGCCTGTACAAAGGGTTTTGTGCACAACCCAAGCTCACACAACCCAAGAGCCACATCTTCAGGGATCTTGTGAGGCTCCTGCCATGAGAATTCCACGGGAAAACCACCTGCTGAATCATGGAACCACGGAACATCCAGAGCTGGAAGGATATTCTGGCCCATGAGGATGATGGAACCCAGCCCTGGCCCTGCACAGACACCTCAACAATCCCCAGTGCTGGGGATTTTCCTTATTTTGAAAGAAAAAATGAGAAAAAAAGGGAATCACAACAGGTAAGGGCTCTCATCTGATGGTTTCACACAGCCAGGGTGCTCCTGGAGATGATCCATTAGACAAAAACACCAAGCTAAGCCTGAATGAGATCAGATCAAGCTGCCTTAAATGCTTCTAGATGCTGAAATAAACAAATCCACAGAATCCCAGACTGGTTTGGGTTAGAAGGAACCTTAAAGCTCATCCAGTTCCACCCCTGCCATGGGCAGGGACACCTTCCACTGTCCCAGGCTGCTCCAAGCCCTGTCCAGCCTGGCCTTGGGCACCTGCAAGGGGCTCTGAGCTCTCCCTGGAGCCTTCTCTTCTCCAGGTGAGCATCCCCAGCTCTCTAAGCCTGTTCCTTCAAAAATAAAATCCATTTAAACTAAAATATTCCATCTAAATTCTAAAAAGTGGCATTTGAGGACTAAAATACCATGAGGAAATGGAAGGGTGAAAGGCTGGAAATCACTGTTTAACCAGAATGTGCCAAAACAGGTCAGAGCAGCCCCCACAAAGTAGCCCCTTTCTGGAGGGGAACAGAAACCTCCTGTGCTTGTTTAGAATCTCCTGCATTCTGTATTCCATCTACCCAAAAAATTCTGTATTCCATCTACCCAAAAAATTCATCTTGGTGATTTCCTAATTTCTAACTGAAAAAGGAGAGGAGCAGAATTTGCATCCGCTGATGAGCAGGGAAGCCGGATGTGGGGTGCTGGAACAGGCTGGAGAATGTCACACAATCTGCCCCATAAAATCATTTACAATTCAAAACATTATTCCCTAAAGTTGCTTTTCTACATATTGGGTGCATTTAGGGTAGTTTTGTTTAACTAATGCTAATAAATATCCTTTAAATGAAAATGCACACAAGCAGAATGTGGTTTCAGGCCATATGCTCCTCAACTCGAGTTGTAAGCAAAAAGTAAATCATGTGATAATTAAGAAATGTATCAGTCAACATCTCCTAACAGGATAACGTGTCAAAAAATAGGAGTCCAAGCAGATGTAAAACTGACCTGAGAAATCCATGTTTATCGAGAGGGCTACACTATATTGGGAAAAAACCCCAACATTTTAACAGTTACAGAAAAACAAAAAAATAAAGCAATAAAAATGTGAAATGAGATTTCAGAAGATTTAAGCACAGGCCTTCTGCCTGATCACTTAAATTATGATTAGAAACAATTATTCAAATCACTTGGATTTGCATCCATGCTCAGATCAGCTCCCATGGATGGAATGGGAGCACTGGGACACCCCTAAAGCACTGCCACAGCCTTCCCAGGGGGAAAAGGGGTTAAATCCATGTGTTTATTTATTGATTGAGACACAGCCACCTCCTATGATTATGATTTGCCTCTGAACCCCATCCCAAAGGGAGAGGTCCCTAATTCTGCCTGGGGGTCGCAGGAGGAGCAGACCCCACTCGCCCCAGCTCCTCTCCCACAGCACCTTCCTTCTGCAGAGGGACAAAGGCAGAGTTGTTTGTTTACCTGAGAAAAAAAAGGGAAAAAACCCCAAAACCCCCACCCTGCTTCCCCCAAACGCCTTCCGAGAGACAGCTGAGTAATTTTTGTCCAAACACAAACCACACGTTCAGTTTTGGAAGGAACCAGCAGCACCCAGCATGGAAAATTTCACCCCAAATAATTAAAATTTGGCAAAGGGAGAAGCAACCTAAAACAGGTCTGACACAGGAATGTGCCATAAAAATAACTGCAGGCCTGCTACCTGTGCTGTCTGGGGTTATTAACTTCAGAGCCACAGAAAATGCAGGAAGTGCTTTTTTTTTTTTCCTTTTTTCTCTTCTTTAAACAAAGGGCAAGACACCGGCAGTTTCCCATTTAATTTTTATTAAATAGGAGGGGAAAAACCAGCAGAGCAGCTCCACATCACACCAAAACATCTGCAGAGCACAAGAACTCATAAATGTGCTCGTGTCCCTTTTTAATCTGGATTTTCGCTTCCTCCTGCCAGCACAGCAGACGTCGAGGAACCCCAAGCCCCAGATTTCCAAAGAAGGAAACAACACTGAGCCCACAGGTGATCCAAGCAGAGCTGTGCTCCACAGAACCATGGAATCCTTGAGGTTGGAAAAGCCCTCTGAGATCAGAGTCCAACTATTCCCCAGCACTGCCAAGGCCAGCACTAACCCCTGTCCCCACGTGCCACGTCCACACTGGAACACTTCCAGGGATGGTGACTCCACCACTGCCCCGGGCAGCTGTTCCCATGCCTGACCACCCTTTCACTCTTTTCAAGAGGAAATTTTTCCTGGTATCAAACAGACACCTTCCCTGGTGCAATTTAATGCTCTTTCTTCTGGTTCCCAGAGCCAGGGCATCCCCTGATGGAGGACAAAGATCTCCACTGCCTTAGGCTGCTCATCCCCTCCTCATCCTTTGCCCTTGCCAATCCATCAGGGCAGCCTCCAAAAGGGATGAATTTTTCACTCGGGAACAAGACAGTTCCTGGGGCTGGAGGAATGTACTTCTCAAGAAACAACCAAAATTATAGTAATAAAAAAAAACTGCAAGGAGGAAATGGGAGCTCTCCCTGAGGCATCTGTTGGTCCCACAGCTGAGCCAAGCCCCGGAGTGAGGGTTCCCCAACCCCCAAAATCCACTGTGGGGTCTGCAACCCCCCCCTTCCTGGCCACGGGGCAACAGCCAGGGTGGGGATGCTGGTGGCAGCTTCAGTGTCAGAATTCCTTGGGAGCAGCCAGGGGAATCTCACCCTTGGACTTGGCTGCAGCCTTGTCCTGGGAAAAGCCAGTACTGGCTCCCTGTTCCAACAGGGAGAGCCCAGCAGTGAACAGCAACATCTGAGAGTTTTGACCCCTCTGAGATGAGCCCATGGAGGGTTTGCTGCTAGAGGGCAGAAGAAGGCAAAGGCAGAGACTCCTATGGCAGCACAGAGGCTCTGCTGCCAGAGACAGGGGACATCTGGAACAGGATGGTCCCAAACACCCAGGGACCATCCCTGTGTGACTGGTCCCCACACCTGGGCTCCAGCACAGCTCCAGGAAGGTCTCCAGTGCCAGAGGAAGGTGCTCATTACTCCTGGCCATACCCATCACTTAGGCCAAGCTTCAGGAAGAGGTGCTTTAATGTTGAGACTTCCAGGCAAGTCCATCCATGGGAAGGCACCAAGGTAACTGTGACCTACAGGGACATGATCTGTCCCCAGCACCCTGGCAGGGACACACAGAGCATCCCAGTGCTGGATGCCTGCAGACACAGGGAGCCCAGCCCTTCCCACGTGGTGCCTCTGATATTTTGTGTCTGGGGACTGTCTGAGCAGACTAAAATCCAGGTTTGGATTGAGGTTACTGAGCATCCACCTCACCCCTATGAGCACCTCCACCACATGCAAATAAACAGCTGCTGGAGATGGTGGCTGAGCCTAAAACAAACCAGAGCAGTTTCTGGAAGGGAACACAGCATCACCCCAGCTTGGCCAGGGCCCTGGCCACATCCTCTTCCTGTGGGTGGCCACCACCCCAAGGAGGACACGTGTCCAGGGGGACCTGAAGCCAGGGAACACCACAGAGCTGCAGCAGTGTGGGATCAGCACTCAGGCAGGGCCACCCAGCACCTTCCCCTGGAGCCCTGGGCTCCAGCCCCTGTCCAGCCACCCCAGGTGAAGGCAGGGCTGGCCCCAGTCCCACCTGGGCTGTGGAGTGCCCCTGCTCCAGTGCCATCCCTGTGTCAATTATCCCTGGGGATCATTAACAGCTGCCAATGTTCCTGAAGCCACAAGGTGCCCCCAATGACTAATTAATAAGAAACACTAATGACAAACCCAGTGAGGGGGTGGATCAGCCCAACACAAAGGTCAGCTGTGAGCACAGGGTCCCACTGGAGAAACCAAGATGGGAATGATCCTTTCTGCTCTGGCTGTGACACTTCAGACTCAGCCCAGGGGCCCTCACTCTGCTGATTTCAATTCTCTTTGTATTGGCAGGAAAATTATTTTTCTTTTAAAATTTTTGTTTTGTTTTGGTTTTCTAGTTTTGTTTTGTTTTGGGTTTGTTTTTTTTTNTTGTTTGGTCCTGCAAACTGGGTTCCCTCAGGCTTCTCCCAGATTCTGGTCTGGGACAGAACAAGTTGCACCATGGAGGTTAAAACTATAGGTAGGCAAACAGTACTAATAAAAAATCACAAAGTCTAGAAATTCTTCTCATTCAGTTTCAGTGGATTTACTTCTTGTCTTCTGTTTATTATCTTCCCATTTTATAACCTTCATTTCCTACCCTGGGTGTGCTGCCTGCATCCACCTCATTTCTGAGCTGCCTCTGTAACCCAGAATTAAAAGTTCTTCTGGAGAGTTTTAAACAGAAAAGGTCAAATTTCTGCTGGAAAAGGCACACTTGGGGGGAAACACCAAAATCAGCAAGGCAGGGAAGAATCCCACCACGATGGCCCCGGCCTGGGCGGGTGCTGAGCCCCAGGAAATGGCACAATCCTGCCCTAAGGACCCAGGTGTCCCTGTCACCCATTCCCACACTCCAGGTAGTTCCAGAAAGGTTTGAGGGCTGTGAGCAGCCGCCTCTGAGTCAAGGGAATATTCATAGGAGTAATTTTATGAGCTTACTCGTTGAAAGTACTGGTAGAATTTGTGCTTTGAATTTCAGTTTTTCTCCCCTGGCAGCCCAGGGAGATTTGAGCAGCACACGCCAGCAGAAGTAACCTAAGAAAGGGAACATTAAATAAATTTTAACCTAAAACTACAAATGTTTAAACCAGTATTAAAAAGCTTCAACCTTGTGTACTTTTGTTTTTCCCTGAAACAATCATGAAATTAAAATTATGAATAAATCAATGCAGCAAATTGGTCTGGATTTAAAGAGTTATTCCTTGATTATAAGCAACTGAAAAGTAATCAAAATATTTTTTCCATCTCCTGTTGCTCAGTGCTCTCCTTACTCTGTTCTTTATGAGAAAAATAATCAAATTGAGGGTGAAGAGGAGAAAAAGCATTACTGATTACTCTGAACTCTCATATTATAAAAGCTGGAAAATAAGAGTGACCGGGCAAAACAACAGAATTATGTGCATTGAGCAGTTGTTTACAGATGGTATGAGTTTCCCAGCAAAAGAAACAGCTGGAAATATTTTTAAAGAATAAATGTATATGGAATGAAACCTTGGGGGGGAGGAAGGTATTGTTGTTTTTTACTTGGGGGGAGAAAAAAGGGGCAAAGGAGCCATGAGATAGCATTTCAGAAATCCACCCGTTTTTCCAGGGTTCCAATTTCACAGGAAACTCTCAGGAAATCAATTTTTTGAAAAATCCCAGGCACTTTTCCAAGTTGATAAAACAAACATATCTAGCAAGCTATGAATGCACATGGGGGAAAAAAATTAAAATAGGACTTATTTATCCAGGGAACCCCAGTCTTGTTCAACACATTTTGCTCAGGAGTTTGGCACCTCTGGCCTCTGCCTTGGAACATCTGATGGGGCTGTGAGGGTTCCACTGCACTCAGGGACTGCCAGGAACCTTCCCCTGGCAGCTCCAGCCTTTCCCAGCCCCAGGTTGAAGGGATGGGTGGGAAAGACCTGGAAGTTGGGTTTTGGGTGAGCCACATCCCAGGCAGAGCGGGCTGGGAACACAGGCACAGGCTCTGCTGTCCTGGGCTCATCCCAACAACGTGGCCAAAGCAGGGATTCTCCTCTTTCCTTCCACCCTCCTGAGACCTCACCTGAAGCACTGTGCCCACCTCTGGGGTCCCTGCCACAGGGAAGTCCTGAATCTGCTGGAGAGGGTCCAGAGGAGGCCACAGAGCTGCTCCAAGGGCTGGAGCCCCTCTGCGCTGGAGCCAGGCTGGGAGAGCTGGGGGTGCTCACCTGGAGAAGGCTCCAGGGATAGCTCAGAGCCCCTTGCAGGGCCTGAAGGGGCTCCAGGAGAGCTGGAGAGGCAATGGGGACAAGGGATGGAGGGACAGGACACAGGGAATGGCTTCCCACTGCCAGATGACAGGGTTAGATGGGATATTGGGAAGGAATTGTTCCCTGGGAGGGTGGGCAGGCCCTGGCACAGGGTGCCCAGAGCAGCTGGGGCTGGATAGTGGAAGGTGTCCCTGGAGGAGGCTGGAAGGAGGTGATCCCTAAGGTCCCTCCCAATCCAAAGCACTCTGGGATTCAATTATTTTCTCACCACAGCTCAGCTGAGGGGAGGCAGGCCAAGGAAGCCCCTTCTCTTGCATGAACAGTTTCAGCCACCCAGAGCGAGTCTGTGCAGCCCCACACGGGCAGGGCCGGTGGGGAGGTGGCAGCCCTGGAGCTCAGGGGGTTTGCCTGAGGGGCAGCCCAGCCAGGAGAGCCCTGGAGCTCTCACAGAGGGGTGGCCAAACCTCAGCACACGGGCAAGGAGGACACAACCCGGAGCAGCCGTGCCCTCAGCAGCTGACACACCTGGGAGCAGGACAAGTTCTGACAGCAGCATGGCCCAGCAGAGCCAGGCCCAGCAGAGCCAGGCCCAGCTGGACCTTGAGCTCCTCTAGAGGCTCCAATCCCTCTCCCTGAGCCTTACAAAGGATCCTGAGAAAAAGCCAGCCAAGCCTGTGTGTGGAGGAGAATCCAGAGGCACCTCCCCTCTGCCCATGGAACCCCAGAGCGCTGTGGGTGCTCCCAGCAGCACAGAGGGATGGAGCTCTGGGAACAGAGACCCAGCACACAAGGAAAACTGAAACCCAGCCCCAGCTGGTGCCAAGCTCATGCTCAGAGGGCAGGCACTGGTGGGACGTGCCCCTGGTGGATCTCAGAGCCACGAGGGGCTGCTGGGGAAGCACTTCTTGGAAGAGGCTTTGATAAGGCTGAGACTCTGCCCTTCAAACCTGCAGAGGCTGTGCAGTGTCCCCCAGGGAGCTGCTCCAGCTCCCAGCTCAGCCATTTGGGTGTCAGTGGGAGTCATGGGACCCCTGGGCAGAATTGTACCTTTTGAGGTTGGTTTTAGCTCTTTTTTTTGGTAAATTTTGAAGAACGCTTTAGGTCCCTCTGTAGCAAACAGCACTGCAGAGATGCAATGTGCTGCAAATGTTCAGCTTGAATCTGAGATAAGCAATGAAAATTTAAACACTTGAAAATTACAATTCAAGGCAGAAAATTTGATCTAGAATGGAAAAAGAAATGCATAATTTGATAAATATTGCAGTGAGAAGGTGTCAGACACAGCACCATGAGGAGGTCCAGCCTTGGCCAAGGATCCCCTCCAGGGCTGGCACACAAGACCTCCTTCCAATGTTTGTGGGAAAGGCTTTGCATTTGCAAAACATAAATTTTATCCTTGTAAAATATAAATTTTATCCTAATTTAAAAAAAAATCCCCTGTAGCATTTATAGACAGACTGTGAGGTTGAAACTAAAACATTCTCCATTGGATGGGTAATTGTGGGACTTCACCTTCTCTCCCAGTTTTGTATGATTGGTTTGTTTAAATAGCATGAAATGGTGGTAATTTTACTTTGGAAAGGAAAAAAAAAAAGTCAAACCACATCGGTCTAAAAGTAAGAAAGGGGGAAGGCACACAAAGCTGGGTAATTTCTTCAAACTTAAAAAAGAGCAGTAATTACAGGGGGCAAATTCAGAAAGAGTTTAGTCTGCCTGGCTCCCTCAAAAACCAATAAAATAAGAAAAAAAACAAGGAAAAAATAGTAAAAAGAGAAAAAAGAGAAGGAAGGGGAGGAAATGAAGTTGGAGAAAAAGCAGGCTGAAAGTAGAATTCTTAGAAATTCTGCTTGCAAAATAACTCCCATCAGCCAACCACAAATCCTATAAATATCACCAGATCAACTTCCCGAGCAGATCTAAATCAACAAATAAACAAACAAACCTCCAAGATTTAAAAAAAGTTTTGAAAAAAAAAGAAATCTAAATAAAAACTACCAAAAACCCCAGTAAGGCCAAGCTGGTGTCCCCAAGGGAGGGTGGCTTTGCTGGCTTCCCAAGAATGATGGTGGTTTGGAAAGTAAAGAGAGAAAACAACATTTCCTGGTCCATTTGAGCTGTGAAAGCTGCAGCATCATCTCCCCCTGCCCAGACACCCCAAACACTCCCCAGAGCAGAGGGATGGGACCCTCAGCCCTCCCCCAGAACCCTCCACCCAGGCATGGCACTGGGAAAAGCAGAAGGTCACCAGGGACCATCGACCTGCACCTTCTCACTCCCAAATCTCCACCCTAGAGTAATTGTTTGGGCTAAGGAAAGGGTTTTTCAAGCAGTTTGTGGGGGACAAACATCAATGGGACCAACCAGAGTGACCTTCCACTCTCCATCATTCCTGGAGCTGAAACAAATGAGGGCACAGAGCTGCTGGGAAATTATTTCCAGCCCAAAGTGGAGCTGCAGTGAGATCATGGCATGAGTTGGTATCATTTCTGCTGCACCATTCACACAGCAGAGGAAGACACTCATTTTCAAAAACTGGAAGTGACACAGTCCCTGACATTTAAAATTTTCTGATTCATACAGGCAAAATACATCCTATATGTATTTTTAAAGCAAGAACTCTAAGATGTGCTCAAAATCTAAACGAAGCACTTACAAGCCCCAGATTCCGTTTGACTCGAGCCTATGAAACCCAAATAGATATTCCTTATTTCCTGGGCAATAAAAAAATTCAAATCAATCTATTTTTCTTCCGGCTCAGTCTGAAAAAGAATTTTTCAATTTTTCAGAGCTTCAGGAAAACCAAGACTATCAATTATTTGCACAGCCCTGCAGAGTGGACGGATTTGTCTTGGAAAACCTCCAATGTGATGCAAAAAAAGGTACAAATGTTCCTACAGGATCCCTTTTGGGGTTGAATTTTGCAGGCAGCACCATGAGCCCTCTGCCCATCTGCAGGCCAGCAGCTGCTTCAAACCCTGTGGAAGAAAAGCCAGAAAGTGCAATTGGCTCCTCAGAATTCTGGTGCAGCCCAGGGTCATGGCAAAGGACGAGAGAGAAATCCCCAAGCCCACCATTAATGCCCAATTCTCAAATGGAATCTAGGGTTAAACAGCACAGGCTGGTGCTGCCACAGCTGGACAGGGCTGGTTGGGTTTCCAAGCTGAGAAAGGAGCAATGAACTCATGGATCTGTGACCCTTTGGATGAACAAATATCAGGCCAAGGGCTGTTTCCTCCTCCAGATGCCCCCAGAGAACTTCTGGACACCAGCCTGCTCCAGTGCCCTGGGAGCACCAACTGCAGCAGATGCTGGTCTGGCAAAAGATAAATGTGTGCCACATTCCACAGGCTCTTCTCAGAAAAGAAAAACTGATACTCACCTACACTTCATTACTGACACCCTGGGTGCTTTATTTGCCACCCAGCTCATGGATAACCTCAGCAGCCATGGCTATTTTCTAGATGAATATTTGCACCCAAGGACCATGGTGTGTCACCGATTTTGGGACTGGCTGAGAGCACAGCATCTCCACTGAATTACTCAAACATCTGAGAAATTCACCTAAGAATTCTTTTCTGAACATAACACTCCAAGTGTGGGTTGAATGTATGGGAAGCTGTGACAGTTCAAAGCATCTGTATTAAATAGGGGAATATTGGGGACTGTTCTCCAATCCCCAAATCCCATCCTGGGTAAGGGACCTCTGCTTTGATGCACTTTGCCTCCACATGGTCCTAAACACAAAGAAGGGCACTTTAGGGGGCACTTTGACTTTAGGGGAAAGCCTCTGGAGGGAGCTTGGAGCAAAGCCCCAGGCCTGGGGAGGATGGGGAGCCTGGGAGAGCTGCACCATTGCAAACCCTCCAAAGCATCTGCTTTTGTTGAAATGAAAACTGAACTGGGGCATCTCCATCTCCATACAAATGCCATACATCACCTCACCCAGGGTGACACACCTCTGTGAGGTGAGCTGGAGCCAGGCTGGAGCCAGGACAGCATTTAGAGCTGCTCTGAGGTCCTGGCAAAGCACTACAGTACTGGGCTTTGGTGGAGCGGGAAGAACCAGGAAACCCATAGCCAGGCTCAGAGGGTTGCACAGGTCAGATTGCTCCAGCCTGTTTGGGCACAGGCTCAAGAGCCCAGCAGTGTCCCATGGACAAGTTTTACCTGCCAGGACACACTGAACACCTGCCAGACTGTCACTGAGCTGGGACTGGGGATAACTCAGGGTGTGACACTGGAAGTGTCCCTGCTCTCCCACCGTGGGGCAGTGTTGGCTGGGCAGTGCTGGTTCCATAGCTGGGCTTGAAGATCTTAGCAGGCTTTTCCAACCAAAATGATTCCATGATTCTGTGGTGATTAGCAGACATGCAATAGATGCTGCTCAAACAAGAGCAATGTCCATCCATCCATCCATC